>JARGXW010000056.1:0-446524 GCA_029204085.1 Mycena sp. CBHHK59/15
GGCCCTTATGCACTAAAGTTATAGAAATACAACTTGTATATACATACTATCCCACTCCTATTTTTATTTTTATTTCCTTTTTTCTCATGTTCTTAAAACACGAATAAAATTAAAATGTCAGCGGAAGCAAGCCTAGACTCTGAGAGGGCATCATCTTTGCACACATTAGATTCTCGAATTCATCTGCAGGGAGGTGTACGCGGTGGTCTCTAAAAGGAACAAGCAGGCTCCTACCTACACACACACATACCATCAGCCAATTTGCTCTATTAGCTGTGCAATGACGTTGCCCGTCGAAGCGCCACCCACAGTGCATCTCTCACCCACCCCACTGCATTTGTATGAGCTCAACGAGGCGCAGCCCATCGCAGCACCACGGTCACGATGCATGGCAGGCGGCAGTGGCACGCACGCCACCGCTGCCTGATAGTGCATCATGTGTTGTCTGGCTCGGCGCGGTGCCTGGCCATTCGTGAGTCCCCAAGCGTGGGGCTCGGTGCGGATGCGTGCGCAGTCTCGGGGTGGATGGCCGGTGCGAGGCAGACAGCGGCAATGGAAACGAATAGCGGGTGTAGGCGTGGGTGCAGGCGCACTGAGGCGCGACAATAGCAACCAATAGGGATATTAGGGATATTCAGAGTAGCCCATTTCGAGCTCATTTGGTTTCCATTTCGTTCCTATTTCGCTTTCTCCGACATCACCGAACCGAACCCGAATCAAAATGACAAGTCACCTCATTTCGGCATTTAACCCGGGTTTGAACATATAGTGGTAAGGGCCGTCGGCATCAGGCTGCATCAGCGCAGCATTCGCAGAAAAGCCGCACATGACTGTACATTTCCATCTCTGCTCGCTTGTCGGTGTGCCAAAGCTGCCGAAATCTCATTTGGAGCTCATTTCGCCGTCAAGATCAGAGTTGGATTCTCATTTTGGGCTCTTTGCCCCGTGAAATAGAAATGAAATGGAAACGAAATGAGCTCGAAATGGGCTACTCTGAAGATCCCTAATGTGTGTTCAGTCAGTAGGCCTGGCTTTGAGATGAGATGTTAACTGAGCGAAAAATTGGGAATGCCATCATCCTGTGGGCCAGTGTGCTCGAATCCCGATTTGGAGCCTAAACATACCCAGACTCATGAGAACCAGGCCGTATTGGAGCGAGGGGAAACAATAGAGGAGTTTTAATTAACTGAACTGAAACACAGTTCTTGAATAAAAGTAAAAACTGATAAAATGAGGCTTACCCATTCCCAGGTCAGTCTGCCTGCGAAGGTGTTCGAATGTTTGATATGGATGAATTGAGGAATCGAAAGCGATTTGAGGCAGCAGCTCGAGGAGTTAAGGTAGCCTCAGACAAAAATCAAGCAGTCAGTCAAGCTGAACAAAACAAAAACAAGGACGTACCTGGGGGGTCCGAAGGCACTCGGATGTTCGTTAAGATGCATCTGTGAGTTAACGAATGGATAGAGGCGATATCACGAGGTAAAGTGAAATAGGATGGAAGTCAGTAAAATTCAAGAAAAGTACAGAATATGTATATAACAACATAACTTACCTGTGCGGTCGATCCGGCGTCACGTGGGCAAAAAATTCGGGCTTACAAAGGTCATAGCACCAGCACCTAAGGAGCCACCTGGTTATAGCCAGGGTCCGAACGCATGTGAACGGTGAATGAGGATGATTTGATGAGGTAAAGACAAGGGTACTCATGACTGAAATTTTTGACACGACGTTGATTTTGGGTGTAAGACAACCCAAAAAGGTCAAAAATGAACACTAGAAATTGAGGCAGACAACGGTTCACGAGTTACGGGCAATTTTTCATCATTTTTCCAAAACTCAAAAACCAGGGGGTTTCTTTTTCTGAACAGATCGAATGATTCTGAGCAACTTGCGAAAAAAAATTCAAGGCCTACCTAGTGACGATCAGTCACATCAATCACCATATATAGTGCGTCACGCACCTTATATAGTAACACACAATAATCCTCTCTTGCGCAACAACGGTGCACTGGATTTATTTTTGGTGTTCATTTTTGAACTTTTCACCATGTTTTACATCAGAAATCAACGTCGTGTCAAAAATTTCAATCCTGCGTACCCCTTGGGTAAAGAGTGAATCAAGCGAAAGATTAACGAGAAGTTGAACAGTGGGATGAAAAATGGAACAAGTCAGTAAAAGTGAACTAACTTATGATTCGACTCGCCCACCCGCCGCCGTGGCCTGCGAACGGCGGGCGGCAAAAACTGTTGCAGCAACAAGACACTGAGCTTGTGCCTAGGGACCGTGCTTCTACACAATAATAACTACAACTACTATAAACATACAGCAAAGTGATACAATGCCTGTGCGTGTCGGGTGTACAATGCGTATGCGGGGGAAGTCTACAAATCTAGGTGGGGAAAAAAATACAGTAGTGATGTCCATGCAGATGATCAAGTCAAGGTCTGTGCATCAAGCACTATACACGCGCTCCCGCCTCACCTGTCCCGTGGCATTCCTACTGGGATGCGGTTCGTAGCGTCTGTCGGGATACATATCGCCCCGCCGGCCGAAGTGCGGGCCACGCTGCCCCTCAGCACGCGGCTCGTCGCGCATCTCCTCCCTCGGATCACGATACGGGCCGCAGCGCCTCTCGGGATAGAGATTATGGCGTCTGTCCAGACGCGGCTCGTCACGTCTGGTAGGCTGCGCCGGGTCACGCCTGTCGAGATGCTGCTCATCGGGCCTCTGAGTCTCAGAATAGGGCTCATAGCGCTCATCGGGATGCAGCTCGTCGTAGATCTCGGAATAGGGCCCGTCGTGCTTCGTGGGGTATGGCTCGTAGCGCACGTTCGACTCCGCACGCGCACCGGTAGGAGGGTGTTTCCGTGTATCGACGGGGACGGTGGGCTCAGGGGCAAACACAGGCACGGGCAGAGGCGCGAGATTCTCCTGGTCACTGCGCGGAGCAATGCGTTCGAGGAGCGACTGCCTGGACACCGCGGGCCTGGTCAGCAGCACCTTCTTAAGCGTTTCCTGGGGCGGCAGTGGATTCGGGTTTCTATCATACCCGCGGCCCTGCGGGTGAGGCGCCGCAGGCGGCTTGCGGTGTATGGGTGGGTTTTGCCTCGGGCCTTTGCCATTCTGCGGACCGCTGGGGGCGGCGGAGGGCTCCCTGTACATAGGATGGAGAGCAACAGGCGGGCCAGGCTTGGGAGGCAGTCCTGGGTGAACGAGCCGGGGCGGACAGGTAACAGGGGTGTCATCTTGGGTTTGCAATGACTGCGGCTCTGGAATTAGAGGCGGATGTGTTCGTAGAAGTGTGCCTGGCTTGAACAGGGGGCCGTCCATGCCGTCAATGAGGCTCTGCAGGTCGGTGTCGTAGACGGGAGGAGCTGTAAATAATTGTTGCTTTGGTCGTGGAATGCTGGGTTCGGTGACTAAGAGAACGTCAGGTGCGCTGGTTATGCAGAGAGGTGTGAGAACCATACCTAGAACAGGAATGCGAAGATCGCTCGTTGGTTCCGGTTTGACTTGCACATGTATGGAGGGAATGGCGGCTTCGAAGCGTCAATTCGCACTCATCCTCCACAAAACAACGAGCGCACCTGTGGTGAGAACGGGAAGATCGCCGGTCTTTGGTCGTGTCAGCACAACATCCTGCACAGGTGAAATTTCTTTACAATATGCGTCAGTCAAAGGTTATCCAGAACAAGAAGCATACCTTGGACGCAAGGATCAGTGTTTGGCTCTGGTGCATCTTTTGTTAAAGTGTCAACCGCTATGCTCCGAGAGGAATAAAAAACATGCCTGGCATACAAACATCGCTCTCCTGCGGTTCTGGCTTGACCTCTATGAGACCACCTACTACGGTCGTGGACGCTGCACGGTGTCAATAAAAATTGTCCTGCAAACTGAAATATTACCTGAACTAGACAGAGATCCTTCGCGTGAGCTGTTTGATCTGCGCGAGAGTCTGAGATGAGGAAGCATTTAGTCGCGTTGGTGGTCACTCACGGATCAGAATGAGCCATATGCAAGACGTGTATGTCCGCCATCAGATGCTTTGTCGCGAAGAGATATCGAAGTTGACCTTTCGAGAACGTGGGGACGTCGGCAGCGTCTGAGAGTTCTTGAATGTCTTCAGCGTGCAGAGCAAGAGCGGTTCCGAGTGGATCCTTTGCAGTCGGTGTCTCAGGGAGCGGGGCGTCTGCCTTTGCGCGAGCTCTGCACGAACAGTGAGATGCTCGGTGGAAGCACGTATGAAAGATAGTGAAACCTGAGGAGCTGAGATTCTCTGATGATAGCATCCTCAACTCTGCTGAAAACATTCCAGAACCAAGGCTTCGACAAAGTCCCGCCCTCGTGCAGCACGCCCAGGACCAATTTGAACAGCACTGCTGGAGGGATCCCGGGGAGACCCGCGGGACAAATGGTGTTTGTAATTTGGGCATAGACGGAGTCCTGCGTAATCTCATCTCGGATAATCTGTAAATACAATTGAATTGCGATACAATGAGACTCGTTGGTCTCGAGCTCACATCAAGAACTCGAGGTGTGATCAGCTCGGGGGGAACCATTTGTAGTGTCCATTGAAGAATGAAGCGATACATCGCGCCCTCGCCGGAATGGGTCCAGCGTTTTCGCTCATTTTCGTTGGCGTTGACTATACGGTGCAAGGCGTGAGCGGGAAACTCGCCCACAAATGCAGAAGCTTCCAGAGCTGTTCGAGCAGCGAACAAGAGAAGGCGAGGTATGGTCGGGGTATCGCGATGGACCATGGTGCCAATATGGGACTGGCTCGCTGGGAAAGAATGAATACGGTCAGGTGCCTCACAGCAAATCTAGGACTCCCAGGAGTTGCCAACAAGTCCCAGCTTTGATTTGATTTGTCATCGCATCGATTTTGGTTTTCGATTTCTGTAGTCCTAGGACCGTGCCGTGTAATACTACCTACCTACCTAGGCCTTGTGCTAATCTAGTTACTTACATGAATACTACTCAGATGGCTTAAGCACGCATTCCAGCAAGTGAGTAGCATCCTCGGACGCGTCTTGGCGCGTCGCAAGGTACATATAAGCTGCCAATGGGTTTCTTACTGTCTACAACATGACCAGAGCTCGGCTTCGCGCAGCTCGCGTGTTCCCACACCTACGCGTGCTCTACGCGCGCGTCCCGCACGGCGCACGGCCATGTACCACCATAAACTGCGCGATTGGCGGAGTAGATAGCCCGCATCTTGTGGTATCAAAAGTGAGCGGTGGAGGGCGTGAGGGTCTGCGGCGGATGCCGCTGTCTGCAGGCGTGTGGCGTGTGGCGGGCCCGGGGGCGGGAGCATGGGGATGGACGTACGCGTATACGTGGATGTGGGTGCACAGCTCCGCTCGGTCCGTGCCTCCTTTCACACGCGTGCCATGCCTCCCCCCTGCTTCCCCCTGCCCAGTCCGTCCCCCACCTCTCCCTCGATACTAACCCTACGCACTTGTGCCGGGGAAGATCACGGTGGGCGGCGTCACGATCACAGTGGGCGTGTCGCCGCCCACCGTTTCCACTCTTCGTCACCGGAGCCGTACGGGCGGGGTCGACTTGACAAGTCGCTGGGACGTGGTGTGTGTCTGTAGTCGGTGCGGGCGACGAGTAGGGCGAATGGTGGTGCTGGGGGGCGTTTGCCGTGGGAGTATGGACTGATGGAAATAGGGCTATTGGGTGACCCGGTCGAGAGCGGGATGGGCGTGTAGTCTCCTGTAGCGCATCACATAGCGCCTTGGTGGAAGGAAGAGCTGGTAATGAAACCCGAAAAACGAAATGCGAAAGCTTTCCAAAACAAATCAAAGCCAAATCAGAGCTGGGACTTGTTGGCAACCGTACTTGAGCTTGAATCGTAAAGCCAGCTTTTTCCAGAGTCTTCTTGTGTTCGAACTTTTCGTACCAAGCTGCTTTCGAAAAACTCGAACTACTAGATATCGTGTAATGACGGTTCTATCCAACCTGAACTCGAAGTACCATACGCACACTACTTAGTCACGGCATACTATCGCCGCTTGGATTCCTCATCTGGCAGCATGCAATAAAGACCCCCTCGGCTTCCGCATTGAGTCTGCAAAAGCAAGAAAAGTTTCTGTCAAGCGAACCTACAAAACTCGTACATTAGCAACAATGGAAAGGAGGTCTCTAAAGCACCAACTGTATCGAGCGCGGCCGAGTACGAAGAAGGAATATTGACTTGGCTGGGATCATGAGGGGCACTATTCTGGATCTCCGTGGCCAGGTGCGCCATGCGTCGTAAAGTACCGCTGCGGGAGTTGCGTCCGAATGAAATGGAATGAAAGGAGAGGGGGTTCCTGGGGACGAAATCAATGGAAAAGGACGATAGAAGGTCGGCTGTACTCACCCAAGGCCGATAGAATTATACGCAAGACTTTGAACAGTCTGATCAGCCACATCACATTCACCGTCGGATAGAAATATCACGACAGGAGGTCTGCACCATGGTCAAGACGTTAATAATAGGTAAAGCTATCGAGGAAAGACCATGCCTGCCGGCGTCCCAGCATTCTAGCATGACCGCGTCAACCGCTGATAGTGCCGCCGTGAAGTTGGTCCCCCGACCAGGTGTATGACGCGCAACTTCTTGCAATAGTTCCTCTGGAGTACTGGTGGCATTGTTGACGACACATGTTTCAGCACTATGATCAAACAGGATGACGCTGTATGCATCCCGCGGTACATCAGCTGTTGTTCGCTGGCGAGGATTGAGCGTGGCATTTCGGGACCCCAGAATGCATGTAAAGCTGAATAGACAGCACCCAGTCGGTTATCTGAATGGCCGGCTATCCATTCAGTCCAAGGTGTGTTCTGAAGAGGTCTACGATCGTTCAATCGCATGGATGATGACCTAGTAGCGCAAAAGTGAAGCTGAAGCGGTATGATTAGCAGCCTAAACTTACTTGTCGATCACGCATATCCTAAATATGGTGATAGCGACTCGGTTTAGAACTGGACTCAGTGAGAAGGAGAAGAACATACACGTGGAATGTCTGATACATATCTGCCGGATCTTTGCAAGCAAATAGATGGCCATCGTTAGATAAATACCCCTGCCCAACGTCAACGATACCCATTTCCGAACGACCATGAAAGATCGGTAAAGAGCAATAAGAAGGTTGCGGTGGATCAGATCTGATATGTTCGGGACCTGTCGATCGATGTTCAGACAACCGCATTCTCTCTTTACCCATCCAGTACCTGGGCACATGGCGTCACTGTGGTTCATTATCAGTGTGAATGACAAGGTACTCTGGAGACCGAAGTACCATTTCGCAAAATTGGCTCGGTCGTCTCGAGCATACGGGTCTGAACGGTCATGGATAAGTCAGTGCACGCTTCTTCTCTAGAATACACTGACCTTTGAAACCTGTAATGTAGCCATGGTGTCAGGCAGAGAAGTGGTGGTAGTACGATCTACTGCACCTGAGCGTCTCCAAAACAGAGAATGAGAAATCCAGTCTTTTGCAAGATCTGGGTTCGGGGTCACTCGGCTACGGATGTGCTCTACTTCAGTGTCGTCACAGGAGGAACCCCTTCCTGCCCGACAATAGTCTATGTGTACGTGCCGTCCCATTTCTTGGCAGACAAGATTACACATCATCGGTGCGCCATCGTCGGCCGAGGCAAAGTTCCGCCCATTTATCTCCAGAATGGCGTCATCAGGCCCATCCACAGCCCAAGTGGTTTTCGACATAGAGCCGTGGTTAGTCGCGTGCTCTTGCTGTGTATGTCCTGGGGGAGGTATGCAAGAAGACTGAGCTTCTTGACGTGGCACACGAATTTTGGTTACCTCGGGGCAAGGTGCAAAAATACCCGCAACTCTCACATCTACACATCGGCATTAAATAAACTATACGATCTATGACGGAAGGGTTGCTCTGGCTTACCGTGTCTCACAAAAATGAAATGGTGCTGGATCCGTGCTATGCTTGTGTGGTCCGACATGATGATGTTCCTCGGAAGGGATGAGTATCACACATGGGAGACGGTTCGCAACTATGTGTCCTTCATTGAGACGTACAGCTGTTTATGAGCGACCAGGACTCACCTTGTGAATACTACCAAGAGATAATTTAGTGCTGGTAAGCTTCAGATTGAGAAAGCAATGATAAATGTACTTTAGTATACTGGAACGTCTCGTGGCGGCCAGTGAATGTGGCTTCGATTGATTGAGGTGCCGTGTCGATTTGGCAAATTCCTTCTGCGGCACAAAGGCCAGGACAATTGTGTTGTTGCCTACGTAGTGGACGAAAGGATTGGATTCTAATCAACCGAAACACCGATACTAACTTACCCACAGAGGTGCACAGCATCGCTGTTAAGACCATGGAGGTGATCGGGGTTTGAGCATAACCTCTTGCAAAGATCGCATGGCATGGGGCATGACCGAGTATCACAAACGTGCGTTGTATGGTCCTCGTCGCTTCACAAAGTATCAGTCTTGAGGCGAAAAAAGCATGTTGAGGGAAAAAAACCTTGGGATAGCGCAAGCTCTTGGACAAGAGTACGTGCTTTCAGACAATTTGATATTCTTCAGATGACATGGCTTCCAAAGCAAGTTTCAGTTGAGATAAACGACCTGAGGCAGTGTTTCATACCTCGCCACAGGCATGAACCCGAGCAGAGCAGATGTGACCTTCATCAGCAGGATGCCCAAAGACCTGAGGATAAATGCAGTCTTTGCATGACGCGAAATTATAGAGGGACTGACCTTGATGCACTCTTCCAAGCATCCGATTTTGCCCTTTAGGCCACAGGCTTCTCCGCATAGATGATCTTCGACGACGCAGCTGAGAATGATCGGGGTGACAACAGATTTTGTAACTCGACTACAGTAACTCACATATGCTGTCCTGAGTGACCAGCGCTAAAACGGACGGTAGGTGGGTATGAATTGAAGTAAAACATTTGGGTCGATACTTACCGATAGCCACAAAATTTGTCTGCATCCGGATGATCACCTTCGTACTCGCAAGGCTGGGTGCATAGATGCGATGTTTGGCAGTTATGTGGCTGATCGGTGTCGTGATGGCGACTCAAAATACACAGGAGATGACAAGATGTACATGTCATCCGACAAATCTCCACATTTGAGCCGAGCTCTAGGGCAGCACTTTCATATTCGCGACGCAACAGTTCCATGTTGACATGACTGGACTTGAAGCGGGAAAGATTGGACGATATCCATTCAAAAACATGTTCAAGCCTGGTCTGAACGAGGTCTGCCAGATACCGGGAGAGTCCTTTGGTCCATTCAGTATCCGACTGCTGGTGACGACTGCCATGGCCATCCCAAGTTTGTTGCAAAGATGCCAAGATGTTTTCTCGTTCCCTCTTTTTGTCGGCCGCGAGCAATGGGGATTCGGAGATGAAAAATCGTGAAGCTGTATCTGGTTTCTCTATTAGTTTGTCCGTGTCAAAGTTCTGAAAACCAAATCAGGATGCGAGACCCCGAGAGAAAGGTTTGTAGAACCTTCAATGGCACTTCAAAAGGCTCCATCTCGCAGAATCCAAACTCGAGTGCGTTTGAAAGGTAGTCACGGAGTTTCTGCGCTCGGTGGCCGGCCAATGTTTCTAGGAGATGGCTCACTGATCGTTAATGGTGGATCAATTGGACCACGCACGAGAGAGAGCAGCCCAGTCATTTGCCTGAAAAACAGCCAAAAATGCCTTGAGCTCCCATGAATTTTGACGCGGAGAGATCAAACCTTGAGTTTGGCCATAAGAGTTTTCAACGTGTACAAGAATTCACCGGCAGTATCGTGAGTGACTTCTTGTCGATCCAACGATTTCTTGAGGGCAGGAAATAGAGTATAGAACTGTCTCGATTCTATCACAGGCCAAGGAATGATGTCCAACTGCCCTGCGTGCAGCCGAGAGATGAAATTGGCATCCTGCTCGTCCTCAACAATTTTCTGGAGAGATGGTCTGCATAGATCACGTCAAGATATGTAGAGAGGATCTGCACCTGGAACTTGGTTGAAAACCTGACACACATCACGTCAGACGATTATATACCCAGAGCAAAAAAAGGATAAAAAACTTACTCCCTAACGATTTCATTCTTATCAGATTCGACGACATCCTGATACGGAAATAAGATCATTGACGAAAATCTCTCAGAAACTGGCAGACCTTGATAATGATGACTAGTGTTGATCGGAACAGTTGCGGATTAGCAGCAGGGTCAAGAACTGTTGAGGATGACTGGAATGAGTGAAAAAGACCGGATATGCTTCGAGAAATCGCAAAGTTATTTCTGAATAAGACCTAGGTTTGTTGGTCTAAGACTTCCCTCTCCAGTGTTCAATGAAGTAGGACTCACAAGATTCGAAATCGCAGTATTAAATAAGACAAGCAGTGTGTCCTCTTGGGCCGTCCGCTCGATGCTGTGCACACCTATATCACTCGTTAATGATGAATAAGGAATTAGTAGAGGCAAGTTGACCTTCAAAGTCCAGTGCTACAATGAGCGCCTCATTCGTAGGAGTGGCAGACATCCAAACACCCTCTGACGTTCAACGTCAATACAGCTTATGTGATATGATGCGCCACACACCAGTTGTTCTCATGGCGCTGCCAGCAACTGAATACGATGTTAGCAATCGGTACATATAACAAATCTTTGAATTGTGTCTCTTACATGACGTATCGACCAGGTGATTCAAGGAAAAACTTTTACCGACCGACTGCTCGCCTGGAAAAGACAATTAATATTTGTTAATTGGAGGTTGGTATCATTATACCCATGGATGAGACAACTTTGACGGGCTGGTAGGGGTATGAATCAGGGGTTTTTCGGTACATCAGTCAAGTTTTCGCACCTTGGACACCATGTACGACTGAAAGACGCTTTCGTACCACCCGAAGGACAGTGCATCGACAATCTGTCCGACCTCTGCCCCAACAAATCCCTCTCCAAAGAAGCAGAGATTACACCATCCTTCAAAGGCAGAAACCGGTTCTCTCGAGTCACCGCTATTTGTATAGGAATCATACACAAAAGATCCACAAGCCATTCGCCGGCGCAAAACTGGGAGATATCCCATTTGCCGTCAGATGTGAAGAATGACTGGAAAGCGGGGAGGACTAGCGCGGAAACCGTCATTCTCTTCAGTTCCTGACCTGTGGGCTTTCGCGCTGTTCTCTCGAACGAGTAGATGAGATCTGTGAAGTAGCCAGCGAATCGATCGTGTTCGCGATCCGTGGTGAACAAAAGTTTTCGTGGAAGACGTTTGCTCGACATAATTGTCTGCCTTTGAACCGCCGCAACAACGGGAAAGCGGGTCCAAACGTCAACATGGCAATCGATAAGGCAGTTGTGAGCAGTCAAACTGCCGTTTCGTGTCTTGAAAGAGCCTTCAAGGTTTGTTTCTTTGAACATGAACTCGGTCATCTTTTTCGTAATGTCCAACGCAACAGATTGGCAGAGGGCGTAATCCGCATCGGTGCCGATCAGATGGATACTGCCCCGGTTGACAAAAGAGGTCAAGGTAAGTGAACCCTTTGGGATGTTAAGATAGCCGAGGTCGATGCCGTCGGATGACCCAAACGTGCTCCAATGGTATGCTCGAAAGAGCACACCAGCATCAGTTTGGTAAGAGAGCAAGAGACAGGCTCCGTCCGGAGAAGAATACGCGTCGATGGGTTGTTGAGGAAGTGTAAGTGTTGCAGGCCTGAAAGAGCCGTCGTTTGTGAACTCATTTCCACCGACTCTGTGATTATCAATGGCTCACCTGAATTGCCTAGTGACCAAGGAAAAAATCCGTGCCTCGTTATTGCTGTCGATAGCCAGGATCGCCTCACCACCACAGACGAAACAGTAATGGGAGATAGACACCCCTGAGGTATACCAAGGCGCAAGTTCCAAGGTGTTTGCAGTTTGGCACGAGGTGTAGTGCTCATCGAAGACATAGGTATAGATCATTAACTGTGATATGTATTATAGATCGGATTGAGGCAGACTAAGAAAAGATCGCACCATCGAGGGTGCGCAGATGCAAAGCATGCGTTTCGGCTCGTCGTATGCAATAATGGGATTCCTATCGAGCCGTTCTCGACGAATTGTCCTTCTTGCACCGTCTTTGTGACGAGAAACTGCTCTCTCAATGTCGGCTATGCCTACCAAGAACACCAACACATAGTGGGGGTCTTCGGTCACGAGCAGTAGCTCCCCATTTTCGATGACTTGAGCGTGGCTACGGGCTGATGAATACACTCACAGGGACGGGAAGAAGGAAGTGCTCACAGGATCCTTTGATCTGTATTCAAACGGAAAACGTGCCCATAGCGTAGAAGTATGTGCGGAGAAGGAACGAAAGTGGGGTTCATTTGGAGACTTTGATGGTCATCGGCAGTCAGGCCGAGAGGGTACATTGTGCATTCTAGGGTAGCCTCAGCATAATGCTGCATACGCCCACTGATATTGAATGATCCTGTCAAGTATTGCAGGTAAAAATGGGTACAAGGGTCGGATGATCGAGAATCACGCACCAGTTTTAGATGGCGACATGTCCACCGAGTCGATCAGCATGCGTGGATGCCTGGGACAGAATTTCCATCGTTCAACCCAAAGCATCTGAATCAAATTGGCACGTACAACAGGGTCAGTTTCGCATTCTCCGATTCCATGTCATCAATCAACTGGCGGCGCGACGATACTTCAAATTCTTTCCGTCTTCGTTCTCGGTCAATATTGAAGTGCGCTCGGAGCTCGTCCTGCTGAATCGTAACAGCTGTGGTTAACAGACTTTGCGAGAGTTTCCTGACATCTGTTCGGAGGTGTATGTCTGCCATATGCATCGCGTCTCTGATAAGCTGGTCGAGTGGCTCTTCTGCGAGAGCACGCAGGGCATCCAAATTAGAGAGGAAATCCGAATCGGAGGTACCTGCGACAATAGTTTGCACCAGACTTTCGTCGATGCCTGCTTGTTTCCTAGTCGATAAGAAGGACGATACTACCGAGGAAAATACTTGGCGCGCAGCTTGAAACACCCCTTTGCCATTCGAAGTAGAATTATGAGGTGGAGAGACCAATTCAGCGCCATCGTGTTGGCAAAACTGCTTTATCACGTCTAGGCGTTGAGAGCTTCCCAAGTCATGTTGCTCCGCAAGTAGAAGTTGGAGGTGTATCAATCGCTGCTTCACGGATTTGAACTGTTTCCGCGGAGCGACCTGGTAGATCGTGGAGTTGGCACTGAAAAGCCGTTCCAATTCCTTGTTTATTTTCGGATACAGAACGACAAGTTCCGCAAATTGTTCTAAAGAACTTGAGAAAACAAATGAAATTGATGCACCACGTCCGTACCACGTCGTACTGCAACGTCGTCTTCTGATAAGTCAGAAAACACTTCGGGGCGGACATAACTGTGAAGAAACGGCTCAGTAGAGACCCAAGCTTTTTTCAAGAAGGAAATCACGGGAAAAGAATCAAAACCCGGTCAATTACAGATTGACGCAAGATACTTTCCAACTCATGCGAGTCTCGCTCTTTTCTCTTTTCCAAGTCAGCAATCTGTTTTACGCAAACATCATCTTCAGCCTTGTTGAATGTCGTTTTTCGAGCCTTCCAATCGCCGAAAGCCTTCCGATATCGAACCTGAAGGCCGTGAACCATGAAAGTTGTGATGATATCGTCATTGAGATCCGGATTCAGCCAAATGGCCCCTGTCTCCCTTGAACGGAGACGTGCGAATGAGATACGGGTGAAAGAATGAGAAGAGATATCCATACAACAGACTTCGCAATTTTGTAAGATTGTACATCTCTCTGAAATGCCTTTCTTGCATTCCACGGGGTATATATTTGAAGATCAGAAAACCTTGATGAGTCTCCCCGGCGATCAACCTAGGTTTCAGATCGAAGGCTTCCGCGCCAGGTGGTGTCTCACGTCGAGACAGCAAGGGGTCGACGATCTACCGAAACATTGGATTGGACTTCGGTTGTCATATGTCTCGCAATGACTGACCTGGAACCCGGGACGTACAGCGACTGCTTCGTCTTGTTCATGTGTCTTTGCGACCTGGAATTTGAACAGACGGTTGGATACGTCATTAACGTTCATGAGAGCATCCTCAGAGCCGTCATCCCAAACGATCGATTCGGCGTGCTCGGATGATAGCAGGCAAGCCACTTGATCGCATATCTTCATGAGATATCTGGAAAAAAAAAACATTGTCAAACCAGTTGGTTTATCGACAACTACAAGCAGACCTCATGAAGGTCACCCTGTTGCGACGAACAGGTGAGATGGCATCGTCATTCCAGGTCGTGTCCTCAGGCCAATAGATAACGAAAACCAATTCGCTCCCCGCATCTCCAGAGAAAGTTCGAAGCAGATAGAGACCCGAACGTAGGCGGGGACTTAAAGGGTCGCCCGTCGAGCCCTGCAGTTTTCGAGCCCTGCGAAGGATCCCGTTAAGTGCGGATGAGACACTACCGCGGGATCTACGTACGTAGCTTCGTCGATAAAACTTTGCGACACCAGAAACTTGATAATTTCGCTCTTGCTACCATACAAGCCGAGCGGCTGTATTCTCAACGTATCAAGTGTTTTGAAATCGACCTTGTTGGTGGCTTCAGTGAAAATATGTGAGTTTACCAAGCCTACGTACACGCGTCAGGGAATGATAGACGCCAGGCGACAGTGCGTTGATGAACCCCTTGAGGGATTCTTGACTTATGATGACTTTGTCAACTGCAAGGGATCGTGAGCAAAAACGATAGAAGGCACGAGACTTAATACCAAGCCAGCCGCTGTACATGGTCGTTATTGGCTTACATGGAAGATGGTGGTCGATGACTCACCTGCCAGGTTCACTTATCAAGTCCAAAACCCGAAACATGCCTTTGACGGATGGGAGTAGGTCGGAATCGTCCGCCGTGATAGTGTCGATGGTCTTGATCTGGACAGAAAAGTAAGATTTCACGCCAGAGGCATCTCATGTGACGTACAGTGTCGTCGGTGCGAGTGGCGGTCGGAGGCGTTGCGGGTCCAAAGGCTTCGTGGACATGCTTGGCATGCACCTCTTCGTCCGCCTCGGGCGATGAAAAATACGCGTCCGAGTCCACGGAACTGTCATCTGAGTCATCTGAGTCGTCGCCTGTCGATCGACGAGGCTCGGCCGCTATTGATGTCTCCACTGTGTATGTGTATTAGACAAAGAATTCGCGAATTTCAACAAAGAAACAATGACTATGGTCAACTTGCGTAGTGTCTGCCAATGGATTGGGTTCGGAAGCGAGACCAGTATCCTCAGACATTATGCGTCTTGAGTTGTGCGATGGAGGTGGGAGAAGGAAGGAAACACCAGGCGCCTACGTCTCCCTTCAAGTTTGTCCCAAGTGATCAGTCACAACAATGAGGCGTAGGATTCGACTTCGGTTCCCACCGAATTAACGCGATTGACATGCTAATTTGACGCGTTACAGCAGTTATAGCAATTCTAGGCACTCATACGCCGATTCATTGCCCACGTTCAAGCCAGCTGATAGTATATTCAAGATTGCCGCGCCCTATCATCCAATCGTAAGAGCTCTCTACAGCAGTTATTCTGAGAAAGCATACCTCGTTGCGTAAGTTTATTCTCGACTTGGGCGCTTCATCGTTGCCTTGAGCTTTGAAGCGTTCTCGTGCGTTTTCCTATGACAGCCTTTTGACCCAAATATCCCTACATACCAGATATGCACGGTCAGCTGGGACCGAACACGCGTATCGTAGAGCAAGTGCTGGCTGGGACCGAGCAGATTGTGTCTCACGAGGGGGCGAGCCAGTACGGAGGAGGCGGGATCGCCTCCTGTGGACTTGCTGGGCTGAACTTTGTTCGTGTTGTTTTGGCCAGAGTGGAAAAGGGACTGGAGGATGGACGCCTGCTCGAAGACGTGCTCTCAAGACGGACAAGTGAAGTGAGTACTTGCTTGTTGGTCGCTTGGGGCGGTCCGGGGATTGATCATGTCAACCACAGGAGGTGATCTCCATTTGTTCGCGATGGTCCAGCAACGTCCACCTCGAGGTGGAGGACATTTTCAAGGTGCCTCTGTTCGAGCGGGCTTTGACTTTGGTATCGTCGACCTACGGCGAGCCCGGGTTCGAGCGGTTCAGGGCGCTGCTTTCGTGCGTGCCATTCGCGAATTCGTGCTAGGAGACATTGACATCGATGTACAGAGACCTCCAATCGATCCCAAACGACTACGCCGCCGTCCTCATAACGCGCCCGCCCGAGATCATCACCTGCCTCAGGCTTCCTATCAAGACAGATGATAAAGCTGTGAAGGAGGACGTCTTCATCATATTCGACTCTCATCCGAGGACCGACCATCCTACTGGCGCCGGGCTCATAGTCAACACATCGCTAGATGCGACTGCATCGCATCTAAACAACCTCCTGGCCGTCGACACCCGCTTGCTGGCCGACAGCAGCCTCCAATGGCAGACCCAGCTTCTGGCCAACTTCTCTGGCCACTTTTTTGTCTCGAAGAGCGGCGCTTCGAACAGCGTGGAGGACCTCACCCAGGCCGTCCTGGAGTCGAGCCTCGTGGCCCTGGGTCTGCAGGCTGAAGTGGTGGATCTGAGATTTCAGAACTCAAGCCTCGCGCGCGATCGGGAGTTCTTGGAGATCGAGCTGGACGAGCTGAAAGAAAAATACCGCTCCGTCAAGAAGAAGCTCGACAATGCCCCGCGATTGTACTCTCAGGTGGCCGATCAAAGGTCCCCGGCTTCGTCGAAACGATCTGCAAAGAGCTCGAATAATCATCAGTCAACCAGTGGGCCGTCCAAATTTCCTGGCTCCATCTCGTCGTCTTCTCCGACGAGTGCCCTCGAGTATTTCAGCAGCCCCGCGAACATCAAACGTTCGCAGCCCAGCCATGAATCCGCGGACTACCTCGTCGCCACGCAATTGCAGATGGACCACGACTGGGAGCGCCGCAACGGCGCTTCGAAGGCTAATAGCGCTTCCAAGAAAGGCCGCGTCAGCCCCAGCGACGACTACATGGTAGCGGCGCAGCTACAAATGGACTGGGATCAGGCACAGCGTGACAGTGTCCTGAAGGCGCAAGCGAAGCAGCGCGAGTTCGAGGAAGAAGACTCGCGCCTGTTGGCCGAGCGCGCGGCCCTCCAAATGACGGTGCAGCGTGTGTTCGACTGTGGCGTCTGCTTTGACAAGCACCCCGAGGACTACGTCGCGCGCGTCGCGGGCTGCGCACACCCGTTTTGCAGGGAGTGCCTCAAGACCTACGTCGTCACGAAGCTCGGCGACAAGCTGTTCCCGATAGTCTGTCCGATGTGCGTTACGGACACCGCGCGGGCCGAGCCAGCGAGTAAGTCGCGATCTTTCCGTCGGACGAAAGAAAGACGCTTACGGAACTCCAGTGATCACTGATGATCTCGTCCAGACGCTTGGCCTCAACGACAAAGAGTACCAGGTCCTCCAAGAGCTCCAGATCGCCTCGCTGTCGATCTTACTCCATTGCCGAAAGTACGTCCTTCCGATCGTACATATGTCTTCCTAACCGACACGCCCGCAACGCCAGGTGCAAGGAGTCCATCTTCGTCGATCGCACCGAATACGAAGCGAGCCCGATCCTCGTGTGCCCCCTCCCGGCGTGCGACCACGTGTGGTGCAAGGCGTGCCAGCAGACGATCGACGTCGCCGGCCCCCAGCACTCGTGCGACGGCTCGTCCGAGCTGGAGCACCTGATGAAGCGGCGCGGGTGGAAGCATTGTCCCGGTGCGTGCGGGCTATCCGCGTTAAATAAATTCTATCCGCGTTAGTTCGCTTACTTTCTGCTTCGAATCCTAGGGTGCAAGACGCCGTTCCAGAAGTCTTCTGGGTGCAATCATATGACGGTGAGCCCTCGCTCATATAACTGACTGGTATGCCAGCGCTAACTATCGGCGTTTGAAGTGCATGTCCCCAGGATGCAACACGCACTTCTGCTACGTGTGCGGCGCCGCGATCGTGCGGTCCGCGCTGCCGCAGGAGGTCAAGGCAGCGGTTTCGGCGCACTATCGAAGGTGCAGCTTGTTCGAGGACGTTCCTGACCGTTGAAGGTATCTACCGGGTCCCCGTGTATCGAAATCTCAAACATCTTGTAAAACATGTGAATATACCCGAAACGGCGACTAACGAAAATTTCGTTAATGATGACCGGCTTGGCGCTGATCAGTGGCTGTGCAGGCGGAGTTGTGCTTAGACCTGCCTGATTGAGACATGTATCCATCTCAACAAGGCAAGGTGCAATATCTGAGGCTGAAGTAATGTAACTGATAGCGAATCGGTGCTACTACATCTCTAAAGCGTTGAAGAATAGTCCGTACAGAGTGTACCAGGGGGAGGTTAAGGAAGGACGAAAGTAGTTTCAAAGCCCATACCAAAATGGTTTCAAATGCTAGGGAATAACAAATTATGTCAGGAATGATGCAAATGTCAGGAAGTGTTCGGTGCGTCCACACGCTTGGCGTGGCGCACGCGAACAGTCCAGGATGGACTTGCACATTTGATGTGGAGATGAAAACCTAAGAATTTCAAAGGAAAAAAGCTTGAATGGGAAGATATTTTGAAATGATGATGGAACTGATCATGAAAGGACAGTGGAGTATGTGCGCCTAACGCTCGCTCGGTCACTAGCTCGCATTAGGCTGGTCAGACCAGGCAGGATGGAGGCTGACCAACCAGCCTCGACGTCGTTGAAAGCGAGCATGAAATGCGCAGCCGTAGCGCGTGCAGTGAGGGCGAGCAGCGGACGAATAAAGACGGCGGGTAAAACACTACGCGAGGAACACGATGACAGAAGCCGGCCGCGGACGGGCAACAGTGCTCGCGAGAACGTGGCGAAGGGGGTGACGTGGAGCAGTCGCGCAGGCACATTGAACACCCTCTGGCGCGGGGACCAGCCGTAAATGACGAGGTCGGCGTGTAGGCCACGTTCGAACGTCAAGGGTTCTCAGAATGCCCGGGGTTCTTGTGTGAGTGTAGCTACCGTCCATGGGAGCAGGAAGGCGAGTTCACGGCGGGTGGATTGCAAGGCAGGCTTGACATCGACGAAGAGGAGCGGAAAGCGCGCACGCATGGACTGATAGGTAAGCACAGAAAAAGCAGCTCTACTACAGAGCCAGGCACCGCTTGCCTCCTTGACGTATGTGCTGGCTCAGTGCCTGGCTCTGAACACGACGGGGAACAGAGAACGCGGCAAGCAGCTCAAAGGCAGCGACGAGGGCCGGGAGGGACACCGGTGGAGGATGAGTCTCGGAACAGGAACACAAGATCCAGTGCCAGAGAACTCATATTGAAGAGCCCACTAAGATACAGAATATGTGATGAGTGAAAGAGAGAAGAACAGAAACTACCGTGTCAAAGAGAAATAGGCACCGCGCACCGGGCGTGGAACTGGCTGAGCGTGGATCCGGAGGCTGTGCGCTGCGGCGAAGGCGAAGGTGAGTGCATGGTGATGATTCGGGGGCGGCGAGCGCTGTCGTGGATGCGGTAGTCGTGTTTGGTTCGGAATGGCGCCCACGCACACACTCATCTGCACCGCGCGCACCCGGGTCCGGTCTCGACGCGCAATCGCGCATGGAATATGTCTCGTAGGTCCAGCGTCGCCTCGCGCATTCGGGCCGAGGACTGCAGGCGCTATCAGACATAGCGCGTGCGCACGAATCGACGGGACGTCCTGCCAGCCCGCCGTGCGGGGCATCCACGTTGTCCACCTCCCCGCCGTCCCTGTGCGGCGCTGAGGTGCCCGCTCCCCGTCCACGCGCAGCTGACTTTGACTATCTCGCGCGCAGCCCAAGTGCCGCCGATGCGACATCGTCTGGAGTTCCTCGGGGCCGAGTCCGCCAGCGGCGCAGACCCGATGGGAGCAAGCACCGCCGACTCGTGCGCAATCCTGCCCCAGGCGCCGTCGTCTTCGGCGCTGAGCGGCGCGTTTGCATTGCCGACCGCGCTCAGGCGTGCGTGCAAGTTGCTCGATGTGCTTCGTATCAGCCACGCCGCGAAGGGGTGGGACGTACCTGCGTCGTGTGATTCAACCCCGTGCCCCCTCCACGTCTTCCGAACCCGGGTCACAGCGCAGGGTGCGGGGGCTGCGTTGCGTCGGGATGGACCGGGAATGTGCGCGATTTCGGGCGAGTTGGAGAGGGTGAGGGAGCAGGACGTGCACAATTCAGTGGGAGCTGCCCATTTGAGGCACTTCGCGTGTACACGCATCTAGCTCGCAGGCGCCGCACGGAACGGGCGAGAACGTGTAAATTGTATTGTTCCTGCCTTTATCATACATTTACAATTATACATCGACAACCGTAATTACGGAACCAAGTCGGATATGTATCATCTTTGGAAAACTAAGCAGAGATCTCGAGAGCTACAGAGGCTGGATCGACCATGGGTGCCACAATTACCATTGGCGGTAGCGATTAGCGTTTATCCTTGATTAACGCAAAAGGGATCCCTCGGCTTCCTCAAAGATTCGGCAAATCCGAGGAAGGTTTCTGCCAGGCGCACCTAGAGCCGCGTAAGGACAGGTCCTGCGAAGCACCACATAAAACAGACCTCATCAAGAGCTTCAGAAAAGGATGAAGAGACTGTCAAGCGCTGAGCCGCGTTGTTAGGAGCACCGTTCTGAATCTCCAAAGCCGACTGAGCCATAGATTGCAGACTCTCTCTCCCGTCGTTATCCCCGAACAGAACGGAGTGGAAGGAAAGGGGGTGTCTGAGCATGGGCAATAAGCAAGCTTGAAGGAAATCTTATATCTATGCTTACCCGAGGTCGAGGGCCGTGCGCGCAAGGCTCTCAGTCATATCCTGAGCTGCATTGCATTCACCGTCCGATAAGAAGATCACAACCGGAGCCCTTCAAATGCGTGAATATGGGTTGTGACTGAACAAAAAATAGCTCGTGCATACAGGTCGTTGTTCCAGTGATCTCGCATGAGTGTTTCAGCAGCAGACAACGCTGCTCTAGAATTAGTCCATCCACCAGGAGTATATTGCAAGACTGCTGTCAGTAAATCATCTGGAGTGCTATCCCTGTCGTTTTGCAAGCATGTACTGGTGACGCCGTCGAAGAAGACAACACTGTATGCATCTTTGCGAGCGCCAACGATACCAGGATCAAGTGCAGATGAACGGGACATCCAAAATGCATGCAGCGCCGAAAATACAGCGCCGAGGCGGTTGTCGGCATGGCAAGTGATTAGTGCGGCGCCTGGTCTATTTGGAAGAGGATGCAAATCATCACCGGCCATAGAGCTAGATCTGAAAATTACTTGCATGAAGTCATGATGACGGCAATACAAGTCAACTTACTTGTCAATCACAAATATCCTGTCGAAGAGCGTCAGTTAGGGCAAAATGTTTCTGAGATTGGGCTACATACACATGATACGCTGGTCGCATTTCTGCCGGATTCTTGCACGTGTATATATGACCATCGTTCGAGGTGTAGCCTTGGGCACCCGCAACTTGAACTGCACCTTGTCCGGCGCGAGCAGTGGGATGGAAGATGGGCAACGAGCAATACGAAGGACTCAGAGGATTAGCTTCGGCATGTTCAGGTCCTAACATGCATTAGAAGATGCACAGTGCTCTTGTGTCTTATTCACCTGGGCACATTGCATCGCTAGGGGAAAAACGTCAAGTATGTGGTCGATGACTGAATCGAAAAATATACTTGCCATTTCGCAAAGTTGGCTTGATCGTCTCGAGAATAGGGGTCTGGACACAAGAGTAAATCCGTCAAGTTCGTCTCACTGACGTGTGACTTACCCTTGAAACCTAAAAGACCAGTCTCAGCTTTCAGCAAAAGATACAGCTGCGGCTAAAGGCCTACCAGTACGCTTCCAAAACAACGAATGTGATATCCAATCTTTTGACCGCTCTGGATTCGGGGTCAACGCGGGATGTATGTGCTCTATTTCCGGACCGTCGCAAGGTGCATCTTCGACAGCACGACAGTAATCGATATGAACATGTCGTCCAATATCTTGGCAGATAAGATTGCACATCATCGGTGCCCCGTCATGGCTCGAAGCAAATTTCCGGCCTTTGAGCTCGAGAACAGCATCATTAGGACCGTCGATCGCCCAAGTCGTTTTCGACATAGAGCTGTGGCTGGTTTCGTGTTGCTGTTGTGAATGTCCTGTTCTCGAATTTAGTGCCTCAAAGAGACGGAGAAAGGCGAGTTTTACCCAGCGGCAGGGTACAAAAGTATCCGCAGTTCGCGCAACTGTTGGGTGTATCAAGGTCACTTTCCACGCTACCCGGCCAGTGAACGTGCACTTACCGCGTTTCACAGAAATGAAACGGGGCCAGTTCTGTGCTATGAATATGGCGTCCAGTATGTTTGAGCTCTCCGGGAGGAATCGCAATTGCACAATGTAAATGTTTGGAAGCTAATTCGGCTTCAGTTGTGGGACAACAAGTACGGTGGAGAAACTGCTACCTTGAGAATACTGAAAAAGCCCCGTATCAATACCGACAACAACAATGGTGTAAAAAACACAAACCTTGGTGTATTGGAAGGTCTCGTGCCGTCCAACAAAAGTGGCTTCGATGGACTGAGGGGTCGTGTCAATCTGGCAAATCCCATCGGCAGTACAGAGCATGTTGCAGTTGTGTTGTTGTCTAACATCAATCAGAGTAATGACGACTAGGTCAGGTCAGGTCACTAACCCGCAGAGGTGCCGAGCATCCGCTTCGAGGCCATGAAGATGATCAGTATTGGCGCACAGCCTCTTACAGAGTTCACAAGGTAGCGGACATGAGACGATGTTGCAAACGTGCTGATGATCAACGTCGTGGCTATTTCATATAATGTTGATAAATCACTATGGGATTGAGGGAACAAGCGCGAATACCTCGGCATTGTGCAGGTTTGTGGACATGAGTAAGTCTTGTCACCAAATTTCAGATCCTTCAAGCAACAAGGCTATTGGAAAATATTACCCAATGATACTATCAGAGAGAAGTGCGGTGTTACCTCGCCACAGGCGTGTATAGGAGAGGCACACATATGTCTTTCATCGCTGTGCTTCGCGACCTAACGATAGAGGTGACCTTACTGAGTTTGGAGCTGAGCTGTATAGAACAAACCATGATACATTTCTTCAGGCATCCATTCTTATCTTCGAGTGTGCAAGGTTGGCCACATAAGTGCACACCAACGACGCATCTAGAGATATGTCAGTCTGCCAAGCCTAGGTCATCGTGCGGACAAGATACATGTGTTTTCCGGAATGTCCAGCACTAAGTTTTCGAGGGATCAGAATGGGTATGAAGCTGCGAGGAATGCCTACGGGTAGCCACACTTCTCAGCCTTTGTATGCTCTTCATCAAAATTGCAAGGATGTGGGCAATCATGCGATGTCTGGCAGTCATGCGGAGTGAGGGGATCGTGTCGGCGGTCGAGAAGGCATAACAGATTGCAAGTAGCACACTGCATTCTACAAATTTCGATATTCGACTTGAGATCGACGGCGCCGCTCTCGAAATCTCTCCGAAGCAAGTCCATATTCACGTGATTGGACTTGAAGCGAGAAAGATTTGATTGGATCCAAAGGAACACCTGCTCGATTCTCATTTCCGCGAGATCCATGAGATACTTGGCGAGTTGTGCGGTCCATTCGACGTCTGGCATTTGGTGTCGCTTATCGAATTGGTCCCAGGTCTTTTGCAGAGTGACGAGCATTGTTTGGCGTTCCTCAACGGATATGTCGGACAGAGAGATAAAGAAACGGAATGAAGAATCTGGGTGCTCAATTAGACCGTCCGTATCAAAATTCTAGTCAAACAGTAGTCAGGCACATTGGAAGGGAGACGAAGTAGAGGGAGAGACCTTCAAGGGTTCATTGGTAGGCTCTGTTTCGTAGAAGCCGAATGTCAACGCGCTCGGAAGGTAAGCGCAGAGCTTTTGCGCGCGATGAGCAGCCAGGGTTTCTAGAAAAATGTGATGGACAGAATAACAGTCAACCGCCTCACGAACCTGAAAGAGCGCCCCAATCATTGGCCTGAGCATGAAGAAATAAACTAAGTGCGTTCTTTCTGTGGTGGCCTCACCTTTATTTTGGCCATCAGTGTTTTAAGGGTGTGAAGAAATTCGCCTGCAGCGGGATGTGTAATTTCTTGTTGATCAAGACTCTTTTTCAGAGCGGGAAACAATGCGTAAAATTGCTTCGACTCGATTACGGGCCATGGAATGATATTCAATTGACCAGCATGAAGCCGCGAGATGAAGTTCGCAGCTTGCTCATCTTCCACAATTTTCTACGCAAGGGTTACGTTAGCATAACAATTGAAGGTTGCACAAAGCGTGACTCAGAATGCAGATACCTGGAATTTGGTCGAAAACCTGTGTCAACTTCAGAACATGACCGTTAAGTTGAAGACCCGGGCACCTACTCTCGCACGATTTCCACCTCGTCCGAATCCACAACATCCTAATTGTAGCGAGCAGAGTGAGCTACCGTAGGTACTACCAAAAATGTCAGACCTTGATGATTATTACTAGCGTGGATTTGAAAAGTTGTGGATTGGCGGCTGGGTCAAGAACGGTCGAAGAGGATTGGAATGACTGGAACAGTCCTGTAATGCTCCTGGACATTGCAAAGTTGTTCCTGAACAAGACCTGGCCTTTCATCAAGACAAACGAAGTCCACCGGTCGAATATATCAGACGACATACAAGGTTTGATATTGCCGTATTGAACAGAACAAGCAATGTGTCCTCTTAAGCCGATCGCTCGATACTATGAACACCTATGACTTTGTTTAGCAGAACATACGAGACTGCTCAAGATATGGGTACCTTCAAAATCCAGAGCAACAATAAGTGCTGTATCTGTGGGGGTGACAGACATCCAGACGCCCTCTATAATAGTAATTCCAAAATAATTAAGTGTCCCGTGATTGGGCGAAAATTCCGAGCTCACCTGTTGTTCTCATAGCACTACCAGCGACTGAGGATACCGATGAGTAGAGAAAAGGAGCGAAAGATGTGTTGCATACACGAAGTGTCCACCAGGTGGTTAAGGGAGAAGCTTTTGCCGACGGATTGTTCACCCATCGAAGAGACAACCTTCACAGGCTGAAGTAAATTGAGCAACTGCTAGCGAAAGGAGAATAAATTCCAAGTGCACCATACCTTGGACGCCATGTATGACTGGAACACACTCTCGTACCATCCAATGGACAGAGCATCAACAATCTGACCAACCTCTGCACCTAAAAGCTGCTGCTCCAACGTGGCTGAGACGACGCCATCCTTCAATGGTATAAACCGATTTTCCTGAGTGACTGCGATTTGAATGGGAATCAAACACAGGAGATCCACGAGCCATTCCCCAGCGCGAAACTCGGAAACTTCCCACTTGAGATGGGTGGACAACAGTGTTGTAGCCGCGCTAAATTCAAGCGCAGAGATGGTGATCCTTTTCAACTCGTTGCCGGTGGGCTTCCTCGTTCGTTGCTCAAAAGCATATATTAGATTATCGAAGCGGGCAGCAAATTTGCTGTGATCAGAATATGTCGAAAATGTGAGCGACCGACGGAGCCGATTGTTAGAAGATATGATTGTTTGCCATTGAACAGCGGCGACGACAGGAAAACGTGTCCAAACTTCCGCGTGACAATCAATGAGACAATTGTGAGTAAGAGTGTCGTGTCTCGTTTTCGGCTGACTCTTGGCAGCTGCCTCCTTGAACATGAATTCGGTTGTCTTCTTCGTGATTTCCAATCCGACAGATTGACAAACCCCGGTATCGATACCGACCAAATGAACTGTTCTACGATTGACCATAGAAGTCAGGGAGAGTGACGAGCATGGGACTTGGAGAAGTCCAAGGTCAATGCCTTGAGAGGAACCGAATGTGCTCCAGTGATAAGCACGGAATGAAAGCCCAAAATCAGTTCAAAATGATAGAAGGAGGCAGGCTCCATCCGGAGAAGAATGGGCAGAATCGGGTTTCTGCGGGAGGACCAAGGTCGCTGGTCTATCCGATGCTCAGTTCTATTTTATTAAATTTCCGAAATGAACTGACCTAAATTGCCGAGGAAGTAGGGAAAATATTCTCGCCGTGTTTATGTCATCAACAACGAGGATTTCTTCGCTCCCACAAACGAAACATGCGTGCTTAATCGACATTCCTTCGGCATACCAAGTCGTAAGATCCAACGAAGGGGCGGCCTGGAGTGACCCATAGGTTTCGTCAAATGCGAAAAGGTGGAGAGTCAGCTGTTGTTTAATTCGTCAAGTCATGGTGTGCGGTTCCATACGAACACAGCCCACCTTAACTGGGGTGCAGATCAAAAGCATACGTGTCTGCTCATTATATGCGATTAGTGATTTGTCACCGATTTTTTCGCGAAAGATGGTTTTTCGGCTACGACGTCGAGCCACTGCTTCGTACATGTTGAACGGCTTGTCCAAATAAACGAGAAGATTGGTCGGATCTTGGAGGACAAGAAGAAGATCACCGCTTTCGATAATTTGGGCATGGCTAGAATATCGAAACATGAGTGATGGTAGGTCCGTATGAGATAAAACTTTACAGAATATGTTGTTCCGTATATAAACAGAATCTAGTCGTAGTCGACCTGACTTGCGGAGAAGGAATGAAACTCGGGTTCATTTGAAGCCTTTCACAATCGTCAGATGTCAGGCTTAACAGGTGTCCTTCACATTCCAAGAAAGCATCGCTGCTAGATCGGTCAAATCCCTGGACTTTATACGATGCTGTTCGAAAAGCAAGTCAGATGGAGTACATTGATTTCGAGCCAAGATATACCAGATGAGCTACGTGATTTTTGAACTTCAAATGCGGTGATATGAACACTATGAGGACATGATCATGAGCCTTCATACGATGTTGGACGACGGGAAACTTACGCAGCAGATGGTGTTACTTTCTCCATGTCTGCCCTCAAGGTTTGTAGAGAACGGCGACTAAACTCCTTCAGGGCGCTGACTTGCGACCTCTGAAGCTGTCCCTTCAGAACATCCTGCTGACCTTGAATGGCTTTGGCGACAAGAGTTTTCGAAAGTTTGATAACCAGAGTTTTCAAGTGATCAGTGACCAACAATACCGCTTGAGATGCAAGCTTGTCGAGAGGAGTCGCGATCCCTGACATCTCGTCCAGACCAGCCAGAAACTCGGCGTCCATCCTTGTTGCAACACGACGTTCAGTTTCGATATGTATATGTTGTATCTGATCCTGCAGCGGTTTGTGCGAGAACGACATCCACCAGGACGCATAAGATGCCATGCCCACCACAGTTCCTATTAAACCAGTGCTGCCTTTTGTCCAAGTCGTGGTTGGCAAAGATAGCAAAGAGCCCGAACTTGCACACATTTCAGTTACAGCATGTTCTCGTTGAGAATCTGACATGTGCCGCTCCTCAAGAAATACCTCAATGAATGTAAGGTTTTCTTTCAATGTTTGGAATTCCGCCTCGGGTGTGACTTTGTCCGTCTCATGTGAGCGGACAACTCCTTCGAAATCGCGTCCGATAGAAGGGTACAATTTGATCAGATCTGAGAACTGGGCTGAACGAGGCAGACATAATTCAGAGAGGCGCGTTCGAGTAAGAATTGACGCTCACCTCGTAGCTGCTGTCGTTCTTCGTCAGAAGCTGTGGAAAGGGCAGCTTGGCCGATACTCCTAAGGATAGCCTCGTCAATTATAGAGAACAAGTAAGAACCAAAAGATAAACCCACGGGAATCGATCTAAGAGGCGATCAATCAAAACTTGTCGAAATGCCCCTTTCTTTTCCTCCATCTCCCTGGTTACTTTGGAAACCGTATCGGCCTCGTCTTTTCTGGCACTCTCAGCGATTCTGCGACTCATAGCTTCTTTCTGCGATTTCCAGTCATCGAGACATTTCTTGTATTGAGACACTCCAAATGGTAGCGACATCAAATCCTCAATAGCGTTGTCAGAGATGCCCGGACCGAACTCGAACGAGACATCACTATTGTGAAGGTGTTAACGGATGGCTGATGCAAAGCTGGAAAGGCATACATCAACTTTCGCAACTGGGTTGTATTATAAGTCTCGTGTCGCAAAGGAGTTGTACGTGTACCGGCAGCTACATATTTCGTCGTCAGTAGGCCTTGAGCGGTCTCGCCCGCGATAAGTCTGGGTTTCAGGTCAGCGGGATCAATAGAATGATCCCGCGCATCGTCAGAGGCGGAGAACGAGGTAGTGATCTAGAAGAAAACCGAAATTTTAGGCGATAAAGAGGTGTGAA
Source organism: Mycena sp. CBHHK59/15 (assembly GCA_029204085.1). Lineage (NCBI taxonomy): Eukaryota > Fungi > Basidiomycota > Agaricomycetes > Agaricales > Mycenaceae > Mycena > Mycena sp. CBHHK59/15. The sequence continues at coordinate 28,268 of JARGXW010000056.1, forward strand.
AGACCAGGGAAGACGTCACCTTGAAACCAGCTCGCGTGACAACGGTCTCTTCTTGCTCGTTTGTCTTCGCTACTTGGAACTTGTATAGTCGGCTAGGTTTATCATCCGCATCGGTGGAAACGTCCTGTAGATCGTCGCTCCACGCGATGGATTGCGCATGCTTGGCCGATATTAAACAAGTGACTTGATCGCAAATCTTGGTCAGGTATCTGTCAGAAGTAAGTTACTACTCCAGGTCGAAAGCAACTCTAGGCTCACCTCATGAATGTAGCACGATTCCGGGAGATGGAAGAAGTAGCATTGTCATCCCAAGTGGTGTCCTCGGGCCAATAGATGATGAAGATCTGCTCTGTGTCAGGTTCCAAGCTAAAGGTCCGCAGTAGATAGAGCCCGGATCGCAAGGATGGTCCTTCTGAATCATCCCTCGACGAATTAAGCGCATGCGCGCTGTGAAGGTGGTAAATTTAGTCCGAACGCACTACCATTATAGGAGCTTATGTGAGCTCGTCGATGACGCCCTGCGAGGACAAGAATGCTACGATTTCCGATTTGCTTCCATATAGACCAGCGGGTTTGATCAGCAATGTGTCGAGCGTCTTGAAATCAACCTAGAGGAATCTGGGGTAAGCAGGAATCAAGAGGGACGAGCTCAACAGCGATACTTTTGTCAATGAAGAGTATGCACCAGGGGAAATCTCATTGATGAATTCTTTCAAGGAATCTTGGGCGATGATAATCTTGTTGACTAGTACAGTGCTGATCAGTTACGGATCTCTATTTTTTGCGGTATATGTACCGAGGCCGCCGCTGGATTGAAGCATCATGAAGACGACAAGGGATCGGACAGAAACATCGCAATTACCTGCCAGGTTCGCTGATCAAATCGAGTACTCGAAACATGCCATGGACCGAGTGCAGTAGATCGGAAGTAAATGACTCATTTGGCGGCGGCTTCAGACCGCTATCAGAACGGGGTTGATTTTTTCGGCAAGTAAGAGTCTCACATCGACGTCGACGTCCATGGCATCATCTTCAACGAAAGGACGCCGTGTGTCAGCCGAAAATTCTGAAGTCGAAAATTCTGGAATCGAATAATATTCGTCGGAGTTTGTAACGGATCCGGCGCTGTCATTGGGTTCGACGAATGGCGGATTGTCTAAAACTACATGCTAGTCGTTGAGGCAACTACGATAAGAGTCAAACACTGGGGTTACGCACCGGCGTGCATATCCAAAGAGGGACGAGCGTGTTTCTCTGTGCACTGAATTAGACAATGAGAGACTAAAATAAAGAACGCAGGACCATCCGGCGGCATATCCGGGGAAGGTTGGGACACAGGAGTGCTGTCGGACATTTTGTGTGGAATAGCTTCAAGTTGTTGCAGGAGGGAGGAAGGGAAAAGCAGTAGGCGCTTAGGTTACATCCAAGTGACCAGACCTTGCAACGAGGCATTTGTTTGACAGTAAAAAGTACTTCTGTTCCCTCCCAGGCCGAATTAACGCGCCGTGCTGGACTTTGGCGCGAATATAACACGTTATGGTTGAATCTCCCCCATTTTGGCTCGTTACGTGAAATTTCAATCGATCGGGGTTGCGGATATTCTTATATCGCCTCGCCCCAACGTCCATGAATCGTCCAATCATCAGAGCCCTCTACAGCAGGTATTTTTGAGCAAACATACCGCGTTGCGAAGTTTGGAGGTGTTCTCCCATCATGATGACAATGTTCCTCGATTCCTCCACATGTCAAATCCGGAACAAGGCCAACCGAGACCAAATGCGCAGATCGTAGAGCAGGTGTTGGCTGGGATCGAGCAGATTGTGTCTCACGAGGGGGCGAGCCAGTACGGAGGAGGCGGGATCGCCTCCTGTGGACTTGCCGGGCTGAACTTTGTTCGTGTTGTTTTGGCCAGAGTGGAAGAGGGACTGGAGGATGGACACCTGCTCGAAGACGTGCTCTCAAGATGGACAAGTGAAGTGAGTACTACTCGCTTGTTGGTCGCTTGGGCGGTCCGGGAATTGATCATGTCAACGGCTGTCAACGGCAGGAGGTGATCTCCATTTGTTCGTGATGGTCCAGCAGCGTCCACCTCGAGGTGGAGGATATATTCAAGGTGCCTTTGTTCGAGCGGGCCTTGAATTTGGTGTCCTCAACCTGCGGCGAGCCCGGGTTCGAGCGGTTCAGGGCGCTGTGTGTCCCATTTTCGTGAATTCGTGCTAGGCATTGACATCGATGTACGAGACCTCCAATCGATCCCAAACGACTACGCCGCCGTCCTCATAACGCGCCCGCCCGAGATTATCACCTGCCTCAGGCTTCCTATCAACGATAAGGCTGTGAAGGAGGACGTCTTCATCATATTCGACTCTCATCCGAGGACCGACCATCCTACTGGCGCCGGGCTCATAGTCAACACATCGCTAGATGCGACTGCATCCCATCTGAACAACCTCCTGGCCATCGACACCCGCTTGCTGGCCGACAGCAGTCTCCAGTGGCAGACACAGCTTCTCGCCAACTTCTCTGGCCACTTTTTTGTCTCGAAGGGCGGCGCTTCGAACAGCGTGGAGGACCTAACCCAGGCCATCCTGGAGTCGAGCCTCGTGGCCCTGGGTCTGCAAGCAGAAGTGGTGGATCTGAGATTCCAGAACTCAAGCCTCGTGCGCGATCGGTAGTCCTTGGAGATCGAGCTGTACGAACTGAAAGAAAAATACCGCTCCGTCAAGAAGAAGCTCGACAATGCTCCGCGATCGTACTCTCAGGTGGCCGATCAAAGGTCCCCGGCTTATCTGCGAAGAACCCCAATAATCATCAGCCGACCAGTGGGCCATCCAAAGTTCCAGGCTCCATCTCGTCGTCTTCGCCGACGAGTGCCCTCGAGTATTTCAGCAGCCCCGCGAACATCAAATGTTCGCGGCCCAGCCATGGATCCACGGACTGCCTTGTCGCCGCGCAGTTGTAGATGGATCACGGCTGGGAGCAACGCACCGGGGCTTCGAAGGCTAATAGCGCTTCCAAGAAAGGCCGCGTCAGCCCCAGCGACGACTACACGGTAGTAGCAGCGCAGCTACAAATGGACTGGGACCAGGCGCAGCGTGACAGTGTCCTGCAGGCGCAAGCGAAGCAGCGCGAGTTCGAGGAAGAAGATGCACGCCTGTTGGCCGAGCGCGCGGCCCTCCAAATGACGGTGCAGCGTGTGTTCGACTGTGGCGTCTGCTTTGACAAGTACCCCGAGGACTACGTTGCACGTGTCGCGGGCTGCGCACACGTCCGAGCTGGAGCACCTGATGAAGCGGCGCGGGTGGAAGCACTGTCCCGGTGCGTGCGGGATATCCGCGTTGAATAAATTCTATCCGCGCTAGTTCGCTTACTTTCTGCTTTGAATCCTAGGGTGCAAGACGCCGTTCCAGAAGTCTTCTGGGTGCAATCATATGACGGTGAGCCCTCGCTCATATAACTGACTGGTATGCCAGCGCTAACTATCGGTGTTTGAAGTGCATGTCCCCAGGATGCAATACGCACTTCTGCTACGTGTGCGGCGCTGCGATCGTGCGGTCCGCGCTGCCGCGGGAGGTTAAGGCGGCGGTTTCGGCGCACTATCGTCGGTGCAGCTTGTTCGAAGACGTTCCTGATTGTTGAAGATGTCTATAGCTACCTGGTTCTCGTGTATCGAAATACCAAACATCTTGTATTATAAATAGGGAAAAACTGAATAGATATACCTGGAGCTCTCATGCAATTTGTGTAACGTTTTTTACAACAATTGCATGACCTAATATCGGTGACAAATTTCGGTAATGAATCACTTGGCACCGATCGGTGGCTGTGCAGACGCAATTATCACGCTTAGCCCTTTATCCACCTTAACAAGGCAAGAATTATTATCTGAGGTCAGGCAACAACCGAACCAATGTAACTGATATATAGTAGTACTGATATCGAATCTATGCTTCTATCACTCGGAATTGGTCACCCTTCTATCCAAAACTGCCATTTGAGCATCCGTAGAGGGATAAGTAATATATGTTCTCTAATCGTCCAAGGAAGCAAGGTACAACTTAGTTTGAGAAGCGTGGGAATAAGTTCGGCCGCGAAAATTAAGGCCCAAGTAAAGTTCGGCTAAAAGGTTACTTTATTCACACTCGAATATAACGTGTAAGGGTCGATTCTCCGCCATTTTCGCTCGTTACGTGAAGTTTCAATCGATCGGGTTGAGGGTTGCGGATATTCTTTTCTCATATCGCCTCGCCCCAACGTCCATGAATCGTCCAATCATAAGAGCCCTCTACAACAGGTATTTTTGAGCAAACATACCGCGTTGCGAAGTTTATTAAATAACATTGTCTGAAGCCTTTAAACTCCGCAGGGAATCCCCGAATACTTCTAATTATAGGCATAAGGACGGGGCTCTTTACGTGGTGCCAACAGCTCTGAGCTGGACGCGTATTTAAAAGGATCAAATTCTTAGACTGCACATTTAATGTCTCTGGCCCTGCTACCCACTTAGGCTTTAAGTCATTTTTGTTGGAAGTTTTTCCGACCTCAAGCGAGATAAGAGTCTGGAATAGGCCTCGCACGATCAGAAATCAGGCTAACAGCTCAACGTTCAGCTTGAATCAAAAACAAAGGGATTGCCTGTATTTGTTACAGATAGATTCTTCGACTCATTCCCACGCATTTCATATATATAGTGGTTGTCAGGTGATACTGATTTCTTTCAAGGCAATGCTGTCGGTATTGACAGTCTACTATTCCCGGAAAATCGCGCTTCTTGACCGGCAACGACAATAAAATAGTGTATTATGCAAGTTCGAATAGGATATATAGGATGTAGACAAACAGATCCAGAAATTAAAACCCAAATTATAGACCGAGGGGCATAGCACAAAGAGAGAAATTCAGAAATAGAAACTGACTCGAAAGGCGAGTCATTCAGAAGGCGTGAGATGTGCACACCTGTGCCAGCTCAAGTATCTGGGTTGACCCTCTGGACAGACCACCCATCCCACCCCACTCGCCCGCCGATACGATCCCCACGAACGATGTAGAGGTCGCGTCCATCGACCTGGTTCAAAATGACCGCCACGATGGTTGCCGCAGCCATTGGGGCCCAGTGTACGGCCACACATCTCAGAGGCCCGTATCCGAAAGCGAGGATGTCCCTGGCTTGGCTCGGCTGGCGGAGAAACCGTGCGGGATCGTAAATTTCGGGGTCGGGGGCCGGTACCCACAAGGGTGAGCGCTGGGCGCTTTCTATATCAGCCACGGCCATGTCAAATCTCTGGGGGATGTAGGCTGCGAGAGAGGCAGGAAGGAAAGAGCCCAGCAGACTCTGCCGAAAGACATGCCGGCTGATGTGCTTTACAGGCGGATAAAGACGCAGTGACTCATTTATGTGGTCCTCGACACTGGGGAACAATCCCCCGAGTCTAGGGGCCCGGAACTGCGCTTTGTCAGGATTGTCAAAGAGATCCTGGAATGCTCTGCAAGCTTGGGTGTCCGTATGGACATGGGCAAGGGTCACAGCGACTACGCGCCAAAGTGTCTCCCAGGTGGGGATCACGAAGTCTATGGGATTGGGATACTTATCTTGATCAGGGAGAATCCGCCTAAGGCTGCTGTTGAGCATCTCGAGGAGATGCGGCTGGATTTGATCTGGCTTTTTGGACAGGATCCAGATGTCAGTAATCAAATCGGTCGCGATGCCGATGTCGCTCGAGGCGAGCGACGCCATCTCTGCGTCGGGATTGAGTAATCCCACGATAACAGTGCGCAGAGTCACTGCTCGGACAAAAATGTGGAATGGTGTGGAAGTGTCGGGGAGGGTCAATTCAACAGCCTGTGAGGCCACTCTGGTGAAGTGGCTCCAGTCTCGATCGGCAGCGTGGAGAAGCCGACGCGATTGTCGAAAAAAGGAGGAATGTATTGCAGGGTCGCCGGTGACGAAGGTGTTGGTGAGGTGGAAGGCTTTGGCGAGCCGGGCGTTGGCGGAAGCGCGAGAGTGAAGAAGAATTTCTTTGGTGGTGTTTGGTGGGTCGAGCAGGTTGCGGATACCTGCAAGGGTGCGATGAGAGATCACACGGGGGATGAGAACACGAAGGTGCGTCGATAGAAAGAAAATAAGGATAACAGTGCATAAGCATATGCCATATAACTCGAGGTTCTTGCGCATTTTCTCTGACAAGTCACTAACCACTTACGTGTGTTCCTTTTATACCTATGCGTCTATGTATATGCCTTCAACAATCATTATGCTGAATATAAAAACAGGAGTGTGAAGCGAAGCCAACTCACGCTGTTGGACCTTTCCGCCGCAGGCAAAGCCGTGGATTATGACTCGACCAAAGGTTCTGTGACAGACACCAACGGAAATCCTGAGCCCTGCGCCAGGAAAGGTCAGCTACAGAGAGCAGACCCGTCATCTGGGAGCTAGGCTTGGCATGAATCTCCGATTCGATACCTACCACCGTGCTGCGGTGGAAACAGCGAGGGATTACCCCAGCGTCTGGTCTCCACTGCCACAGCTTCGCAGTGGTGCTGGATCTAACAGCCGCCAGGAATAGTATAGACGATCCTGGAAGTATCAAAGGTCAATGCCCCGTGTCCTGATCACAGTAAAAAGTGACCTAACAAAGCAAGTGAAAGACGGGGTGATTATGCCTGACAGTGTAACCTTCGTAAATTTGAACAGGAAAGGGAAAAGGTGTCCGGAAATTACTCTGGTTTGATGAACGGCTACAACGATTAGGTTTTCTGAGACGCAACACACTCTGGGCGGTTGGATTCTTCGGATCGCAGTTGATAGAACATGATCTATGCGTGCATATTGCTGGTTTACACTGGAAAGAAAATATCTCGATGGCACTGGTGCAGAAAGGCTCGGGAGAACTGTCTTTCATGAGCGCGAATGGAAGACTCCAGATGCAATACAGCACTATCCGATTTAATTTTGCGGACCTGCCGTTGCCAAATAGAACACATAGTTTTGGCGCTCAAGTCTGGGGTCCTCAATTTCCCTGGGTCCTTCGACGGCGGCGCTTGTTTCTTCTAAAGAACGCCTCACCGCAGCAGCCTTGGAGGCGTTCTCCCACCATGATGGCAACGTTCCTACCTCGATTCCTCCGCTGGCACATGTCAAATCCGGAACAAGGCCAATCGAGACCAAATGCGCAGATCGTAGAGCAAGTGCTGACTGGGACAGAGCAGATTGTGTCTCACGAGGGGGCGAGCCAGTACCGAGGAGGCGGGATCGCCTCCTGTGGACTTGCCGGGCTGAACTTTGTTCGTGTTGTTTTGGCCAGAGTGGAAGAGGGACTGGAGGATGGACGCCTGCTCGAAGACGTGCTCTCAAGACGGACAAGTGAAGTGAGTACTCGCTTGTTGGTCGCTTGGGCGGTCCGGGAATTGATCATGTCAACGGCAGGAGGTGATCTCCATTTGTTCGCGATGGTCCAGCAACGTCCACCTCGAGGTGGAGGATATATTCAAGGTGCCTTTGTTCGAGAGGGCTCTGACATTTGTATCCTCGACCTACGGCGAGCCCGGGTTCGAGCGGTTCAGGGCGCTGCTTTCGTGCGTGTCATTTTCGCGAATTCGTGCTAGGAGACGTCTAGACATTGACATCGATGTACAGAGACCTCCAATCGATCCCAAACGACTACGCCGCCGTCCTCATAACGAGCCTGCCCGAGATCACCACCTGCCTCAAGCTTCCTATCAAGATAGACGACAAAGCTGTGAAGCAAGACGTCTTCATCATATTCGACTCTCATCCGAGGACCGACCATCCTACTGGCGCCAGGCTCATAGTCAACACATCGCTAGATGCGACTGCATCCCATCTGAACAACCTTTTGGCCGTAGACACCCGCTCGCTAGCCGACAGCAGCCTCCAATGGCAGACCCAGCTTCTGGCCAACTTCTCCGGCCACTTTTTTGTCTCGAAGGGCGGCGCTTCGAACAACGTGGAGGACCTAACCCAGGCCGTCCTGGAGTCGAGCCTCGTGGCCCTGGGTCTGCAGGCTGAAGTGGCGGATCTGAGATACCAGAACTCAAGCCTCGCGCGCGATCGGCAATCCTTGGAGATCGAGTTGGACGAGCTGAAGGAAAAATACCGCTCCGTCAAGAAGAAGCTCGACAATGCCCCGCGATCGTACTCTCAGGTGGCCGATCAAAGGTCCCCGGCGTCATCGAAACTATCTGCGAAGAACCCCAATAATCATCAGTCAACCAGTGGGCCATCCAAAGTTCCAGGCTCCATCTCGTCGTCTTCGCCGACGAGTGCCCTCGAGTATTTCAGCAGCCCCGCGAACATCAAACGTTCGCGGCCCAGCCATGAATCCGCGGACTACCTCGCCGCCGCGCAGTCGCAAATGGATCACGGCTGGGAGCAACGCACCGGCGCTTCGAAGGCTAATAGTGCTTCCAAGAAAGGCCGCGTCAGCCCCGGCGACGACTACACGGTAGCAATGCAGCTACAAATGGACTGGGATCAGGCCCAGCGTGACAGTGTCCTGAAGGCGCAAGCGAAGCAGCGCGAGTTCGAGGAAGAAGATGCGCGCCTGTTGGCCGAGCGCGCGGCCCTCCAAATGACGGTGCAGCGTGTGTTCAACTGTGGTGTCTGCTTTGACAAGTACCCGAGGACTACGTTGTGCGCGTCGCGGGCTGTGCACACGCGTTTTGCAGGGAGTGCCTCAAGAGCTACGTCGTCATAAAGCTCGGCGACAAGCTGTTCCCAATCGTCTGTCCGACGTGCGTTACGGACACCGCGAGGGCCGAGCCAGCGAGTGAGTCGCGATCTTTCTGTCGGACGAATGAAAGACGCTTACGGAACTCCAGTGATCACCGATGACCTTGTCCAGACGCTTGGCCTCAATGACAAAGAGTACCAGGTCCTCCAAGAGCTACAGATCGCCTCGCTGTCGATCTTACTCCACTGCCGCAAGTAAGTCCGGTCGCATATATCTCCGTCTCTTCTTCTTAACTGACACGCCCACACCGCCAGGTGCAAAGAGTCCGTCTTCGTCGATCGCACCGAATACGAAGCGAGCCCGATCCTCGTGTGCCCCCTCCCGGCGTGCGACCACGTGTGGTGCAAGGCGTGCCAGCAGACGATCGACGTCGCCGGCCCCCAGCACTCGTGCGACGGCTCGTCCGAGCTGGAGCACCTGATGAAGCGGCGCGGGTGGAAGCACTGTCCCGGTGCGTATGTCGTGCTCCGTGTATCCTCGCGAGCTGACCCTCTTCCCAGGATGCAAGACGCCGTTCCAGAAGTCCTCTGGGTGCAACCACATGACGGTGAGCCCTCGCTCGTATAACTGCCTGGTATGCCAGCGCTCACTGTCGGCGTTGGAAGTGCATGTCCCCGGGATGCAACACGCACTTCTGCTACGTGTGCGGCGCCGCGATCGTGCGGTCCGCGCTGCCGCGGGAGGTCAAGCCGGCGGTTTCGGCGCACTATCGTCGGTGCAGCTTGTTCGAAGACGTTCGCGATCGTTGAAGATGCCTACTGTATAGCTACCTGGTCCTCGTGTATCGAAATACCAAATATCTTGTATTTTAAATGGGGAAAAACTGAATAGATATACCTGGAACTCTCATGCCGTTTGTGTAATTTTTTTTACAACAATTGCACGACCTAATGTCGGTGACAAATGGTAATGAATCACTTGGCACCGATCAGTGGCTGTACAGAAGCAATTATCGCGCTTAGACCTACAGACATTTATCCACCTTAACACGGCAAGATTTATTATCCAAGGTCGGGCAACCACCGAAGCAACGTAGCTGATATGTATATACTGATATCGACTCTATGCTGCTAAATCTCTAAAGCGTTAAAGAATAATAGTCTGTACAGAGCGTGCCAGGGAAGGGTTAAGAAACGATGAAAGAAGCTTCAAAGCCGAACCAAAAAGTTTCAAATACTACATAGAAAATAACAAATTATGTCAGGAATAATGCGAATGTCAGGAATAATCGAAGGTGTCCATCCGCCACTGGCACAAGTTTCCGTTTTCATTTTCGCTTTTGCGCGCCTACAAGGCACAATCTACATCATCGGATTCCCAGAAGCGTCAAACTCGAGCAGCAGAATCGCGGGCCCCGCGAGAATCGCCCCGTCGCTCGGCATCGTGCCGTTCGCCGCGCTCGTGACGACAGCATACACCTGCCCGCGCAGGTCGCGCGGGATCGTCGTCCTGCCGTCCGCCGTGAGGGCCGAGTACTCGACGCGCAGCCCGGTGTAGTACGCCACGCCGAGCGCGGTGCCGTTCGCCGCGGGCGTGTACGCGAGCGCGATTTCCGTGCCGGGGGCGTAGCGCGGCGTGGTGACGGTGAGCGTCGGGAAGGCCTTGACGGGCAGCGCGGGGTTGGTCGTCGGGCAGGAGGTGATGAAGGCGGCGGCGAGGGTGTAGACTTGGTTCAGGCCGAGGGGAACCTGTGGATTGGGGGGGAGTTGGGATTGAGATAGTTATATTGGGATCTTTGGATGGAGCGGATACGTACGTCGAGGGCACCGCTCCAGCCGGCGTATTTGTTGACGGCTGCGGCGACCCAGCTCGCGTGCCGCGCCTCGGTAGCGAGGACGCTCGCGGCGGCGGTCAGGTAGTCTTTGTTGGTGATGAACTGGGCTGCACCAATGTAGGCGGAGACACCCTGTTTCTGGTGCATTAGGATCTGCATCGGAATTGAGGGGGTGCAACGTACGACACCCTCGAGGGCTTGGCTTAGAGCGGCGAACGATTTGGGGTCGGTGTACGGGCTGTCAAGCGAGAATGTCCAGTGAGTAAATTTGGGATGGAAAGGAAAGCAGGTCGAACGTACAAACTGTAGTTACAGGGCTGGGTCGCGTTCGCGCCTAGTGCGCTGCTGAGGAAGGCAACATGTGCGGCCTCATGCGCAGCGATTTGAGCGAAACGTCCGCGTGTCCAGCTTGGCAGGCCGGCTTTCTTGAACGCTTTGTCGTCGAATTTGGCGAGGGCGCCGGCGTAGAACGCGTTCTCCTGCAGAGAGAGTTAGGTGGATGGTGGACGTTGTGCATAAACACACGCACGAGGTGCTCGAGGGTCAGCGCAAAGTTGAGGATGGTAGCGTCTGTGAAGAAGGTTCAGAAGGGTGGAAGAGACACGAGGGAATCTATGCTGACCATCAATCATATCGGCGCGCTTGACATGGGGAACGGCGGTCACTCCAACAACAGCGAGGGCGATGGCGGCAAATGTGGTCTTCATGGCGTCAAATGTGGAGGAGGGGACAGCAGAACTGTTGAAAAAAACGACATTTGTTCGCGCCTTTATACGGGCCAGCTAATGGCACGGACGGGCATCTCGGGAGAGGGCAGACCGAAAAGGGAAAGTGGACGTTCATCCTATTTCTCAGTGTGTCAGAAAAATAGGTCGATGTTGAATGCCTTATCGGGCTTCTCGGAGAACTCGATCTGCGGCACTGATCGGCTCCATAGTTTGCAAGCTTGTACGAAGTACTTAACAGCCTCGGAGCGCACTTGTCCCGTCTCCTCGAACAGCACGTATACAAGGTGCACTCCAGAGCAGAGAAATCCGTGCCAGCTCGTTCAAGGCCATGACTCTCGAATTGATTCCTCGGTAATGACGTAGCTGACGTCCCAAGTTCAAGAATGAGAAATGACGCGACTTTGGCCATGTCTGAGAATAGGGCCCTCATCAGGTCAATGTGGTTTTTCTTCGGGCTCCCGTACGCTATGGCACTAATTGACAGCCGCGCCCCGAGGGAACAAGAAAATTAGTCTAATCAAGGGGGAACCGTAGAGGAGACCAGTGGAGCTTTGGCACCGAGGGGCCGATTCCATTCCGAGAAAGATCGTGCGGTGGGGGCGGAGTGATCCCGCAGCGCCTTGCCAGTCTCTTGGAATGTTGAAGTGGGGTAATTGCAAAGTTGGTCCCGCGAGACCCGCCCCTCCTCCGCTGATCATGACGTGCACGGGGCAGAAAGGCTCACGAGGACGAAAAACAAGACTAGTACCGCTCTAATGTATCAAGTGGATGATAATCTCGAGCCAGAGGTCGTGATGGCAAGGAAACAGGAGTTCAACTTGACGTGTGTGGAAAACCGGGCTTGTCGCCAAACAGAACCAATGACTTGGCACGAATGACACATGTGTAGAAAACCGGGCTTGTCGCCAAATAGAACCAATGAACGCGGTCTCACCGCAATTATACTCAACAGCGTTCCCAGTTCGCGATGGCGCCCTCCAAGAACGCCAAGTCGTCGAAAGACGCGAAGAAGTCCACCGTAACGCTTCACAACTTCTTCACGAGTCCGGGCGCGGGGCCGTCCGCAAAGTCAAATGCTACTCCTAAATCAGCAAAGAACTCGCCGGCGGTCGGCGGTCGGCGCAAGTCGATAAAAGACACTGTAGATCCCAGGGAGATCATCGTCATCGACTCGGACTCGGATGATGCAGAAGTCGTGTCGGTGTCCACCGCGCCGAAGAAACGGAGGCGCCGCGGGAGCTCGAGCGACGTCGAGTTTGTGCAGTGTGCTCCCGTTAAACGCGCGAATGGAGCCAGGCCAGTGCCCCGCCAGTCGCTGAGCGTCGCTACACTGAGCTTCGGGCAGCCTTCAGCGCTGCTCGGTTCTGACTCGCATTCGTCAGTGCCGAGAACCACTCCAATACTATCGTTTGGCGCTCCATCGTCGCTACTTGGAGGCCCTGGAATGCCCGCCGTAGCCGCGGCTGCTTCTCCGCTGCCAATTTTCGGAGAGCCTCCCTCACTGTTGGGCCCCCGAGCATCCTCTTCGGCCGATGAGTGTCCGTCCCCGCCAGACGCTGCCCCAGAAATGGACATGAATGTCGACTTCGGGGCCGACGACGAGTGGGGCATGGGCGACGACGAGATGGCCGCGAACCTGGATGATGAGGGAGAGGCTACGCAGCTCGACGAGCCAGAAATCTCGCCGTGTCCAGTTTGCCAAACGACTTTGGGTCAGCTATCAGAATCGGTAAGTCGGATTTTCTTGTACTGTCGTCTGTGCTCATCTTCCACTCAGGAACGCCAGGATCATGTCAACGCGTGTCTCGATGCGGATTTTAAACCTGGACCGTCTAAACCTCCGCTGAAACCCCTGTCTTCTCTCCAGATTCCTGACGTCTGTGGCTCGGGACCTCCGAAAGGAAATGGGAGTAACGCCTTTTCGGTACTCATGACGTCCCGGACAGAGATTGCGGTCTGGAACGAGGCTACCGTTGCCGAGGGTTCTCGTGCTACTAAAAACAATCGCCGAAAGGCCCCCTTTTACAAGGTAATGCAGGGCATGCCCATCGCCGTCGATGCATTCAGATACGGGAACATCCCAGGCGTGACCGCCTATTTCCTGACGTGAGGGGCTCCCTTGCCTTCCATCCCCCGCTCACACCAGACAGACACGCGCACTCGGACCATTACACGAACCTGTCCTCGACCTGGAAGCACGGCCCGATCTACTGCTCCGAGGGCACTGCGAACCTAATCATCCACATGCTCTCCGTCGACAAGAAGTGGGTGCATGCGCTGCCTATGGACGTCACGACGGACGTGCCCAACACGGGCGGCGTCCGCGTGACGCTCATCGAGGCGAACCACTGCCCCGGCTCGTGCCTCTTCCTGTTCGAGGGCCCGCAGACGGTCAACGCGGGCGACAGCGCGTTCGCGTCGCCGTTCATCGGCGCGACCCGGACGTTCCGCTACCTGCACTGCGGCGACTTCCGCGCATCGCCGCAGCACGTCCTGCACCCCGCCGTCAAGGGGAAGCACATCGACACCGTGTACCTCGATACGACGTACCTAGACCCGAAGGTGAGCGTGGTGGCGCGTGGTGGATTTTTCGAACGCTGACGGTTGGGTTGGCAGTATACGTTTCCGCCACAGCCGCTCGTCATAGCGGCATGTGCGGAGCTCGCGAAGCGCGTGGCGGCGGGAAAAACGCATGACGCTGCTGCGCCGCGCATGGACGCGTGGGTGACCTCTGCGCCGAGCGACTCGAAGGGGAAGCAGAAGGCACAGCCGGAGCGCATCCTGATGGTCGTGGGGTAACGTTCCTTCCCCACGATCCTTCGCTTTTCTCGCTCATGCCAGCGCCACAGAACGTATTCGGTGGGCAAGGAGCGAATCGTTAAGGGTGCTTTACGATCTCTGCGCGCTCCGCCGGTGTACTGACAATCACGCGGCCAGCCGTCGCGCAGGCCCTGCAGTCCAAGATATACTGCGACTCGCGCAAGGCAGCGATCCTGCGCTGCCAGCCGGATCCGGAGCTGCACGCGCTGCTGACGACGGATCCGCTCTGCGCCGACGTGCACATCCTGCCGCTGGGCATGATCTCGCTGGAGAAGCTCCAGCTGTACCTCGAACGCTTCAAGGGCATCTTCACGAAGGTCGTCGGGTTCCGGCCCACCGGGTGGACGTCAGTCGCCAAGTTCTCTTCTTTACCTACCAGTACTGATAAGTATCATGGTCGTTCCGCAGGTACAGCCAGCCTGCTGGCGCGGTACAGTCGCCTAGCATCGCGGCGGTGATCGCGCGCGCGCAGCAGAAGACGTTTACGTACGCCGACCTGCGCCCCGCCCGCAGCACGCGCGCGGCGCTGCAGCTGTTCCCCGTGCCGTACTCGGAGCACTCGTCGTTCTTCGAGCTGACATGCTTCGCGCTGTCGCTCCAGTGGGGGCGCATGATCGCGACGGTGAACGTCGGTAGCGAGGGCTCGCGCGCGAAGATGGCGCGATGGGTGCAGAAGTGGGAGGCGGAGAGGAAGAAGAGGGGGAAGGGGGAGGCGGTTCCGCATCGGCGGCCGGATTATTGGTAGGAGGGGATCGTGTATTAACATCTTAGTTGGAATAGGACTGCCTTGTACTAGGCCTGAATACCGAACGTACAACACTGAATGTCAGTTCTAAGAGTAGCACAGAAGTAGCAAGAAACCTTACTCGTACACGGCGAATTTCCAATTCACATACTTTCGATTCACGTGCGAGCTTTGTTTTATGTTCTCACCACTACAGCACATAGTGCTACAGTGCCGCGTGCCAGTGCGATATCTCTCTGCTCTTAATTGAAACTCCCATGGCGCCCTCAATCTACGTCGTCGAAAACGCCGTCGTCTTCCAAACCTTCCACCCGTCTTACAAGGCCCGCCTCCCGCCCATCCGTGACGTCGACTGGGTCGAGATCCATGCCAGCACTGTCCTGCGCACCGTCCTGCAGACCCTTGGCGACGGCATCCTGTACGATGCCGTCACGCGCCTGCTCCTCCAGCGCGTGCCAAGCGCCGACATGGAGATGCACACGGTTCGTCTTTGAACCCCTTCTTACGACTTGCTCATGAACCACTCCCCCGTAGAACCTCCGCACCGTCCTCCTCCAATCCCTCACCCTCCAGCACATCCTCCAGTCGACCGGTCGCTCCATCCCCGCGCGCCACCGCAAGCCCGCAGCCAACATCCTCGAGACCGCCGTCGGCGCCCTCTCCCGCCGCATTGACGACGACACCGTCTTTGCGTGGGTCGCAGATGCGTTCGGGCCCCTTGTCGACGCGGCGCTTGAAGTGTATCAGTCGGCGTGCGTTGCTTCCGTGTCATCTGGTGTGGCTCGCTGACATGCTGTGTAGAGAAAAGACTGCCGTAAAACGAAAACCCGATTGGTACTGGCAAGAGGTAGACGAGAGACCGGTTAGTAAACGCCAGAACAGCTGTACGTCTAGCAATTTTCTTCGTGGTCTCCCAATACCTGACGATTGTGATGGAAAGCCATTTTCAATTCGAGCGCATTGGATTCATGACATAGTGCATGTACGTACCCACACCCTACTGTATTTCTACGCGGCCTTCTTGTATTTGTCTGGAATCATGTATAGATTTGTACCCCAACCACTCAGGCCTCAGGCTGTGCCGAGTTGTACTCCGCTGCTGCTCAAAATATTTGCTCGGAAATCGAATTTATGTACCAGAGAGGTACCTCTCTCAGAATCTCTGCAAGAACGGCGGATCTATCCTTGGTCCTTGGATCCATCTTAAGTTGATCTCAAGTCGCAAGCCAATTGCAAGCGTGTCTTAGCCAAGGTCACATGATCGCGTTTTTCTCTCCCCACCTCTCCTCTGCCGCTTTCCAACTTGTTTCGAGACTATTGCCAGCCGCCCCGAAGCAGATACCCTCCGAAGGACGATACTGGGCAGTGAGCACGCATGATCCGCACATAAGCTTCCAGCACTTTTCTCGAGGGAACAGTGGTTTGTCAAACTTGATCAGTGGTCGGTTTGCATGTGATTTGCAACTTCCTCCCTCGTTGCTTGACGTTCTGGCACGGCACCGCTCGAGGTGTATTAAAGTCGGGGGAAATAATTCACTAGAAGCAACATATAACACAAAGAAATAGAACGAAAAATATCAAGAGCCAATGGCGTCCCCCGTTATGTGTTCCTCTTTTTATGTTCCTCTTCAAGTTTTGTGTTGAGTCTCCCCCACCTTCGCTTCGTGCAAGTTTTTTTTTGTCTCCCTTTGGGACAGGCATTTGAGTGTATTTTCGGGGGTCCTCCGCTCCTTTAGTCCCAATCGATACGATGCGGGCGGTAGTTGGCCGTATTTGGGTTCATGCTATCAGACTGATCTGAGCACAGCCACCTTCCCCCTTGGAGAGGCGTGGACAGCCAACGGACACGTCGGACGCCCCTTGACTCAAAACATGCAACGTGGAGCTCTACGAGAAATCGCAGAGGTCCTTGGATTACGCGCGCCTTCCAATCTCTTCCAGTCCTTCGACTCAGAATGGGCGGCACTGTTTCAATCGTTGCAGCAGCTAAAACTAGTGTTAATCAACTGTTTCCCTCAGCACTCCTGCCCAAGTCGTTCGGTGAGTTTATTGTTACGTGTAACAGCTAGTTCGGAATGCTTAAGATCGTCGAAGAGATCATAATGGTCGGTCTCGACGATGCAGGTAAAACGAGTATTGTGAATCGGCTCCACCGGCGTGAGCTCCCTGGAGGTGTGCTACCGCAAACGATACCTACCATCGGTATTGCATTCTGCCCGCCATGGGCTGCATCCAGCCTTAATATTGGTTCTGGAATCTAGGGTGCACTATCGAAACAATTCCTTATGGCAGAAATAGTGTCACCATATGGGAGTTTGGAGGATTAGACAAAATTCGTCCGTTATGGAGGAGATGTTCGTGATGTCGTCTCTCCCGTTCTCCGTTATCTTTTTAACTCATTCCGCAGACTACTGGAATGGGCACGCCTTTATTTTTGCCCTGAATGCCGCAGCTCCCGAGAGATTCTCCGAAGCAAGAGAAGAACTTCTTCGGATGCACAACGAGATATCCCATGAGCATCCACTGCTCGTTTTGGCCAACAAGATGGATCTGCACGAAGCGGTAGATTTGCTCACTGTTTCTCAGGCGCTCGACGTCGAGAGGCTTTCGAAGTCAGGCAGAAAAATAGCTCTCAAGGTAAGGAGCTGTGGGGTAAGGAGCTGTGGGCCAACCGGACAACTGACGGGATACAATACAGGGGGTGTCCGCTATGAGCAATGTCGGGTTAGATGAAGCAATGCAATGGGTGCGTCATGTCGACTTCTCTGGAGACGGGACGATAAATATATCCACCTCAATAGTTCGTAGAGAGTGTTTCGCACACACTGATCGCGAAGCACGACGACAACAAGAAGTATATAAGAGGACAAGCGTGGTAACACGACATCAGGCAAGACTGCACATGTGTAGTATCATACGAATTCACTACTTTACACTGACAATAAATTTCTGTCCATCGAGGTTATCCACTGCTTTGCATCTGAACTGCAATTTGGTGATCCGCCATTCGTTGAATTCGAGCAGCGATCTCTTGGTCATGAAGTTGTGATGCAAGCACATTATCAATGTGGGCCTGTATCAAATGTACTGCATCTTGAAGTTCGTGATCACGAGAGGGACGAGTGAGGAGTTGGCTGTCTTTCTGCGCTATCGGACGTATCCCTCGTCGTGCCGTCGGTGGCATTGGCCACTAAATGACTCCCGGCTACCTGCCAGTCATCATGTTCGGCCGCCTCGCGACAATAAGTCGTCTCCTGAAGATGTGCGATAACGTTGTCTCGGAAGTTCACCATGACAGAAGCACCGCGGCCGAAGGGCCAGTCACAGAATCAAAGACGAGATATACAGTCGGCACTGCGCTTCCAGGAGGGAGCTGCAGCGTGACACACACATGTTGTGTGTGTCACTAGTGTTAATGGTAACAGCCGCAAAGGGTATGGGTATCTCTTCGACACTGCTAGTTGAAAAACATCGATGTGAGCTCGGCAAGTTGGGGCCTTCAAGATATCAGAAACAAATAACTGCTGGACCTATATACACAACGTATATAGCCAGAACCCATCAATGGATAGAAAATGTATAAGGAGGATTATTCATCACGCTCATGGCATTTTGACCGGTAACGATGAGATATAAACACATTCACAGAAACAAGAAGGAAAGAAGGGGACCGAGAGAATCAGCCTTTCTTAAACCCTAAAACGTACCAAAAGATTAGAACGAAGATGTGACCAAGACAGACCGTCTACATACCGAGACGCCGACGTTCATAGAAGAGATCTGTCCGGCTGGCACCTAGATTGACAATCTTAGGGCAGCCGTCCCTGTCTTTTTCGAGGCGTGTGCACTCGGCACAGTAATATGCGTCAGATATACCTGCCGGAGCAAGTGATCAACGAGAGTAGGACAAAAGCGCAAGGAAGCACGCACCAGGAGAACCGCAGATGATGCATCGTCCCCCGTAGGTGCCAAAGTTGCATTCATCGCATATCCGCACCAGAGTTTCGGGTCTCACGTACGAATCACAAACTGGACTAAATGCAGGCGGTCAGTACCGACGCAGGTCCATACCCTGGCAGTGCAGCGTACCATTTCCCGTCGCATTTTTCGCAGAGACGTCCGATAGCTGAAGTGAGCCGGAGGGCACGATTAGTTGAGCGGAAAATGAGTGGACAGAAGTCGCGTACCAATTCCTGGTTGACGCCGACACATAATCAGATCTACGAGCGAAGTCAGTAGATTGCGAGCGGACAAAGCATGTGGAGCGCACCGGGGTGGTGCTTCGACATGGCGGAGGTAGGGAAGGAGAGCAAACAGGTTGCTTATAATTAGTTGGTGACCACTTTGAGTGAGGCGCAAGTTGCTTTGTCATCTTCGGCGATGACCAAGCGCAAGTTCTCCGCCTGGGACACTGGCACTGCTCCTCTGGCCGCAGTGCAGCGCAGAATACGCATAACGTGGATGTTCAAAGAAAAATGTATTGTGACAATCCTTGTTCTAATATGGAATGAAAACTAGACGATACGGAAAGCAAGTGGAAAGGGAGGGATAGGTCCAAATGTAACTGCGTCCTTCATTCTCTTCTCCGCTACACGAGCCCGATATCAAGATAAGTGGAAGCTGCCCATACCTTCCTGAATTGCGATGCGGAGTTTCTCGCGCATGATACCCTTCGAGCTGTATTCTGGCAATTTCAGATAGTTGACACAAGTCATCACACTCGGCAAGTAGTCGTCGGCAGTCAGAGGAGCTTCGTGAGGTTTCCGGACAACGGTCAACGGCGGGTTGAGACCGCGGAAGCCTAAAGGAGAGGCGAGATGAGATGGGGAGAGAATCTGAATGGGCCTGAAGCGACGCACCGCCGATCGGCAACTTCGGACTGCCCGTTACAAACTGCAAGTAGTTGCGGCGCGTCGTCGCATCATACTCGGACAAGATCTCGACAAGGTCACGGATCGCACGGCTTTCGCCGTTGAAGCCATGATCGGCCTTGAGTGCCTCGCTCAAAGCTGCGAGGACATGGTAAGCATTGGTTCCCGATGTGTACCAGCGACTTACTTTCAGCGCTCCAATCCTCCTCCGAATTTCCGAAGAGAAGAACCAGCTCGTCGGCAGAGAACGCTTGAAGATCGGTTATGGGGAACACCTTGGAGAAACCTTCACGGAAGGCCTTCGCTTGGAGCTGTGCTCCTTTACCGATAATGGCGCCCAGGACCTCGTGGATGTATTCCTCGACATTAGCTGACGTTACAGCGATATCTCGTCCACCGGGCTGTAGATTCCGTCAGGAAAAAAAGTCGATCCTGAGAGGGAGTCGACGTACCTGAAGTTCAATGTCATATCCGGGAATGGTGAAGTCAAGCGCAAGATCATCGATGCTGACAGTCTCAAGCAAGGCCACTTTGCGCTTTAGCTGCAGAAATCGTCAGCGCTTTGATGAATTTATATGTTGGCGACCAAACCTTGTCATTCTCTGCTTGGACCTTCCCTGAGACGATATTTTGTATCTTGTCTAGTGAGTTAGCGAGGGAGATGTCAACGAGCTGAAGGATCGTCAGCATTCATCAGAGAGAGCAAAGACCAAGTCAACTGGCCTTGAGGGTCGCGACGGTCAGTGGAACTTCTTCGCCGAGAACGATTTTGAGGAAAATCTTGTTCAACGACAGGTCGATGATCCGAGAATCGAGCATCGCTTTGGCGACGAATTGGCCGATTACCCTGAATATATGCGTGCGTTTGCTGGAGAAAACAATGAGACCGTTGAGAAAAACCGGTGTACATAGCAGGACTTACTGTCCCCCGTCACTTGCAATGTCTTGTGGGCTGATGGGCGCAGGATACAGACCGCTGGGGTGGTCAACGTACAGACCAATACCCGTCGCATCAGAATCCCGCCATATCTTGAGATCTTTCCGAGCGAACTCTTTGGAAACCAAAGAATAGAACTCGAGTGTTGGGCCCAGACCCGTTCCGACTTCCTCAAAGTACTCGACTTCTAGGACTGAGGAGGAAGAGCCGTACAGCTCGAAAACCTTGACGGCAGACTCGAGAATATGCTTGCGCGAGATTCGGACCTTTTGTCGCTGCAGCCGGCCGAGGAAACCAATCCCCTCATCTCGTCGAGAAGTATCCTGGACACGTGCTTGTTGACTCTGCCATTTGAGGATGAGGCGGGCGTATCCGAAGGACGTCGATTGGAGGAAGTTGTATCGCGTCGTGAAAGGGAACAGGAAGGGGAAGTGTTGGGGCAAATCCAGCGCCCAATCCGGTAAACAAGAACTGAGAAGGAAAGTGAGAAGATGGAATAGGTTAAGGAGCAAAACATACCTTGCAACAATCATAGGCTCCTCCAACTGACGGGTTAGCTTTGCAGTAAGTTTGTTGTTGACGAACGCCGACTCCGGAAGGTTCCGTTTCTCGCCGATAAAGACAGAGCGTTCAGCCTCCAGGGTATTGAGTCGGTGCAGAACACGGAGCAGCCGTAGAATCTTGGCATGTGGCGCGTCCTCAGGTATCGATGATAGCGTGGGACTCGGCGACCGACTCTTTGACCCTTCTGCACCGTCTGGACGAGCTGGAGAACGATTGAGGCAATATTCATATACGAGCGTATTGAAGCACGCACCATCAACTGTTGGCACAGGACCAGGGACCTTCTTGAACTTGACCGTATATACACCTTGCCATATGAGGTTCGGAGGTAGTGCACCCGTCTTCTTCCTCATCTCATGTTGGTGCATTGCGCCATAGATAGTTAAATCTAGGGGTAGGATTTGGTCGTCCATGGAGAATTCCAGGTGCCAATCAGTAGGTTTCGCCTTCAGAGCAGATGCGTAAGAAGGTCGTGTTGAAGTACGTGGCGTTGGTGCAGGTTGCCCGTCTTTCAGATTAGGAGTTGCTACCCGAGTTCCGTCGGGAGTCTGAGCCTCCACTTTCGAGCCATCTAAAAAACGTAAATATCCAGATCAAGAGGGTCTAGTGGGAGCATACCCTCCGCTATGGACAGCGTCACAGTTTTGTCGGAGATGGAATTATCCGGATCCACCTCCTCGTCGAATACCTCCGCGTCGACCTCCTCGTCGTCTGTAAAGTCGGCTGCAATTTCCGAATCTAGCATGTTGCTTGGAGGAGCAGCCTCGACGCTCGAGCTTGCTGCAGCGTCAGAGCTAGAACCAGCTACCGGTGCATCGAGTGCAGCAGCAGCGTCAGCAGCAACTGGTGCATGCTTGGCGCTCAGACGCTGACTCCTCCTACGAGTGATTGACCCTGATGCGGCAGCGCCTGCCGAGCTGCTCTCCGCCGGTGCCGCTGGGGGAGGCACGGGCGGTGGTGTCTCGTCTGCAGGTGTATGGGAAGCCGACCCATTGAATCCTGACGCAGCCAATGCTGCCAGCATACCCGACAGACGTGATCCACTGCCAAGCAGCCCTGCGACACGCGGACGCAAGTAGTCGTGGAGGGCTTGGAACGTCGCTATGGCATGGATAGATACTACAATATTATGCAGATTCCTCGGGACATCGGATTCGTCGTCAGCGACCAAGCGCAGGCGGAGTTGTCTCGCCAGCAACGAGGGAGAACTCCGCTTTGAATCTGAGGGTGCGATATTCAACAACTGTTAGCAGAGATCAAGTCCAAAACGCACCGTCAATGCCTTGCGCGACAGTAACAACATCAAACGATTCCATGCGAGTGAGGCTCTCCTGCAGCTTTTTCACAAAAGTAGCAAACGGTGTCTGGCCGTTGCCACCCATCTTGATCCTCCGACCCGCAAACGCTTCGAGTAGGATCTCTTTTCGCCTTGCCAGACTCACTGTCTCCAAACGTAAGCGCGTGCTAGATGATAGAGGAAAGTTGACTCACGCTTGCGCTCCCCATCCGTTGCAAACTGTAACAGCCCGTCCACAACTCCGCTCTGAAGCAGCTCGAAACTCGACACGGAAGAATGTGGCGCCCCAAACAACTCCGCCAGTTCGTGGAGCGCCTCCACTGCGTCCTTCTCCGAGCCGTCAAGAGTGATGGTTTCCACAAGACGCTGGAGGGCGCCAAATGATCCGTCACCCGCGCTCTTCTCATCGCCCGAGAGGTACTTGAATTGGATGACACGCGCGCGTAGCGTGATGGCGTCTTCGGGCTCCAGCGACATGGAGGAGAGTTTCTTGAATCCCGGAATAGTTGGTGCGGTGCCTGCAGCTGGTGCTGGCGCTGGTGGGACGGGGTCGGAGTTGTCCGGCGGCGCAGGCGACTCGGAGGCTTCCTTCTCCTTTTCCTTCGCATCTTTCTCTCTTGGTTTCGGCCCCGAGATGATGTTGCGCACGGACAGCGACTCAATCTCATGGAAGACTCCCTCGCGACGGAACGTCGGCTTGTACAGTGCAGGCACCTTGGTGAGCAGAAGATCCACAAGTTGCAGGGCGCCGATGACGAGAGTCGGATGGTCTTTCGACGACAGAATCGACGATGCAAAGCTGGCCACAGGGACGAACTTCGGGGACACAGTAAATATAGAGTGAAAAGTGACACGCAGATTGAAAGGAAACTTACAGTCAAGACACGCTTCAGACCATCCGCATCGAGGAAGCTGACTGCCTTCAACAAACCTGTGAGGGTCTTTACACGCACAGGTGTGATGACGCTCGCAGCATAGACATCGATGAGTATGGGGACCATCAACTGCATGAACCGCCCAACGACAGCCGGCTTAGAGCGCAATAACTCGAAGCGATCCAGCGCCGTGCCACTCCCAGCACCCTCTTCCGGTTCTTGAACGGCCGTCTCCCCCGACATCGTGTCGTCAGCTGTCGCCGGTGCTGCAGACGAGGAAGACGCTGCCGTCGGCCCCGGGCTGATGAGCATGGCGGCGACAAGCGTCGCATGTGTGGCCTGGCGAGCCGCCGCTCGCTCTGCCTTCGCCTTCGCCTTGACCATCCGAGCAAGCGACTTCTCCGTGTACCCTTTGTGGTCAAATACTCCATCTGAAAGTTCAGTTAGGGAAGGAAGTCCAGAACGTAGCATATGATGGCACCTTTCGGCAGTGGTGGCATCAGCTCCGAGATCAGGCTCAACGTCTCTTCGACCTGATCTTTCGGCCGGTGGGCAAGGTTCTCCATGACGGTCATATCAGCCAGCCCACCTCCGAGCCCCTGCCCACCGCTCGCGTCACCTTGTTCCGCCGTGGCGTCTCCCGCAGGCGGCAACACGCCCGTGAGGATCTGATAAAGCGTATCGACGATGTCGGCCTCGAGCAGTGCGAGCGTGATCTTGGGGCTCGCGCGTGCAGCGGTCGCGAGCGCACGTACAAGCAGCGTATACGTGTTGATGGCGACCAGGGGCGCGCCCGCGGGCAAGAGCAGCTGGTTGACCGCGCGGATGAGGTCCGTGTCGACGAGCGCTTCGAGATTCTCCACGGAGGCGCGGTGATACGAGTCAATAACGCGAATGACACAAAGACAAGCGAACTCGACGAGTCGCTGATCTGAGTACGCGAGACAGTTGCGGATGATTGGCCACACGCCACGAATCTGTGCCGAATGGTCTGGGGAAACATTGCGACAGCAATTGGACGCGGCCTGGAGGGCGGTGCGCTGGACGGCGATAGAAAAGAAGTCGAGGTAGTTCAGCAGCGCCGCGAGCCCGCCTTCGCGTACAATGGAGCTGGGAAACTCCTCTGAGATTTTTTCCATCGTCTGTATGGGTGATGAGCATTGGTGTCAGAAACCCAAATTTAGACGTACGCTTAGAGTTTGTTCTGCGAGATCGATGTAAGATATCTCAATGAGCTTGCTGCACAGGACCGGGATGGCGCCATGATAGACGACGGTATGCGCAACGCCGGGGAGCGCCTCCATCAGATTGGCGAGACACCGACAAGCCAGAACCTGCGCTTCAAGATTATCGTCCCCTTGATAGCCGCTTGAACTCATGGCGAGAGCAGCAGCCAGTGCCGCGTCCTCATCCGGTTCCGGGGGGTCCTCGTCGCCGTCCTCATCCTCGTCCTCATCGTTGCCGCGTCCACCGAGGATCTTGACGAGCTCCCTGACAAACTGTTCCACTTGGAAGGAGCCTGCGAGGGTGTCTTCGGTACTGATACTGAGCAGCTCGCTGAGTTCTTGGAGCGTGACGAGCCGGGTTGTGGCGTCCGCTGTGGACTTGATATTGTTGAGCATCGTCTTGAGGCGGGAGGACAAGGAGAGCATGTAGGATCCAAACTGGCGATAGTCGCCGAAAATGGCCATTGCCGTGGTTTCGTCAAGCCCCCCCGGTATGGGAGCACCCTCGGGCATACCCCCCTCTCCGCCGTCGTCGTCTTCGTCGTCGTCTTCATCTTCATCCATGTGCCCCTCCTCCTCGTTCCCGCCGTCCTCCTGGTGGTCTTCGACCTCCTCCTCCTGTTTATACTCGGCGTCTAGCATTTCAGCATCTTCATCTTCGAGTCTCGAGGAGCCTGCGACGGCCATGGCCTTGCTCTTTGCAGCCATCTTACCCTTCCCAACGGATCTGTAATTTTTAAATTTGTCAGCGTTTTGAGATGACAGACGTGGCGATAGACTGACCGAGTCTTTCTGGGCATGTCAATAGAATCTTTCACAGTACTAGAACGGAGAGAATATGAGGTGATGCGGGGACGTTTGGTGGACGGGCCGGCTGAGTCTTCTTCGTCAGAATTCGGCTCCGGAGCTGCGCGTTTCTTTCCCTTGGGATCGCGAACGGGTTCGTTGATTGTGAGTGGGGGAAGCGCAGGAGCTGCTGATCGTCTTGCGCTGGAAGATGGTTAGGTTAGCACCATCCCACATTGAGTCACCAGGCGACGTACCGTTTCGCGGGGCGGGTAGCAGCAGCGGTGTCTGTAGATTCCTTGGCTTTGGATTTCGCAATGCGCTTGGCTTTGGGGCGGGTTGGAGGCAACGCGGAGGAGGATTGCTCAGAGTCGTCTGCCTTATCCTTCGCCTTCTGCTTTGCCGCCTTTACTCTGGCGCTAGACCGGACTTCTGTGGATGGGACCTGGTGTTCGCTTGTGCTGCTGGTGGCTTGGTGGTGTTGGTTGGAGGAAGAGTCCATTTAGAGTCGCAACAAAGCCATCGATCCTGGTCCTTGACCGTGCAGGGAAGAGCAGTAGAACAGACCCAAGTCACGCCCACCTTATGTAACCCCGACTTGCATTGATGCCAAGTTGCCCACCATTCTTACTTGACAAGGTAATTTAACTTTACATTATCAAGGAACAGAGGATTTACAAAGAGGTATTCAAAAGGAAGGGGTGAATGAGATATAAGTGTGGTCTGGGCTATAAAGAGGTGCAAGCGGATTGAAAGAAACTTAAAGGCATCGAAGTTTTAAACCCGGCCGGCCGAAGGGCCAGAACAAAGGTGACGGGTGGCAGGACCGAAGTACAGAACATAGAGAACTCGGAGGATTTCTCACCAGATAATCCGTGGCTCATTCACACACGGTGGACCGTCAAAGTGTCGTCGTGCAGCTTCTTTTTGTGTTGAATGTAATCAGAGATCTGACGGGTTTCGTGGCAAGAAAAAGCTACATACCACGCACAGATCACCAGGCTTCGAGTCATATAGATATAGATGGCCAGGCTGCGTGATTAATCGATTAATAGCAGTACGAGATCACCGACGCCGCGGAGAAGGACATCGGGATGGTCCCCAATGTGTTTCCCGGACATCAGGGCAGGATTCCTCACATGTTTCAGTGGACGTGGCATCTGCGCGCGACCTATTTAAAATGGTTGGAAGACCAGCAGTAGAATCGTGGGAGACGGGGCTAGACAAGGCTAGACAAGCTAGACACCCGGCATCATACATCAGAGATCGTCAACATCCCAGGCCGTTAACGTTGCAAGGAGCAAAGTTAAGAGAGGGGATCATCGAGAGAGGCTGCCCAGCTAGATCTTGATAGAGCCGCGACTGTGGTGGTACAGTGGTTTCATCCAAGTACCGAATCAAACTGCGACAACTCAAATTGTGACATGGTGCAGGGTCCATGACGTGCATTACGGAGGATTGGAGAGGCCATTCAATGTGCAGCGGAGCTACCAATCGACTCGAAGCTTAACGGTACGGTCGTTGCGACGGTTTTGTCGTCAAGGTTCTGTTTAAGTAGAAGTCGTGGGAATCTGAGTTTGAAACGACTACAGTCTTGCTAGATAAGGCAAGTCATCGTGTGATGGTCTTGCGTGCTACTAGATATTTCTTGAATACAAACAGATTATTTAATCTGAGGGTTTTGTCCATGGAATTGACGGGCCGCTCTGCGGCTGGGCCAGAAGAGGGCCGAGAATTATTACTCGGGAGTCACTTGCAATCAAGTGCCGTTCTGGATGGCGTCCGTCAAAGCAGTACACAAGATAAACCGAGGTCTGAGTGAAATGCAAGATGAGACCAAAGCATACCAAGCGTTATCGCCAAATAATAACAAAATTATTAATAATAAAGGGACGGTGGGTGGGTCAAAAAAGACTTGAGGCTCAAGAGAGTGTTTGCAGCGAGAGCCCGAGACGACGCCGCGTAGACGAGAGAGAGTCGACGCGTCGCACGGTCCTCGGACGTAAACTCTAATATGATGGGATCATGTTTACGCCCTCGTTCTCAGACTCTCGTTGTATCTTTCCTTATCTTACGCTTACCCTAGCCGTTCGCAAGCTCACGTAGATCCAGCTAGCAATAAGGCAAGTCATCGTGTGATGGTCTTGCGTGCTACTAGATATTTCTTGAATACAACAGATTATTTAATCTGAGGGTTTTGTCCATGGAATTGACGGGCCGCTCTGCGGCTGGGCCAGAAGAGGGCCGAGAATTATTACTCGGGAGTCACTTGCAATCAAGTGCCGTTCTGGATGGCGTCCGTCAAAGCAGTACACAAGATAAACCGAGGTCTGAGTGAAATGCAAGATGAGACCAAAGCATACCAGATGGAGCATGGCTCCCAGAGCGAAGCTCGCTGCATGGACGA
The DNA here is from genome assembly GCA_029204085.1 of Mycena sp. CBHHK59/15. Lineage (NCBI taxonomy): Eukaryota > Fungi > Basidiomycota > Agaricomycetes > Agaricales > Mycenaceae > Mycena > Mycena sp. CBHHK59/15. The sequence continues at coordinate 56,048 of JARGXW010000056.1, forward strand.
ATCTTGGATTGAACAGCACCCCAAACAGAGCCAGGCGGAATCAACTATGAATGTATTAAAAGTTTAGATCAACAATGTCGTGCTGAATACCATGAGAAGATGCAAAAGAACGAATTTTAGCATCCCATGCCCTTGAGATAGCGAGAGGTATAACTTGTTCCAAGCGCCGCCAGTAAATCAAGAAGCACAGAGATGTCCACCCTCCAACTTTCATGACTACCTCGGGAGCAACCCCATCAAGCAATAGCCTCATGGAACCACCGATACGATAGCTATGGCCGAACACGTTCTCAAGTCCCTGGTTCTTGTAAATGGAATCAGAGAAATCCAAAAATGATTGTTTAACCAAAGGTGTCCACCCTCCGTTGTCACGGAAAGCAAACAGAGGTGTGTCTCGTTCGGGTGGATGATTGATGGTAAGATGATTATCCATGGCCCAGACCGGACAATATTCGTCGCCGGTAGCTGTAAGGATACCTTCGCCGCCTAGAATACCTGTAGTTTTCGTGAAAGGGATATGGAAACCAATGACCGCGCAACGATTGACCGTGGATCGCGACATCCGCGTAGAACGAGTCACATCGTGATCTTGGTTGAACTTGCTCTTTGACTTTATGAGCAATTCACCAAGTCTACGACAGCCCCAAAATGCGGCAAGAGCGGCCGCCCAGATCGCTGCATCTCGTGGTCGAGTGAGGTCTAGGCATGCCCGTAAAGCACGAAAATGTGCGAGAGTGATGGGCCCCCTGGGAAGTCTCTTGAAAGCGACACCTTTCTTGTCTGCCGCTTTGAGAATGCCAGGCAGCCAACCTTCTTTGCCGTGCCAATCAGCATGATTGTATATATGCCATAATCGTAGACCATTCATCCAGTTGCGTATAGCTTTGCCCGAGCAGCTGCCACTGTGATCAGATATGAAGGCCCCGAGTAGGATTTCTGAAGCAGGCATTCGCCGTCCCTCCGGAATGCCCTCCTTATCACAGAACTGATTGAAACGGAGTAGACCGGCTGCATATGTTTGACGCGTATCGTCCGCCGTCGATGCCAAAAGATCTTCAAACATACGCGTCTGTAAACGCCGTGAGACCTCATCATCGCGGTGTTGTTGTGCTAGCAGTGAGTGCGGTGTGGTCCACAACAAAATCCGTTGATTGGCGGGAACGTGTGGGCGGAATGGGCTAGGGGTGATTTCGTTTTCTTTTGTTGGTCGTCTCGTCTTTGTCACAGGCAATGAGCGCACAGCAGCTATGCGGACATCCATGAGGCCGTCTTCCAGAGAGGCTGCGGGTAATAATGAGGATACGTGGGAATTATTAGTTGGCATAGTTGTTGCCGGGGTATTTAAGGAGCGTGAGCGAGAGAATAGAGCATTTGAATCTATGAGCTGTGAAGACCCGATAATAGAATTGATAGGAGAAACGAATGAGGGGTTAGATATCGGCCTGGTGGATGGATCGGGATCCCATATGTAATTAGAGGGGTGTGGTAGAGCGGGACTGGGGCAAGTTGTTTCAGAAAGTGACTGGCGCGGAGAGCCACCCTTCCAGGTAAGAGTGGTCAAGTCAAATTCACCGGGCTCGGAAGAGTCCGGCCAGATGACCGGTCTATCCATGTGAGTCAATAATGGCTTCGGAGAGCTCATCGGGGAGCTGGAAAGTGCGCTCAAGGCGCTTGGAGGAAGTTGGGGCCAATTCTCCGCATGAGATTGGGTCCGAGGGTTTAGGGCTGATTCGATGTAAACGAGTTCGGGAATGATTAAGTGTTCCGCTAACACCGCATAAGTGCGGCGGACACAGAGATTTATTTCGACATTCGGACTACGTCCTTTGTCGTGTGCTCCGATGGCACCATTATTGTCAGAATGTATCAGCAACCGGATATGGCTGAACCCGCATTGAACCAGAAAATATACCAACAACTCCAGAGCGATGGCCTCCAGCCAGCAGATGTCTCGTCCAGGCAACTTCCAGACATCGGTAAGTCTGAAAGCCGCCCAAGAATCCCCAATGATTATGCCAATGCCCCAAGTGGTTGAGGCATCAACGTAAATCTTCAAATCCCTGATGGGACCCAAAGGTCGAAGTTGGCGGAACGTCCCGCGAACCACGAGTTGTTGCCTCCACCACGTCAAAGTCTTTATGAGAGAATGAGATCCGTGTCGCCGGACGAACTCGTTACCCGTAAAACCAGCCATAAAGTTAGATATGGCTGGCAGGTGAGAACTTCCCTTCCGGTAGATAAAGCAGATGTGGACGAGCGAGCCGTGAATTTTTTGGATATCAAGAAGGGAAAAAGCTGTGCCTGCCTCGAGCTGCGACAGCATGGTGAGAACCCGGTTGAGGAATTTTAGACGCTTCTCCTCTGGAAGGGAAACCTGCCGCCGCAACAAATCCCAAAAGAAACCGATGAACACCATGGAGTACGCATATTGTTTTCCCGTCTTCGTAGGATGCCATGGAATTTGAAGTGGCCCGATGAGCTGCATGGAGCTATCTCTGTCATACACGTAACGAAAGTTGCCTTCGACAAAAGGGCCTGAGGGCGTCGGGTAACGGAGGTTACTCATGTCATCCTCATACTTGAATGTCACGAGAGATCCCTCCCCCGCCGCATCCCAGATGTCTACCCCCGCATTGGCAATCTGTCCCGCATTACTGCTGGCAGAGCGGGCACCAAAGGGATGGGTGTGATCGATATAGAAATTTCCTTCTACGCAAACAACGAGATATGGTTTATGGTCTGGATGAACAGGACAAGTTCGGTGAAAGGCCTTGATGTCGAAAGCACATGCCTGGGTCCCTTCGGGAGCCAAAGCAATCTGAATGAGCAAGTGTGGTTAGCATGGATGCCCGCTATCCGCGTCGACATGAGAGATCTGATGGCCCGCTGAACCGCGTCGGCGTGCCCGCTAAACCGCGTCGGCACAAGATAATGATGCCCGCTCAACCGCGTCGACACAAGAAGATGATGCCCGCTACACCGCGTTGACATGAAACAATGCCCGCTAGACCGCGTCAGCAAGGAAAACAAAGCCCGCTGACCGCGTCGACAATGTGGGACACCAACATAGAAAATGCCGCAAGGAGTGAAAAGAAGGATAGAGAGACTCACGGCTTCAGCGACACGATGGGCCATGTCAAATCGAGTTGGGAAATCATCTTTCGAGATGAAGCTATTAACCGAACCCAAGTCCGAGGCCCGGTCTCCCTTTGAAAGGTTACGGCAAACTCGTAATTTAGGCGGTTGCTCGGGACCTTGGTCTTGAGAGGCGACGATGAATGGGGAACAATAGAAGTGGCCACGCAGGATGCGGTGTGTGTCCTCCTGTGAGAAAGGACCGGACATTCGCTCAGCAGCCAACTCGGTATTGATGTAGTCCTGCACGACCTGTGGGTGCTCCAAGACCGAAGGATGATTCTTGATAATGACCGTCCTTGTGAGAGGGGGTAGATCGCCCAGCGGGAACCCATGATCCAGATTATGAACAAGCAGGGAATAAGCCTTCTGTAGATTATGCTTGTCTAGCAAGGAAGAAAAGGCCTTGGAGTCGTAAGGATGTACAACACGCTCGTAGATTTCAATGTCGGAGAGAGAAGCCGACGGAGGACGTGGTCGCCGGTGAATTAGTGCGGAAAAGTCGGTATATGCTAATGTAGGATGAGGAGGAAGTTGAAAGTGCGGAGGAGTTTCATGTGGACCAGTGTTAACCAGTATTACTGGCGGTCCTCCCCGTTGTACCGTTTCAAGTGCGTCCGGAACGGCAGGCGGCGTTCCGAGGAATGGCCGCGTGGTTCTTGCCGCAGAGGCTACATATGTGTAAGGCCGGCGGCTCACTGTGTGTCTGTTGACATCCGTTCGGGAGATTGAATTCGACGCATATCCGCTTTCTCTCGGTTCCCTTGAATGGTTTTGAGGTCCAAAGCTCGTTATGTCGGAGAACGGAGAAACAGCTGCCTCCATCCCCGAAAGAGGTGGCTGTGGACGGGTGGTTCTTGAGTCTGTGCGAGCCTTCACATATGATGCAGGAAGGGTTGAGCCGCTGTGAACTGGGAGCGCCGCTTCGAAAGGAATAGTTGTCCCCTCGGGAGGATTGTGAATCCCCTCGAAAGGACGACGGTGAGGTGTCAGCGAGGCTCTGGCGGGAAGCCTTAGCCTCCCGAAAATCCGGCTCCCGGTCTGCCAGACGCTTCCGGCTGGGGGACTCCGATGATGCGTATTTCATTGAGTACCGCTTCGCGTGAAGGATACCATCCACCTGCTGAGCGTAGTAGCTGGCATCGAAGAGAACACCCCGAAGGATTTCGTGTCTGGCTTCCCGTTCGAAACTATACCACTCCGGGTAGTTCTCTTCAAATTTACCATAATTCATGAAGAAAAGACGGTGTTTTTTGAAGTCAGAAACAAAAGTGGCCTTTGTGGGATCCGTCGCCTTCTCGGAGAGGATAGCAAGAGTGGCTTCCATGTTAACGGCCGCCTGTTGCCAAGTCATGGCCGACATGCAGGAGTGCAGTTCGTCGGTTCCCCATTCAGCAGACTGCGACATCTTGAGCATATCAAAGACGAGCACTTTATCGACGCCAGCGGAGCCATCCTGTACAGCATCGGGTTTGAGAAGCTTCGTAGGAATGTCGTGCAGACGATGCTGTATAGTCTGCAAGCGATCGTCCGAGAACCAGTGCAGTGGGACGTAAAGCTTGTAAAGGACGGATCGGAGAACGACGTCCGGCACGACCACGTCTGGCCGTTCTCCAGGGACCCTGCTCACGGCGGCCGTATTGACCATGGCGCCGTGTAACGGTCGCTGCCCCTTGATTTTCTCCTTCTGGGCCTTATCTGCCTCGGCGCGATCAGCCCGTTTCCTCCGTGCGCGCTCCACATCTCCACGAATGAAAGCAGGGAGAGGGCCAACATCCGTGCAATAAGCCTCACTGAGAATCATCTCGGTCATCTCCTCGGACGTGTAGGCATAGAAAAACTTCAGAGGAGGACCAACATCCGCATAGTTGACCCTGTCTTCTTTGCAATTCAAGGTCTGGTCTATGCTGATTTCATTGAATCTCTCCGAATCCAGGTTATGCTTGTTCCTGAGCCGCAAGGTGCGTCCCGTGGGGTTTTTCGCCGCTGGTGGTGTCGTCCACGCGTCGAAGTCAAAAGAGTCTGGGACCGGAGCAATGACCCTTGCATTTGGTAGAAGAGACATGTCAAAAAAGACTTGAGGCTCAAGAGAGCGTTTGCAGCGAGAGCCCGAGACGACGCCGCGTAGACGAGAGAGAGTCGACGCGTCGCACGGTCCTCGGACGTAAACTCTAATATGATGGGATCATGTTTACGCCCTCGTTCTCAGACTCTCGTTGTATCTTTCCTTATCTTACGCTTACCCTAGCCGTTCGCAAGCTCACGTAGATCCAGCTAGCACTTACCGCAAACGGTTCAAATTGTAATGAGCCCTCTGCCTCGAGCGCTCATGCGTGGAAGAACTTATGCCCACGCCCAACAGCGACAACCATAAAAATATCGAATGTTAGAGATTCTCGGTGCCAATATACAGTATGAGCCCTTGCTGAAGGATGAGTCAGACATCTGCAGTACTCCGCGCTCTAGCAATCTAGCAGTGGCCAGTGGTGTCGTGGTACCACGTACGGACACGTCGGGAACAGGATAATATTCCTCACTGACACGTGCTTTGTTGAGGAGAAAGTGATTGCCATCAAATTGCCCATGATGCAAAGATCTCAAGTCTTGGTTTCGCAAATAAATTGCCAGTGCTACTTAGCACTACTGAGTTTTCTGTGCCCACCATGCAAGCACTCATTCTGCCCGCGCTCGTCCTGCTGCACCCCGTGGCCGCATATCTCCACGTCGGACCGCTGCCCCAGACGCCGTTCAAGTTGCCTTCCACACCCGACTCGGACCCTGCCGTGCTGCCCAACCTCCGCACACGCCTGGAGGTCACCTCCAACGGCTCCGCGGGCCTCTACTGCGGTGCACCGGGCGATGAATTCAATGCCGGCTACGCACACTTTACGAACAGCGCCGGCGTGGAGGACAAGCATATGTTCTGGTGGTCCGTGTGCTCGAAGCCATAAATCCAGTGACTTCACCGCCTGCAGGCTCTTCAAGGCGCGCCACGACCCGGAGAACGCGCCGCTGGTGGTGACGTTCGGTGGCGGCCCAGGCGCGTCGGCGCTCCTCTTCCCGTTCAGCGGTGCAGGGTGAGGCGAGCGCAGCTTGAAAAATCCCGGCTGATCTGTCGGTCCAGCCCGTGTGTTATAAGTGTCGACAAGGACGGCCGGGGTGAGGCCGTTCCTTCACCGTACTCCTGGACCGAACACGCGAACGTGCTGGCAATCGATCAAGTGGGCTCAAATTCCATGCATGAATGAGTAGCTCAAGATTTCTACAGCCAGTAGGAGTCGGTTTCTCCTACGGCAGCTCTCTCCGAAACAGCAGTGCGACGACTGCCTGGGACGTCGACGACTTCCTCCAACAATTCTGGCTGTAAATGGTTTTCTTATTCTCTCATGTTCTATCTCACCCATGCTGTCCAGGCAATATCCGTCCTTGGTCAAGTAAGAGCTTCCGTGGACCCCCCCCCCCCCCCTCACCCCCCTCAACGTCTCTAACATCTCTCAGGAACCAGTTTCTCATAAGCTCTGGGTCATACGGTGGCGTCTTGTAGGTCTTTATCCCGCTTTCGTTCCTCCGGTCTTAAACAGACCAGTATCCCGCATGTCATCAACACCATCCACAGCCGTAACGCGGCCGGAAACGCGAACAGGACGATCAAGATGCCGGACAGCGTAACCATTAATTCCTTGTCCTTCTGAGCGTAGCTTAAGCAGCACAGGTCATGATGACGAATGCATGGAGCGACGCCAAGTCGCATTTCCTGTGAGCTCGCTGCTGCCTTTCAACACGTCATACTCACCGCACCAGGTGGTTCCACCAATCGAACTGCGTCGACAATCCATTCTTCAACGCGACCACGTGCAGGGCCATCATCGACGGGCTCCCCGACTGCCTGGACGCTGTCCAGTACGCATACGAGCGGTCTACACCTGCAAACCGGTTTGCGGCGCTCAAGGCTTGCGGGCCCGTCATGCCATGGGAGCTGGCGACACGCAACAACTACGACTGGCGCGAAAAGGCGCGCTCATCAGTCTTATCTCCCGCATCCTTTCTGACACCATTCTAGTGCCCCGCCACGGGCTGCGATATGGGCCTTGGGCCGGTCGCAGACGTGCTTGACGGAGACAAGATCAAAGACGCTGCACGTTTCTGGGTCTGAATTCATTGACCCTGCGCTGACGAGGACGTCGCAGGTGGGCGTGCCGCGGGACAGGAATTTCCTCATCATGGCTATCGACGACGTCACGATGCCGTTCATTCTGAACGGGGACAGCATTCAGCCGGCGTATCTCCTCCTGGGGCCTGCGATTGCGGATGGCTTGCGTGTCTTGGGTACATCATCTCCTCTTCTCCCACCGATCCCTTACTTAAACTTTCCATCCGCTAGTGTACAACGGGATGATGGACGGCGCGGTGCCCTGGAGGTCTAATCTTGCCTGGGTACGCGACATCCAACACCCATCCGCTCTTCATCTGGACTGAACGCCGCTCGATACAGATGCGTCTCGTCCAATCGCCGCACCAAGCTGCCTTCCGGAGTGCCCCTGAAATCGACTATCCCGGGGTTGGGTCCATCCGGAAGGTAGGCGATGGGCCGGGTGACTTTACGTTGGTCAAGATCGCGGAAGCCGGCCACAGTGCGTCCCACATTTGTTTTGCTAGCAGTCTGGGACTGAAGGGAGGATGCCAGTGGTCATACGCACCCGTCCGGAGCTGTCGCAACACCTCATGGGGTTGTGGTTGCAGAAAAAGCCCTTCTTCTGAACTGATGGGCCGATTTTATTTAAATGCATTCAAGGTGGTGGTATCCCTGCTCACATGATAATCAAATCCAAAATCCGTCCCAAAACAATCGTCGACAGTATTGTGTGGTTGAAAGCGAGCCAGCTTCTTTTGACTCTTGTATGTACACACACATGCGGCAAATACATCGTATTCTTTTACAACCGGTCTGGAAAACGCGCCTATGATTATGTCGTACACCCCAGGTTGGCAGTACGGCAGATTTTCGGATCTCGGTGGTTTACCGTTCGACTTGCAACCGTGGGAATCTGGGGTGGAACCACTAACTCGGAGGAGCACGACGAGGAGCTATATTATTGTACGGCAAGGCAATCTGCAGGACATATCATGCCCTAGCTTCGTTATGCTCGGCGCTCAGTGTATGTGGTACATTCTCTAACAATTGTTGAGATTTGAATCATGCAACGTTCCGCAAAAAGGATAACGGAGATGACAAACCCATTGGACAGCTTCATTTATTCCTTCACTGGTTATAGCGCCCTGCAATGCATCATGTCAGTCTTTTCCTGAGGGCACTACCTTCAAATGGGCCTCACCTTGAGGATTACTTCCCTGCCTGAAGTCGAGAGGCTCTCGACGTCGAGCGCCTGGAATATGGCGAGTAGAGCCACCACCCCATGCAGATCCATTTTGTTCGCCATAACGAGCAACGGATGGACATACTTTGTATCATCATACACCCGATGGTGTTCATCTTTCGCTTCGGGGAATCGATCAGGCGCAGCTGCGTCGAGCACGAAGACGAAAGCGTGCGCATTCCAGTAGTCTTGAATGGGTGCCAACATTGAGCCTCATCAGCCTGAGGAAGAGGAAAAAACATCGCGTACATCCCCTCCATAACGGCCAAATTTATCCGGTCCGCCAAGCTCCCGCCGTGACACTGTCCCTGCTATAGAGGATCGTTTCGCGAACGTGTCCAAAGTTTAAGAAACAGAATCAGGATTGTTGTGGAGATATCAGCTTACGTGGGTTAGCTTACGCGAGCCTCCCATAAGTCCAGTTGTTCGAATCCGCTGGGAGAGACTGTCTCTACTTAGTTGGTCTCTAGGGACGTCTCCAGAGAAAAATGATGGGCCACTGTCCATCACAAAATTCTCTGAGAATTTGCGGCTAATAGTACTTAAGAAGCGATAGTGATGGCATCGACAGCACACTCCCGTTCAAGTTTGGTGTTTAATGAGTTTCATACAGCCCATGCCCAAGATGCTTTTCTGAGCACCAGCATCAGCCTGAGTATTCATATTATTAGATTTCTTTTCACCCAACTGACTTCAAAGTATGCTAAAAATGCTTCAGGAAACTGTAAGGAACTGAAAAGTTGACACGGCACAACTAACGAAGGATTATCTGGGATGCTCAGGATTTGCTATAATAGCCTTCAAAAAAACCATACAGCTCACGCGACGCGACGTGTCTGTATGCCTGTGTTGTTCATTCATCATTGTCTATGGTTCGGTTAGATCCATCAATTTTGGCTCTGGACAGTAGAGACGTCTCTAGAGAATTGTTCCCAGCGGATTCAAAGTTCTCCATAAGTCTCTAGTACGCATTGCCACGTCACGCTCTTTCCTTATCTGTTGGTTACCTGCGTACGCTCTGTGTAGTCCAAACATCAATCCACTCGCTGCTTGTGTTGCTCTGCTCTGTCTCGTGTGCACCGCGGCGCCACGTGCACCTCTCAGCTCTACACTTGTCACTACCTGTCATCTCGAACTACACACTACATTGACACTGTCACGCTAACTAAGACTGCTTCAGGCTAAACAAGGCGCCTCTCGGCTTCCTCAGCGACTCCGCGAATCCCAAGAAGGTCTCAGCAAGCCGCACCTATCATGCAGAATATCCGACATGTCAACGGGAGGCGGTAATTATCATCGAAAGAAAAGTACGGACCGTGTCGAGCGCCTCAGAATACGACGAATTGATAACGGCTTCAGCCGGGGTCAGCGGGTCGCGCGGGGCATTCGTTTGAACCTCCAGAGCAACTTGTGCCATACGCCTCAAAACCAGACTCTGCGCAGCGGATCCGAAGGACACAGAATGGAACGAAAGGGGTTTCCTATTAAAACATTCAAGGATACTGTAGACTTCCATCTGAGAACTTTGCTCACCCAAGAGAAACGGCCGCACGACTAAGACTTCGAACCGTCTCGTCGGCAATGTCGCATTCACCATCGGACAGGAAAACTACAACAGGACTCCTGATTGAATGGCTGTGAGTGTCAGCTCGAGGAATTAAATGGACACATACCTTTCGGTGCTCCAGTGTTGGCGCATGATCGCTTCCGCACTTTGAATAGCGGCCGTAAAATTCGTACCTCCTCCATCACGATACTGCAGCAGTTTGTTCAACAGCTCGTCCGGACTGCTGGTGAAATCGTTTGCAACACAAGTTGAAAGAGTATGGTCAAAGAGAATGACGCTGTAGGCATCTCTACGAGCGGGAGGGGCAGCTCTTTGACCACCGCTGTTCAAGGCAGTATTGCGCGACATCCAGAAGCCATGCAGGGCTGAAAACACCGCTCCGAGTCTGTTGTTTGCATGTCGCGTGATTAAAACCGTCGCAGGTGCATTTTGCAAAGGCAAACGATCCCGACCGCCCATGGATCCAGACCTGTATGACTCTGTGAGGAAGGCTTCCAACGGCCACCGAATCTTTTACCTGTCAATCACAAATATCCTGCAGCTAAATGAGTCGAGAAACAACAGAAGAAACGAAGGGGCATACACGTGAAATGCTTGTTGCATTACAGACGGATTCTTGCAAGTAAAGACATGGCCATCGTTGGACAAGTATCCTAGCCCACAGCCTGAGTAGCAGGTGGATGGAACACATTTAAAGAGCAATATGACGGGTGCGGGGATTTGTGGCAGTGCCTGCATGCTCGGGGTCTGTATACGCTATCAGCGAGATTTATAAACGGTCTATTGAATGCTTTTCACCTGGACACATTGCATCACTGGCTGATAGTGAGAAAACTGAGGTAGACGATCAAATAAGTGCTAACGTACCATTTGGCAAAGTTGACTTGGTCTGGCCTAGAATAAGGATCTGGTTTTGTGCATAAGCATATTTTATACCACTGTAATTTGCAGGGCAATGACTTGCCCTTGAAGCCTGAGGACATGCGTGTAAGGTGACGTGAAGAAAGAAAAAATGCAACGTACCTGTGCGTCTCCAGAATAGCGAATGAGTGATCCAATCTTTCGCGCGGGCGGGATTTGGGGTCAAGCGTGTAGTAATATGTTGAAATTCTGGTCCATCACACGAGGCGGCACTGTCTGCGCGGCAATAGTCAACATGCACATGCCGGCCCATTTCTTGGCAGACGAGGTTGCACATCATCGGGGCTCCGTCGTCGTCTGAACCGAACTTGCGACCATTGAGTTCTAGGATAGTGCCATCAGGCCCGTCCACAGCCCATCGAGTCCTTGACATGGATCCGTGATGTGTTTCATGCTCCTGCTGTGGATGACCTGTCAAACATTAATAAATTCAGGTTCAAGTAGTCACGTGTTGCAAGACTCTACTCACCACGCGGCAAGGTGCAATAATATCCGCAACTTTCGCAGCTGCCTAGCGGTAAGGCGGTGCTAATTACCACTAATTTTCGAAGGCTTACCGTTCCTCGCAAAAGTGGAATGGGGCAGGATCTGCACTGTGGTTATGGGGGCCAGAGTGCTGTCGCTCTCCAGGAGGGATGGGGAATACGCATGGGAGACGTTTCGCAACTTATAAAGGATATCGATGAGCATGGAGCCCAAAAACTATGTTAGATTGGAATTTTCACCTTGTGAATACTGAAGTGAAGGTCTTTTAAGTGTCTCAGCCTTATTTTGAACCGATTGGAACATACCTTTGTATATTGAAAAGTTTCATGACGACCAGTGAATGTCGCTTCGATAGACTGGGGGGCAGTTTCAATCTCGCATGTCCCAGAGGCTTGGCAGAGAGCGGCACAATTATGTGCTTGCCTGTTTAGGGTCCATTATGTAAAAATACCACGGGTAAAATTGAAACCAACCCGCAAAGATGAACGGCATCAGCTTGAAGGCCGTGAAGGTGATCTGAATCTGAGCAAAGCCGTTTGCAGAGCTCGCAAGCAATCGGACATGCAGAAGCATCACAGACGTGCTGTGTGTGAGCCTCATCACTAAACCGAGTTCAATATGGGGATGCAGCAAGGGTCAGATATAAAAACCTAGAAATGGCGCAAGTTCTCGAGCAAGAATACCGTTCGTTAGAAGGTAGCCTCAAATTCTTCAAATCACAAGGCTGGGAAAATATTATGCAGTCAGCGAAGAAATGTGCAATACATAATGAACACGAACTTCGCCACATTTGTGTAGACGGGCGGAGCACATATGATCTTCCTCTGTGTGTCCGACGACCTGCAAGTAATAGTCAGGGCAATAGTCGGGTCAAGTCAAAAGTCGAACCTTCATACAGCTCCCGAGACAACCCTGCTTGTCTTTCAGTCCACAGGGTTCTCCACACAGATGAATATCGACGGCGCAGCTATATTGTATCTATTGGCTCAAATTTGTCAGGCTATTAAAATGACTCACATGTGACGTCCCGCGTGTCCAGCCCTATCATTGCATGAGTGTGGAATCTTTCACGGGATTTATGAACATACGGAAGTCCACACATCTTTTCAACAGTCGGATGTTCGTCTCCAAAGTCGCAAGAGTGAGGACATTGGTGCGAAGTTCGGCAGTCATGTGAAGTAGTCGAGTCATGGCGACGGCTGAGAAGGCACTTGAGTTGACAAGAAGCACACTGTGCACGGCAGATTTCGACATTCGATCGAAGATCTACGACGGTGCTGTCGTAAACTCGCCGCAGGAGGTCGATGTTGGCATGACTAGATTTGAACCGAGACAGATTGGAAGATATCCACTCCCAAACATGCTGAATTCGCAAGTCGGCTAAGCCTTCCAAGTAAGCGGAGAGTTCTTCAGTCCATTCTGCCTCCGCCACGTGGGGTCGTTGGTCTAATTGACTCCACGTGTTCTGCAACTTCATTAGCATTGCTTCTCTTCGAGCAGGGGGCGCTTCAGCACTGGAGAGGAAGAACTGTTCTGAGGTGCCTGGTTTTTCTATCAGGTTGTCGGTATCAAAGTTCTGTCGAAGACTCATTTGTAGCTCGCTCAAAAAGAGAAACAAGACGCATTCCGACCTTCAACGGTTCGTTGTCAGGCTCAACCTCATAGAGCCCAAACGCTAATGCATTCGCAAGTCCGCCAAGCAACTTGTGTGCTCGATGGGCAACGAGAGTCTCTAGAATCAAATGAATGTATGGTTGAATTATAGATCGTTTGACCTACGTGACAGGGACCCCCAGTCATTCGCCTGTTGAGAAAATGTAAATGACAGGCTGCAAAAAGGAAAGCAAAATCTACCTTCAACTTGGCCATGAGCGTCTTCAGAGTGTACAAGAATTCTCCCGCGGTTTGGTGCGTCACTTCTTGTTTATCTAGCAGCCGCTTCATCGCAGGGAACAACTGGTAGAACTGTTTGGACTCGATGACTGGCCAAGGCACGATGTTCAATTGGCCCGCATGAAGTCGGGAAATGAAATTGGCATCTTGCTCATCCTCGACGATTTTCTGAAAAGCGATTCAATATTATAACCATCAACCATTGATCAAAGAGACACGCACTTGAAACTTGGTCGAGAACCTAGAAAAAGATGAATATTTTTTGAATTGTCCGGGGATGTTGACTTACTCTCTGACTATCTCTTTCTTGTCAGATTCAACGACATCCTATTATCCAAGGATGAGTCAGTAAGTCCGAAAACAACATCGTGTGCAATGGAACCTTGATGATGATCGTCAAAGTGGACCGGAATAGTGTCGGGTTGGCAGCAGGATCAAGGACTGTGGACGACGATTGGAACGACTGAAAAAGTCCGGTGATACTTCGTGACATCGCAAAATTGTTTCGGAACAGCACCTGTCATGCTCCGCTCACGACATGCACCGATTTTGACATAAAAAAGGCGCACCAGATTGGATACGGCAGTGTTGAATAGAACAAGCAGTGTATCTTCTTGAGCAGACCGTTCGATACTATGAACCCCTGTATTTACATCAGCACGGGAAAGAAGGGGATGATATTGAAAAACCTTCGAAGTCGAGGGCGACAACAAGAGAATCGTCCGTGGGCGTTACAGCCATCCAGACACCCTCTGTACAAGACAAATTCAAACGGATATGAGGTAATTTACAATAAACTCACCCGTCGTCCTCATTGCGCTACCCGCAACTGAATATGATGCTCGGTGAGAATATTCAGTAAGCCAGAGACCTGCTTACATGACGTGTCGGCCAAGTGGTTCAGCGAAAAACTTTTACCAACTGATTGTTCACCTGCAAAGATTATCAGACTGACGAAATAACCAATAGAGCACGAAAATTTATACCCATTGATGAAACAACTTTGACCGGCTAAAAAACTTTGAATCAATAAATGCTCAAACGATAAGGGAACATGTTGCCTGCCTTCGATGTCATGTACGACTGGAATACGCTTTCATACCACCCTAACGATAAAGCATCCACAATCTGACCAACTTCGGCACCCAGAAGAGACCGTTCCAAAGCTGCTGATGCAACACCGTCCTTCAACGGTAAGAATCGGTTTTCCCGGGTGACCGCAATTTGGATGGGTATCAGACATAGGAGGTCGACGAGCCACTCTCCGGCACGGAATTGGGATATATCCCATTGGTGATCAAGCGATGCCTCGGAAAAGAAGGAAGCCTCGGACTGGAGTGCCAAGACCTGGATGCTTTTCAGTGCATCGCCAGTTGGTTTTCTTGTCCTTTGCTCGAACGAGTATATTAGATCCGCCCAGTGACCGCTGAATCTGTCGTGATCATGGTCTGTCACGAAAACAAGCTTCCGCGCCATTCGATTGACAGAGGAAACAATGGTCTTCCGCTGTACCGCAGCCACGACGGGAAAGCGCGTCCAAACATCTGCATGGCAATCGATGAGGCAATTGTGCGCAGTGGCCATGCTGCTTGAATTGGAGACGTTCTTGACACCCGTCTCCTTAAACATAAACTCTGTCGTTTTCTTCGTGATATCCAAGGCGACAGATTTACAAGTGTGGCTGCTGGTGGAAATGCCAAAAAGATGCACACTTCTGCGGTTGACCAAAGAGGTCAAGGCTGTCGGGCCGTCGGGGAGGTCGATAATTCCCAGATCGATGCCTTGCGATGAGCCAAAGGTGTCCCAGTGATAAGCACGGAACGACAGCCCTTCGTGATCTCGGAAAGAGACCAAAAGGCAAGCAGCGTCCGGAGAGGAATAAACGGCGTCAGGAAGCTGTTCCAACAACAAAGATGCGGGTCTGTAATCGAGAATTTTCAGCCAATACAGTATGGAGTGAGTGTTGAAAACCCACCTGAATTGCTGTGTGATCAGGGAGAAGACCCTGGCTTGGCGGCTCGTATCGATGAATAGGAGCTCTTCGGACCCAGAGACGAAACACGACTGGGACACGAATGTCCCCTGGGTGTACCACGGTTTGAGGTCCAATGAGCTCCCCCAGGCTTGAAGGGAGCTGAAGTTCTCGTCAAACACGTAGATATGGAGTACCAGCTGCAGTTGACGTGCGGGTTAACAATGGGAAGCTGAACACACCAACAGAGCGTACCTTGGAGGATGCACAGAGTGACAGCATTCGCTTTTGCTCGTCATAAGCTAGAACGATGTCGCTCCCGATCTTGTCTCGGTGAAGAACCCGTTTCGCACTGGATCGTCCACGGGATATGGCGTTGTCAAGGGCTGATGAGGTCTCCAGAAAAATCAAGAAATGGTCGGCATCTTCAATTACCACGAGATGTTTCCCATGCTCAATTGATTGTGCGTGCCTGCATAAACACAAAAGTTAGCGACACCTTGCGTGAGATAAAGATGCCTCTACAAAATTCGATGTCCGAGAGGCAAGTGGAAAATCTGGGCGGAGCACGCCTGTACACGGGGCTGGGGAACGAAGGCTGGATCCAATTGAAGGGTATGTTGATCCTCCGTCGTCAGATACATCACATGAATTCTGCATTCGATTTTGGGCTCTGTGCGATCCTTGATGTGGCCAGTAATCTTGAAGGCTACATATGGAAATTCATCGCACTTAGACTCGAACGCAAGGCATAATGCTCCAACTTACGACTCCCAGCGTATACCGACTTTGAACGTTCGACATTATCCAGAGTCAATACACAGCTAGTCGAGACAGAAAAGTCAGAAAAGTGAAACAGATAACTAATCAGTGATCCACATACGAGCCAGACGGAATCTCGCGCTCATACTCTTCAATCAACTGAAGTCTCGAGGATTTGTAATGATCTTCCAGTTGACCCGCCGCCTTGCGTTGGATTTGTCCCTTCAAGTTGTCTTTCTGGATAAGAAGGGCTCTGCCAATGAGAGCCTCGACCAATTTTTGGACGACGCGCTGTAGATCATCGTGGGCTGCTTCCGCCGCTTGTGCGAGAATATTTTGCAAAAGGGGCTCATTAGCCAGCATTTCGTCAAGGTGAGCCAAAAAACGGCCATCTGTCGAGGCCGCAAGCTGTTCGCGAACTCGTTGCCTGATTTTTCGCTCGACAGCAGACGGTTGTTCGTCCGAGAACCAAGACCACACTTTGTTCACGATCCCTTTACCCTCGGCAGCAGAGCCCTTGTCTTTCAAAGGAAGAGACAGGTCATCTAGACCTTTCTCCGACACATGCTCAATCAACTCGGCACGTTCGGCGTCTCCGAGATCATCCTTTTCTTTCAAGATGGTCTCGATGCAGATCAGGCGTTCTTTCAACGTCCTGAATTTAGGAGAAAGTTTCGTGTTATTAGGCTTATCGCCTGACGTCGACCTTGCTACTTCGTCTTTGAGTTGAGGGTGAAGCATCACGAAACTTTCATATTGACCTGGAAAGCAATAGATCAGTTGAAGTAACAGGGATCGTCATCTTTTCAAGGCACCCACCCCGCAGCGAGGCGATGTCTTCGGCCGAAGAAGAAGAAAGGACAGTTCTCTGCACGGTCCTACAGTAACAATCAGTAGCTGTTTCGGTTGCACCACAAAGGAAACGCACGGGAATAGAACTAATAGACGGTCGATGATGGCCTCGCGAAGCATGGGTCCCTGTTTCGGACTGTCCTCGTTCAACTTTTTCGCTGTCTCTCGTTCTTCCTCTTTGCAAACAACATCGATAGATTTTTTAGCCGTGTCATTCCGGGATTTCCAGGCTTTGAACGGCCCGGGGAATCGCGACTGCAGGCCATGCTCCATCAGGATGAGAATCGCCTCATCGGTCAGCTTTGGACCCAATCGGATCGAGCCGTTTTCACTAAAATGGCCCGGAAGATGTCAGAAAGCAGGAAGCGGAGGGAAAAAATTATCAGGCACATCAGATTCTTCAATTGGACTGCATTGCAGGATTCTCCACGGATGAAGCGCTCTGTGAATCTCCCAGGTACGAAGTGCCTTGTTAGAATGGCCTGTGTCGTCTCCCCGCGAATCAAACTGGGCTGAAATTCAGACGCGTCGAGAGTGCATTCGTCATGGAGTTTCTCGATCGAGAGGATAGGAGTATTCATCTAGGCACGAACTAAGCACAGGTATTTCATCAAGCAGGTTGACTGACCGTAAATCCTGGACGCACTACAACGTTCTCATCTTGCTCATTCGTCTTCGCTACCTCAAACGTGAACAACCGATCAGACTCTTCGTCGATGTCCATGGGGATGTCCTCTGCCTCGTCGTTCCACACAATGGCTCGGGCATGCTCGGGCGAAATCAAACAAGTGACTTGGTCGGTGATCTTCGTGAGATATCTGAACGATAATGAGTTCGGTTCTTTGAGCAACCAGATGTACCCTGCATACCTCATGAACGTAACGCGATTGCGCCGGACGGATGAGATGGCGTCATCGTTCCAAGTAGTAGCTTCGGGCCAGTATATCACAAAGATCTCTTCGGGCACGACTGGCTCTGGGCTCCGAAGGACATAAAGCCCTGAACGTAGCTGCGGGTCGGACGTGTTGTCTTTGGATAGCCTTAGGGCTCGTGCACTGTGAATAGGAACGATGTGAGCATCCAGGAGCGGTATTTGGAAAGGTTTGAACATACGTCTCGTCGTCGATAGCACCTCGGCAAGACAAGAAAGATATAATTTCCGATTTGCTTCCGTACAATCCAAGCGGTTTGATATTCAGATTGTCGAGAGCTTTGAAATCGACCTGGTACAGGCTATCAGTAACACTGCCGGCAGATCGTCCATAAAAGCTGAACCTTGATGAGGGAAGCATAGGCGCCAGGACACAGCGCGTTGATAAATTCTTTGAGTGACTCTTGCGCGATGATGATCTTATCGACTGTTCAACTCGTAAGAAAATAGTCGTGGATCCGGCTCCTATTATGGTAACGCACCAAGTCCGCCACTACACCGCACAAAGATCAACCAGACTTCGAGTTAGACGTAGAACATGAAAGCTGTAACATAGCATAAGTGCCTACCTCCCGGATTCACTGATCAAATCCAGTACACGGAACATGCCTTTAACGGAGCTGAGCAGATCAAGGTCTGTTTTTGCGACGTCAGGCGGGACGATGGGCTAAAATTTCGGCGCATATATTAACAGTAGCATTTGAAGGCTTAGGGGGCACGCACATCGACATCCATACGTTCGCTGTTATCAACGATGGATTGAGAACTCGTTTCTGGAGTAGTGTCAAATGATTCATCAGTTCCGGTGGATGCATCATCGTCTGTCGCGGTGCTGTAGTCTTCGGAGTCGACGATGTTGGTTTTGTCTGCGAATATTGCGGCGCAGATTCACGATAAGAAGCCCACGTATCGAGATCGAATAGCAGGCAGAACGTACCAGGAGATTTATTCAAGAGGACTGGGTCTGCGGTCTTGTCGCCTGGATAGTGGAGTCAAGATGAGACAAAGAGAGAGTCGCACAGGAAAGAAAATCGAATTACCCGGCGGATTGTCCACAAGCGTACGGTCAGTCAAGGCGTCCGGAAAAACTTGAGGAGGATTGAAGCTCATCGTGAACGGTGAGAGAGGGAACAAAGGGAACAGAAGGTGACAAAAGAAAACAGCCCAACACGCCTTTAGAGTGATCGGGACTGAAATGAGGCTTCTCCCTATTTTCATCGATTCAACACACGGAAGTCATTTCTCTGCCACATTAACGCGTCTAGGTAGAGTTTAACGCGTCGAAGGACGCGCCACAGGCATGTATCTACCATATACGTTGGCGGGCGCTCGACATTGGGATCGTGGAGTTCTGATCGTCGGTGTTAGACCGCTTCTCTGGCGACGGATACCACTCGACCACACGCCATCCTTGCGACTAAAGCACTTCAACGGAGCTTTTGGAGGACTTCCTTTGGCACCTGGACTGCGACGGCGACTCGACAACAGCTGAGAAGGCTCGGTTTGATGCATATCTCGGAGACATCGATCGATGGGAACGAGAAGCGTCGTCTTTTCCCGGTTGCGTGTTACACGCTAATGAGGGTGGCGCAAGAGTTCGCCTCGTTCCGGGGGGCCAGCACAAAACCTAACTTGGGAAACTGGCGCCATGTCATGGAGAGTTGATATCATCATCAGATATGTATCTGCGCAAATGGGCAAAGAGAAAAGACCGCTTTTCGTCCAAAAGCGGTAAAGCAGCGGTAGTCTTGCGGCACACAATGCGAAATTTCGATATTATCCTGCACAGAAGCGGCTCAAATTGTCTGCCCTCCCCTACAATACAGCCTTCATGAAAACGTCGTGGATGGACGGCCAGAAATGTCTCAGAATGCATTTTTCCCACTCTGAATATTTTCACAATTGTCCAAAAACATGCTGCAATATGATAAAATCAGCGGTACTTGAGGTAGATCAGCGCTACTACAGCGGGACTCGGGCGGTACTTCAGCGGCACTCAAGCGGCACTCAGCGGTACTGCGCCGTGACAGCCAGCGGTAGTTGGTCACGCTCAGCGGCAATAGCATAGCCACTGAGCGGTAATGACATAGCCACATCAGTAATCCCAAGGTACGTAGCCCTAGCTTAGCGCCAATCCCACCTTGGCTTAACGCGAATCCCACTTGGATTAGCAACATGAAAATTTATATCGACTAGTTTGAATATCTCTGGGCATTCCCTGGGCTAGTGCACCGCCCCGAAAAGAGCAAAGCATTGCAGAAGCATCCCTGTGAGTAAGGTTGGCCCGGGGTGCAGTGTGATTTGAATTCGAATGAGGATAGCAAGAGGATAGCGGATAATTCTAATGGGAAACCCGGGTTTCTTAGAGAAACCCCCCAAAAGTAAGGTGTTCTAATGGGAAGCCTAGGTTTCTCAGAGAAACCCTTCCATTAATATTGCCAGTGCTGTGTTGGACCAGCGGCACTTGAAATATTTGATGCACTGACATCGATCACATGGTAAAGTCTGGAAGGGAAACAAGTTCGATTGCTGCTCAAAATATGTATAGCTAACAAAATCTGAGCATACAGCGACATAGATTGACATAGAATCAGTGATAATCAAAGTTTAAAAGTCATCCCAGTGTAATAATAACTGAACATATGTCAATTTACTGTTTTCAACTCATATCAACCGCATCTCGGTCTGATTCCAAATGCAAAATACCCAATAAAGTATGAGAAAATACAAGTATGGCTTCCTAAGACTGCAATGGACAGTTGGAACGGTTGTGGCCTTCCTTTCGGCAGAGTGCACACTTGTATGTTCAACCTACCTGGGATTTTTTCGCAGGAGGGGCCTTGGTTCAGTGTTCTCCTCATTGGTTGCCCTAGCTGTTCTTGAAGTGGATTGGTTGCAGTTGCACCACCTTCTCAGTAACATCCCTCACACACATTTGTCAAGCAGGCAGTGCAAGGGTGCCATTTGTGTGATAGTGCCGGTGGATCATGGATCTATTCTCTATTGGCTTCTTCCACATCCTGCTCACTGGCTTGGTAAAGATGTTAGCTGTGGGTCATTTTCTCAAGAATCTTACTGAAGGTTGTTCAGGTGTTGTACTAGATCATTAACCTGCTCTCTGGTCTGCACTGCTGCAAGCAGCAGCCAAATGGTGGCTTCGACATTGTGAAATACATCACAGGCAGGAAGGGTTTGTGTTGGAGGAGGTGGGGTGGCGGCATGAGCAGTATTGTCTATAGAGTTTGAGGCGAATACAGAATGAATGGTAGCAGTCTGGAATTTGAATGCTTGTGGGGCAAACTGGTGAGTTCGCGATACAGTAGGAACCATTGAAAAAAAAACTGGATGCTCAGGGTAGATTTTTCTGTGCCACCATGCTAGCACAGCATTCGAGAAAGTTATTTGAAAATGAGGTTGTTCCCTAGCTGTGAATTAAGCAAACATCATAGCAAGTAAGCAAGAATATGATCCACCACTTAATGCAGTGCAAAATGCCCACAGCAGTGTTTCAGAGATGTAGCACAGAGGGGTTAGATCCAAGACCATAGTGCGAGGACAAAACACAAAAATAGTGGGACAAGTATGTGAGGATGAGTCCATGGCACCAAGGTGAATTTTGTAGCCCCAAAGCACAAGCAAAAGTGGGTGAGAAGTGAACACCAATGCGAGCAAAGTCAGAGGAGGGTCAGCTATCCATCCTACTTACTGATTGGTCCCAGATCCAAATCCATCACGGCTGATATGATAATTTTAAAGTCTGCCTGGCTACCCCGCCGGTTGCCGACAGGGCTTTTCATTAGAAGTTTAGAACTTCCCAAAGATTTCTCAAATTGGTCGGGTTTCTCTGGAAAACCCGGGTTTCCCGTTAGAATTATCCGAGGATAGCAAGGAAAATCAGCCTTACTTTCAAGTTAGAGAAGAAAAAAAAAGAAGACAAAAAAAGTGACCACAGTATAGATTCAAAGCCTGCAGTTGAATTTAAGGCGGTGGAGAGCAGGAGAGTCTGAGTAGTCAACGGTGGCCTGCGTCTGCGGTAGTGTGACAATAAGCGGTACTAAAAGCGGCAATCTGCGGCGGCTCGGCACCCAATCGGTACTTTATCCTAGCCCTGCGCAAATCACCGCGCCACCGTGACATCAGCTCAGGCACTTGGAATTACGTGGTTTACTTATTTTGTTGTACGACTATAGTACAGAAATTGTACAGTGTACTCGACTGCGACGTGACTTATGAGATAAGCTCATGAAAACCCTCCTGGAATTGCGCGACGAACGCCTCAACGAGCTCGTCGTCGATACTCGCCTCTCCCCACGTTACGGCAATATTCACCGCACCTGTCGGATCCCCAATCACATTCATCGTGAGCGCTGCACCGACCACCACATTGCACTGCGCGAACGCCATGCGCCCAATGCGCCACCGCCCCGCGGGCGCAGCCGCCAGGACGCGGCCGGCATTCGACAGCTCGAACGTCCCGCCGCGCTTCCGCCCGAGCTGAGCGCGGAAGTACCCCGCGATGTTCCCGAACAGGAACGCGAGCATGCCGATCTCCTCGCGTGCGGCGTGCTTCTGGCGCTGCAGCGTGCCGGCGTAGCGCGCCGCGGCGGCCCACGCGAACGCGGGGCGCACGCGCGGGTAGTGTGGTGCGTGGAGACGTAGTCGCACATCGCGTCTGCGGGTGCACCGGCTACGGTGCGCAGGGAGACAGCGACGAAGCACGAGAGCGTGTTGTACTGCACAAAGTCTTGCGCGACTATGCGCGACAGGAGAGAGACCGCGAGCTCGTAGAAGGCGGAGGTGATGGTTGCGCTGTTCGCTCGGCATGCCGCGCTGAATTTCACCATGTCGGATGCGGGGAGTGTGAAAAGCTTGACGCGGGGCTCGAGGCTTGGAGTTTTCAGGACAGAGTTGGCGGTCCATGCGGAACTGCCCCACGTCCAAGAGGTCGGAGCCAGAAGGGCGAATACTTCCGAGGCAATCTTGCGCACGGATGGCCAAAGACTGGTCGCGACCTCGATGGGGGGCAGCAGCTTGAGTGACTGGGGGATCACGACGGTCGGAGAATCATCCTCCCCTTTCACGTCTTGCAGTGCAGCCAAGAGGGAGGTATGGAAGGCAACCCCGCTGAGGCCATCACCAATGGCATGATGGAATGCGAAAATGACGGTGTTGTCCTTCAGCACCTCGATGCGCCAAAGAGGCAGATCTGCGAGGGTGTCGAACCGCCGCGAAAGCTGGCTCTGCAGAGCAGCTTCTAGATTGTCTGCGTCGGAGAATTGCACGACGCGAGGCAGCTCAATCGTCTCGAGTGCGACGAAAAACGGCTTGGAGGTCGCCTCTCCCTCGAATTTCACACCGAGTACTGGGTGTGTTGCGATCGCCTTTCGGAGGGCGGGGAAGACCAGTTCCTTGTTCAGGATCGAGCCGTCAGCACAGGTGTATTTTGCCGCAACTAATACGCAGGAATCGAGCCCTAGAAGGTGCCGGGTCGTATGGTACCGCTCGAGTAGTCCTACGCGATTGAATTAGACTACTATGACGCGGATGGAAAGTTTCAAGACACACCAACAGCCCTCAGGCGTGTGGGAGAAGGCATACGGGCTTATGCAGATGATGAACAGAGAAGAGAAAAACAGGCCAGCGGCCAATCGACGACGTAAGGTTTCCCCGACACTGGCATCCGTGCAGCCGCGGCTATCACTGCCTGGGCCGCACGCTACGGGGTGGCGATTCTCAGTAGCAGTATGAAATCTCAGCAAGAATGCTTGAGTAATGATGATGACAAGTTAGTGATGGCCAATCAAGGTGGGTCATCACTAAATTGTCATCATCATTACTCAAACATCCTTCTACTGAGGGGCCCCTTTCACCAGGAAAGCAGAGAGCTTGAATGGATTTCTCGTTCATAGTTCAGAGTTTTCAGTCCGTGGCAGAGCCCTTGGAAGAGGAAGAGGGGTGTTTCGCGTGGAGTTGCAGAGGCAGCCCGAGATGGAGACGCTAGTGCGGTGAAGTCTTTGAATACCGACTCGGAGAACGGCCCGCTTTCAGGACATCAGCCATGGTCCACGATGTTGACGTCTTTGAACGATACCAGCTCAGAGCCGATGTGCGTTCAATTAGAATCTTGCGGCCGAGTTACATAAATGTCTCAGTGTAGAGTCAAAACTCAGCCAATCAGAACTCCGTGCCTGGATCCAAGTCTTACAGTTCACCGCGACGGGCAGTCCATGGACCACTGTAGAATCCTCGAGACAGAGTATCAGCTCTCCGCAGCACGAACACCTAAGAGAGTGAGTGCGATCCGGGAAGGATACTGGCATGGGTCAGCAGCAGGCGGACCGAAGCGGCGAGTCTGCAGATCTGTCGTCACGGTCCAGAGTCTGCGCTCTTCGAATCGAATGGCGAGGTTGCGGCGTCGGCCGCGCCGAATTGACACTGCTCAGTGTCGACTCGGTGGGTCGAACCGCGGCGCCGAACCCGTAGAGACGCCGCTTCTCGGGATTGTGGGCGCATTGAAAGCTGCCCCGCGTACGTGCGCCTCATTCATGTTTGGCATGCTTCGTCTGAGTCCTGACAAGGTCACTGCACATCTGGGTATAGCCGACACAGGATTTCGGCAGGGAAAGCGCACGACAGACCACGACTTGAGCTGCCTGAGCGCAAGTCGGATGCCCCCCCCGAATACAACGTCATCGGACGTACGATGGCCGGTATTCGTTTCATCTGAGACCCTTGTTTCTTCCTTCTCACTTTTATCCACAGCCATTTCCGCTATTTTACTCTGCATATGAAGCACCACTACTTTCCGGCAAACGTATATCGAGAGAGATTAAGCACGATTTACCGAACCTCTGGTCTGGTGTTTGAGGACCCTTCGAAGGTGCCTGTCCTGTTCCAATATTTTCAGGAGTACTAAAACGAACTAGCTTGACTCCTAGTGTGATGAGGTTCGCCGGTGTACCGCTGCACTCAAAAGATCAGCGAGCGATACTATCCTGGAAACCTGAAAGAACCAGAACTCTGTTTGCCGTTTTGTACAGGTTTGGATCCACGAAAGATGTGTTGCGGTGAATGATCCGTCTAAAACTACTGCTCGGGCTGTATACACATGGGCATGCTCCATTGATTCTCGGGCCGATTCGAACATATAAGATGTGAGATTGGTTTAAGCTCCTTCGGAGTCACCATCATGTCGATTGAAGCCTCCGTATTTGCAACGCGATACATGTCAGGTGGGTTTACCAACATCTTTTGCTTGCTTAGGTTAATGTTCACAATGCCACTGTAGCTGTAGGGATCGCGGCCCTCGTCTATGACCATACCCTCACGTTTGCGGACGAAGTCCGCTTGATCTGGCTCAACTCGGCTGCTGAACCAGTTAACCGTTGTGGATTCATGTTAAATCGTTATGTCACGGAAGCCATAGCGGTTTATGTTGCTTATAGCAAGTGAATTTCCTTTGAAATCATTACCATCTTCCAACCAGACCTTTACCAGTGCTCGGTGGCATAACCCGTAACTTGCGTGAACAAGTGAGCTGTTGAAGTTATGACCGAAAACAAATTTCTAACCAAAATTATCTTCAGGAGTGCGTATACAAGCATTACTGCGGATTTTATGCTCATACCAAGCGTAATAGTTGCATCATATTTGTTTGGATCCACACCATCGCCGCAACAGTTTTCACTGCGAACTCGCACTGTGCGTACAGATCCCGCACTCTTTTCATACTTACCATTCACCAATTGGCACAGTCATCATTGCAGCCCGCGTTTACACCCTATGGGACCGGAGGAAGTTGATCAAATGGATACTTATGGGCACATTCGGAATTGCAATATCCATTTCCATGGCCTTTTCCATACTCGCGGCACATCAGGTCCAACGCATGTGTCTTCCTTTACGAATCTGAGTACTCGGCTCACATGAACCACAGTGTTCTTGTTGTATGAACCATTGATTCACACCTGCGCATTCACCAAGAAACCCGCAGCATTACCCTTCATGCTGGGTGCCCTGGTATACTCGGCTTCTGTGCTTCCAGTCCAAATTTTATCCAATTCTGCTTCCAGACTGCATTCGACTTGTTCATGATTGTCCTGACGGTCTTCAACGCCCTTGATCACCCATATCAGAGACAGGATTGCAGCACGACGGGGTGAAGATGTTCTTAGTAAGCCGAGTCAACCACCAATGCTGTCTGAAGCTAAAGCCTCGTAACGTCCAGTGTCTCTTTCGCAAGTCTTACACTATTCATCCCAATCTGGCATCATGCTGAAATCCAATATACACAGTTCTGCGTCTCCTCAATCTTGTGATGGCCATCGTCGGAGACGTGAGGAAAATATGTTCCCTGTCTCCTAAAGCTCAACGCTCTTTTTTTAGCCTGCTTATTGTTTCGTCGCATTGACGTCCGTCCCGTCTATTCTCCCGTGATTCGATTCAACTGATGGTCCACAGAATTGTCTGGGCCATGTGCTCTATTGTCACCTCGCGTATACAGCTTCGGGTCGAAGGTTTACGGTTCATCAAGTTTGTGCCATCTGTCGAGGGGGGAATTGAGCTGCTTGAGTGTCGACCGGATCTCTATGGTATCTCCTGATTGTCAGGGCAATCCCACTATTGTTATGTAAGGTAGGACGAACTATTATGGGCCGACAGCCTTGATCCCGAAAGAAGAAATAGTGTTGCGCCACGAGCTGCATCTTGGCTGAATCCCAGGTCTGTCGTCTGAGTGCGACATCCCCTTACGAAGGCCTTCCAAATGACAACATGATGCGGGACATGAAATAAACTACATGGCACAGACGGACGGAACAGGAACTATGGATACCTGCCATAATTTGTGGGTCCGTTGCTTCTTCCAGACGCCATCTGTACTGGCGAAAGTCGGCACAACAACATCGCAGTGGCCACACCCGCCAAGTCAGTTTTAGCGCTCCTTAGCCGGTCTTCTGATAAATTTGAAACCATGGCCATGGCCGACCTAGCCGTGCGTCATGTAAGTTATCATCTCCGTGATGCTGAGATACAAGTGTTGAGGATCTGAGACCGATCGTATCGGGGGCCTAACCAGATACAGTTGCGTGGCTCATAACGCATAGTGTCCGTTCCCTCCAAATTCCTATGCATTGTGAAGATTATGCATTATTGGATGCTCGTACAGTGTGATCTGCATTGGTGCACTATGGAGCCAGCTTAGGATATTTTTCAACCTACCTTAGGATGAAAAACATCGAATAATCTACGGACGGCTGATCTTAGGTTGAATTTTTTCAACCTATTGAACAGGATAAAATACATCCAACGGTTTTCAACCTATACTCGCATGATATTCATGCGCGCGGTCCTCGGCCCAAAATCAACCTATGTTCGAATCAACCTATGGCAGGATTAAATACAACATATACCTCGTAGCACCCACTTATGTAGCTGTAAAATCCAGAACTCATCCGGAATGACCGAGACTGGGGATTTATAAATTAGGCACGCAGTAGCACTGGTGGCCGAGTCCCCGAGACACATATTCAAAGGGCTTTGAAGACAAGAAATTAATTCAAAACATATGCGGCAGACCGAGGACACAAATTCACCGATAAGCCAAGTAAATGGCGTCCCTGCAGCCACCGCCAGAAGCAAAGGGTTTAACGACGCGTCGGAAGCTGCGCACGTAAAAGGCCGCGTCCATGCTCACGTGCATGGCTGTGCATGGTCCGTGCTCGGACACGCCATCTTGTTGATAGTTTGATGAAGTTGATCGCCATCTTCCTCTTCACCACATCCCCCCCCAGGGGCCACCGCCGCTGCTCCTCCTTCGCTGGAGTCAAGTCCTCAAGCTACCTCCACCTCAAACAGGGCTCAAGCACCTCAAGTCCCGCACTTCAAGACCTGAGTCTGGCGCATCAAAACTGGGACCGCGCGAATACTTGCGTCGTCCTTCAAGCAAGCAGCAAATTACCAAGCAAATTGTTTTCAAGTTCCTCCCCGTGCACTCTCTGGTCCTCAAGCTGATCACAAGTCGCAAGTAACAAGTCGATCTCCACTGAACTGAGCATGGCGAGCGTCCACATCTTTCAACCCAGTACCCTCTCTGCCTCAAAGTACGCACGAGAACCCATCTCCCGACCAACCTCGCAATGCCTCAATCCAGTCACTGGCCAGCCAGGAGGTGCGCCTGATCATCATTGCCGCCGTCGACTCGCTCGCCTTGCGCCCATGCGCGACACCCGGGCAGCATCGAGACCCAACAGCCCTTTGATGCGACGTCTGAGGTGTACCGAGGATTTGTTAGCGAGCTTAAACTGGGTACAAGGTATGTTTTTTGGGCTGCATCATTCAAGATACGCATCTAAGCTTCTGCAGGTCCCCTCTGCCCAGATACCACCGGCACGCCAACTACGGCAGCCGTCTTGGTGCTACGGTCGCGGCTCAGCACTCGATGACCACATCACATGTGATTGGCAGCGGGAGCGACCGCGGCTATTCAGTTCGTTAGGTGCCTCGCAGCCACAAGTGTCGGCTTAATGTACAACATCTCTCTCCCTCGATTATCGTGTGCACTACTAGTATAATGTATATCAATCCAGCCACGTTTTGCCATTCCACTCCCTATTGACTGCTGAATATGAGCAAGCGCGGTACCCGGTTGCTGAAATCAACCTATATAGGTTGACATTCACTCGGGAAAGCTGACGGGACGATAGGATGAAATGTACCGTGATAGAGGGTTATTCATCCTACCGAAACCAACCTATGAAGCAATGGTTTTCATCCTAAGGTCGATGAAAATCATCCTATACCCAGTGGAATAATATCCTAACTTTGGTTGAATGCTAGGTTGATTTTCATGCGGTTCGGCCGCCTTAGAGGTGGACCCCCAAATGCTATGCATTATGAGCCGCGGCTTTTCGGTCCGACTTGCCCCGGGCCGTTCCCAGCCCCCGCACCAAAATGGGAGAAGCCCTCTCCCAATGCCTGCGTCCACCCCTGGAATCGCGATACTGGGTGCGGGAATTTTTGCAAAGGAAGGTGAGCCGAAGCGCAATCGGAGCAGGGGAGACACCAAGCAGTTGAACGTCCGGTAGCACACCTCCCTGCGCTTTTGGCCCTGGGAAGCGATGCGCCCCCCCTCCGCGCAGTGTACTCGCGCTCGGAGAAGAGCTCCCACGAATTCTCCGACGCCGCCGCAGAGGCGCTCGGCCTCACACCCGCGCCTGCGATCTACCACGATGGCGACGCATCGATGAACCTGGACGCTCTCCTCGCTCGGCCGGACATCACCGCCGTCATCGTCGCACTGCCGATCACGTTGCAGCCCTCGATCATCCTCAAGGCGCTTGCAGCGGGTAAGCATGTGCTCAGCGAGAAGCCTGTCGCGCCCGATGTCGCGGGGGGAATCAGCCTCATCAAGACGTACAACGAGAAATACAAGCAGAATCTCGTCTGGCGCGTGGCCGAGAATTTTGAGGCGGAGCCCGGCTTCCGCGCCGCTGGTGCAGCTATTGCCGAGGGGAAGATCGGCAAGGTCATTTTTTTCAAGGCGGCGGTCATGAATTATATCGACGTGTCGAACAAGTATTACAAGACCCCGTGGCGCACGGTCCCCGACGTGGTCTAATTTTTCTTCTGTATTTTCGGTGATTGAACGTTGAATGCCCATAGTACCAAGGCGGGTTTTTGGTAAGTCTTGGTCGACTGACCCGATGCATCACGAACTAAATATATACTTGCCAGCTTGACGGAGGTGTCGTATGTGCTCTGAATAATTTTATCTCCCTCAATTTGTGACTCTGTCTATAGCATACGATTGCCGTCCTACGGACAATGCTTCCTGAGCCACTGACCCACCTCTCGGGCTTCGCGTCGCTCAACCACGACCATCTCAAACCATACGATACAATCCACGCGATCGCCAAGGCCGGGTCGCACTACCACGGCATCGTCGAAATGTCATTCGGCGCGCCGACCAAGTCTGTCCCATCCTCCGACCTGTTCGTCATCACGGGCTCGGAAGGCTGGATGACGATCAACTACGCCAAAGTCGAGGGCACGGGCCAGGTGCTCCGCATGAAGATCAAACGCGCGGTCAAAGTCGAGGGCAAGCCGACGGAGGAGGTGGAAGAGGTGATTGACACGCCCATGAAGGGTGTGGAGGTAGAGATGGGCAGTTTCTTCGATGCTATCACGGGGAAGCAGGTTCTCAACCTCGGCGACCCTCTCAGAGCCCTGGGTGACGTGGCGTTTATACAAGCGGCGTTGAACAGCAGAGGAGAGTCGATCGATCTGGCGAAATTGCTGTCCGAGGGAAAGTGAACATGGAGAAGTAAGTGATTACTGAATGTTGAATGGTTGTTGAATGTACATGATAGCTGTATTTTGAACGTTGGATTACAGTTCCAAGCATAAATTGCAACATGTGCGAGATAATTATGACTCTTGTCAGCTACCATCGCCGCTTCCCGAAGAACTCTTGACTAGGACTCTACACAAGAAGGCTACGAAAAGCGTCCTGGAATCGTGATATGAAGGACTCGACAAACGCCGTGTCGATGCTCGGTTCCCCCATGTCAAGGCGATGTTCACGGCGCCAGTAGGATCCCCGACAACATTGAGCTTCAAGGCGGCGCCAAGGACGACGTCGCACTGCGCGAACACCGTATTCTCGATCCGCCACTTGCCCTCGCCCGCCGGCGCATCAAAGCGCCCTAGATTGGAGATAACAAACGCCGCGGCTCTCTTCCTCCCCAACTGCCGTTTCATATACAAAACATAGTGCCCAAAGAGGAATCGGAGCATCCCGACGACTTCCCGCGCCTTAGTCTTCTGTGTTCGCAGCTCAGCTGCATAGCGCGCCGCGGCAGCCCATGTGAAGGTCGGATCTGCGCGCGGGTAGGTGTGGTGCACGGAGGCATAGTCGCATATCACGTCTGCCCGGGCGCCAGCTGCACCGCGCAGGGAGAGGGTGACGTTGGCGGAAATTGTTTTGTATCGCGCTGGGTCATTTGCGATCATGTGTGATAGCACGGACACGGTGAGGATGTATAAGGCAGATGATAGGGTTGCACGGTGCGCGCGGCAGGTATCAGTGAAAGCTGCTACGTCGGGCGCGGTAAATTTCATCAGCCTCACGTGTGTTCGCAAACTCGCTGTTTCGGGGACAGGACGACCTGTCCATGCGGACTTGGCTGGCGGCAATGAGACTGGGGAAAAAACCTTGTACACCTCAGAGAAAAAATACGCAACGAGGGCCGTAAGCTCGTGACCGCTTCAATCGGAGGCAACAGTTCAACCGTGTCGGGGATCAGGACGGAAGACGAGCCATTCGAACTGTCGATGGTTTGGAGTCCCTGGAACAAAGAGGTGTGGAAAACGACGGTGCTCAACCCATCGCCAATGGCATGGTGCATTGCAACTATGACAGTGTTGTCGGCGAGCACCTCGACGCGCCAGAGAGGCAGATCCGCATCCGTGTCAAACGGCCGCGCTAATTGACCCTCAAAAGCCGCTTGAAGATCATCTGTGTCGGAAAATTCGACGACGTGGGACAATTCGATGCTCCCCAGTTTGACGAAGAAGGCCTTCGACGTAGATTCTTCTTCCATCCTCACTCCAAGCGCTGGGTGCGTTTCGATCGCCTTCCGGAGGGCGGGGAAGAGAACGTCCTTGGTGAGAATCGATCGGTCCTGTGCCGTATATTTAGTCGATGCCACAATGCAAGAATCAAATCCCATAGAATGACGGGTTGTGTGGTATCGTTCCAAAAGGCCTGTGCACGTGATGGTTCAATTCCTGGTGCACAGAGCCTTCGAGGTTCAAAAGACACACCGATTGGTCTCAGAGCGGCCATTTGGGTCCCGCTTCTGAAGCTGGAAAGTCACGGTGGAAAGCTGCAGCTTTATATACTGGAAAACGTAATCCACAGGCCCCCGCACAGCTGCAAACTCGAGGATTCGCATGGTCAAAACACCATTACAGCTGTTCCCAGATACGTTGAGCAGGTGTCGTTGATGCTAGCGCTCAACTTTTTTACCCGCATCAAATGGAATGCGAATGATCACTATTTTCGGATGACTGGCTGTGGCGGCTCGAGCTGCTGTGGCGGCTCGAGGCTGCTGTGCGGCTCGAGGCTGCTGTGGCGGCTCGAGGCTGCCGCCGCTAACGTTGCAATCTCTTCCCAAAGTCAAGAAACTCACAATAGAGTTGCGACAGAGATTCACTGTTTATCGGGATTTTCGGGCAGAAACAATATTGTCTCTTGGGAGATAAGTCTGGACCGCGCTAATTATTAATTTAAATTTAATTCAACAGCCTTCCATGACCTCAAGATAAATATAGGAACATTCATGACGTTCAATAGACGCCAAAATAGCGCCCGAATACTTTGTTTGACGAGCCATGGCCACTAACACATTTTGCGCTCAATCCAACTCCCGTGACAGCTGATAACCCGTAATACCTGAGAGCCGAACAGGAAGCGCCGAAGTGGTGACAAAGCGTGGAACCGGTAGTTTAATATTATGTAATGTTGAATATCGAACTCGAGCTTCCACTCCTCGACCACTCCTTCAGTCAAGCCTTATTACATCTTAACTTAAATTTAATCGGTCAGATTTTTTTTACCAAGATACAAATGGTGTCCATAGGGGAAGTCAAAGCGGTCAGAGGGGACGGATTCCCGGTCGATTCTGATGCCGATTCTGGTGTCGATTCTTGAGTCGATTCTTGGGCGAGAATCGACGTGATCGAGAAATCCGTTCAGAATCCGTGTTCCTCCTCTGGAGAGGAACAGCACAGAATCCGCTCGAGAATCCGTGCCCGCCCTAAACTCACCCAGTCGAATTATATTACATAATACTTTTCGCAACCGGGCTCCGAGCTGGAAAGGGTTTCGATGTCCGGTACAGCCAGTGCCAAAGCCGAGAATTCGGAGTCTTGGACTCGTGGAAATTTTGCGTTACTTGGAGACGCGGCGCATGCCACGCTGCCTCGTAGGATTCCAATCCGCCTTTTACAAGTATTCTTTTTTTTTAAATTGGCTAGCATTTGGCCAGGGCTTTGCGATGGCTGAAAGATGCTATCACACTTGGGTGCTTGTTTCCCATGAATACTAAGCCCTCCGATGTTCCATGCCGTCTCGAAATATACCAAGATATTCGCAAGGAATTCGAACGAGCGGAATTTTCCTCGACTCAATCTCGAGATCAGATGCTAATTCCAGAGATGAGGGGGCTTTTCTACAAGTGTATGACGATATCACTCCCCATCGTTTTCACCAAACTGAAGGTCCCTAGCTTCAGACATGCAGGGAAAGATCATGGGTCATAGCGCTCTCGAGGTCGCAGAAGCCTGTGTGCCAGAGCGCTGTAGTTAAGTCTCCTTACTTGATGTAAACAAGACATTGCGGAAACCTAATTAGTATCACGCACCTCTTCGTCTTGTCTCTGAGTCCGATTCTCTTTGCTATACTGGTTGGCATTTCAATTTTTCACCTTCTTTTCAGTGAAAATGTTGTTTATTTTCAGACATTTTTCACTGAAAAAAGGTGAAAATTTAAAACTTTCAGCACTTCTCAATTCAAGGTGAAAAATTCGAAATAAAATAAAAAGTGATGAAAATGTTTGAAATTTCACCTGCTTTTCAGTGAAAAATGTGTGAAAAATAAACAACATTTTCACTGAAAAAAGGTGAAAATTTGAAATGTTCAACCAGTGTATGTGCAAAATTATCCCAATCCGACGGAGGTAGGTAGATAGATATATTCCAGCGCGGTCCCGTTACTTGGGCCCCGTACCCTTGCAGTGCGACATGTACTCGGACTCGTGTTTTGTTCAAGGATTTACGCCTACTTTTGTATTCAAGCAGTACAAACGGAAATCTAACAGAGAATAGTGTCGAAATATTTCTTGAGCCCTAGAAGATCAGACACCATAGCTCCAACCATTCCATCCGGCCGCACAACCACACAGCTTAGACGATCCATTGACGCACAATATCCTCTGAAACTGTGGCCATCGTCATCGCGCAAAGTGAGGTCCGTCTGGGTTCCAACAAAATCGGAGCCAGAACTAGGATAGATGACGACAGACTGGACCACTTGAGCGGCAAACCGGAAAGATATTGGACGATCGTGTTAATCGTAGATTGGTCCAATTGAGGACAAAATATCAGAACGGTATGCGTCGTGTACTTGAAGATGTCGAAAAGGGATCGAGATGATGCGCCATCGCCATCGCCATCGCCCCCCACCTCTTTCAACCCCGGGGCATCGGGGGCTCTGTCGCGGCGGCTAAGGGAAATTGTTCTATGGAGTCGCTGCCGTACGCCCCGTGCATATTGTCGTTTGTGCTGTTGGGGATCATGGAACACGATCGAACTCCATCGGTAGTTGACTCCGAGCTGATCAATGATTTATTACGTTGCCAATGAGATCTGTCATCGAGGGCGTCGGCCTTGAATGTGCTCTTGTGAAGTTCAGTGGTCTTATCCAGCATCTCGGCTACGACGGGAAGGCGCTCCTCGGTGTATGTTGAGAGAAGGTCAGAGGTGGAGAGGCTGAGAACGACATATGCAAGTTTCCAACCAAGGTTGAACTAGAGTTGAGATTGTTAGCATGGATTCAATGTGAAGTGGAAGAATATTACTGAATCTTGCACACTGAATTCATGCCCTGAACAGGGAGTCAGAGGCAAATAGAAAGTAAGCAGAAGAAGCCACCTTCCACCAATGAGACTGTGCACGTGCGCGCATCTTTGGGATGGTTATAACACTGAGACTAAGACGGTATATGATTAGACGTACCTCCAACCACAAATACTCGCTCCTTCTCAAGCCGATCGACCATACGAATATTTGGACTATGGAGTTCGTAAACATCTCGATACATCTCGATACATATTCACTCACGTATATTCTGAGACCCAGACCACTTCTTTCAAGAGGACATCCTCTCGTCCAGTATGAGTTCGGAAGAAACGGCGAAACTCTTCGGGATCCGATATGATTTTCTGGCGGTCTATCTCCTTACCAACAATTTGAACACTGAAAAGATTCGCCTCTTTGGCCTGCCCAGGCCAGGCCAGTATGCTTTCGCATTTTTAATGGCAAGTATCTTGTATGGTAGAGAATGGACTCACGTGCACGCAGGTTTTGTCCACATGTGAATATGCTGGGCACAACCAATAAGCACAAGGAATTCAAAATTACATTCGGCTAGATACCTCGAGATCCAGGCCTTCCATGATCACATCGGATACGACGAGTTGCTCATCGGTACGGGTTTCGCCCAAGAATGGAAGTCCCAGCTGTTTGCGGACGATTCCTGTGCCCACGAGATATCAATATGACTTGGAGTGGGATATGTTGGGGCGAAACGACCTTTAGCGCCGTCTGCACCAACGAGATATTTGACGTTAATTTCGTCTTCGCCACCTGTGGCATTTGAAAGACGTGCAGAGACACGGTCGGCGTGTTGTACAAAACCGATCGGTGCCGTGTTCAACTGAATAGGAATAGATCTTCAGATGTTCCCGGAGGATGTTCTCAACCTGATCTTGACCGAGAAATACCGCGTTGAGCTATCGGATACATTAGCCAAGCAATTAAGTGTAGAAAAACGTGAATATCTGACAAAGGGACATGCAGGCGTTGGCTCCAACTTCGGCGACATGGACCATGTCTTCAGAGGTTTCACACCGCCAGGGAGCTCGTAGCTCTGAAACTGGACTGGGTTATGGGCCAGCTTGAGAACCTCAGGCAAAATACCCAGAATCTTGAACACTTCTAACGTTCGAGGCTGCCACATCTTTAGCTACAATAGCCGGGCCAGCAACTGGTTTAGACGAACTGTTATTCCAGCTCCACGCCTTCCAACTCGATAAAATGGTTCCTTCTCGATGATTCGGACAGAAACACGGACATGGCCAGACACAAAGCAAGAATGAGACCCGATGGTCCTGCACCAACCTACAAAGCACACGGAATTTGATATTTTGTTTTCGAGCGCGCAACGATCACTTACCACCAAAACGTCGCACTCAAAGCTTGGCATGGTGTTGCTGAAGGGAAACCCAGAAATGTCGCGTTAAGAACGAAGATGCCCAAAACATATCAACAACTAGGCTGTTTGCCATACAATCTCCCCGTACATCGAGGGTGGCCGGGGTCCAGGGTTCAATCGGCGGCGATCAGAATATGCTGCGACGTGGGTGGTTAGTATCAACGCCAGGACTATAGAAGAGCACGGACAAGTGTATAGACAAGTCTCAGTGGACAAACAGCCGCAATCCATCGGGGAGTACCTTTGAAGTTTCCATATTGGGGGACATTGGCAGTGCTTGAGCGCTCTTGAGCGAGCGCTTCTCACTTGAACTACTGTACATACTACGTATTACCTTGAAGTAGTGCCTGTAGGGAGGACGGTCACGGTCACAGATGGCATGTTGCGTTGTCCACGTTGGAGGCGGGTCACGGTCACGATGGCCTCCGTTGCTAAGAAAATGTCGTGTGGTCAAAAAATAAAATAAAAATCGCGAAGCACGTTTGAATGATTACATGCAACAGTGCAAGCCAATTTTGTGTTATTAGAGTGTATTGGTTAACACTTTTTTGCTCGCGTTTCAGCTCCACTTCTCTGCCAAAAAGCGCCAACGTGACCTCAAAAAAGTGTTAACTAATACACTCTATTCCCCACCCTAATTGGCTGAATTCCCCTAGGATCCTCAAAGAATCTCGGAAAAGCTGTGAAAAAAATTGTACTGTTGCCTATTTTTTGGAGGTCACGGTCCTGAAGGCCGTCGTTGCGTTGCCCCCGGCTGTGAGGGCATGCCACGGTGTCCTTGGTGTTGCCTCCCTACAAGTACGTACAGTATTCGCAGACCTTCGCAGGGTGTAGCTGTAGGCCTTTTCAGCTTGGGCTCGCCGGGCCGGGATGCGGGGTCCCGTTGGCTTACATGCTGTGAATGACAAGTGCTGAATGATCATCGTTTTTTACCAACCGCGACCAAACCGCGACTCGCTCCAACTGGGGGCCTTGAGGTCACAAACATGCATATGTCAGCAAGTGCTCTCCAGCAGAAATAGCAGTTGGCCCCACTGACACGCCGTTCCCGTTGTTCTGCGGATCCACCTCTTCGCCAGTGCCAACCACCAACTTAAACCTGACGAATCACATATTACCGGGGGCGACGTCAAGGGCGACATATCCCGGCATGGATAACCTTCCATTGTGGTCAGATCTGGGCACGGTTCGCCTCCCAGTCGAGTCACTCCGTTTCAAGTTACTAATGGTCAAGCTGGGCTTCTATCCCTCGAACGATACGGCGTTTCGCCTATTTTTGCGTGCCACCAGCGCTACAGCCCACCGTACCGCGTGCACTCCAGCTGGATGGATTCTTATCCGTCGTGGTCTGATCTGGGCGCAGTTTACTTCAGTTCATTCCGTGAGTTTCCTGAACACAAACTGATAGCGTACACAAGTGCCCACCGTACCGCATGGCCCTTGCCAGGGATTCTTGTCTTGATCTATCGTGGTCCGATCTGAACGTGGTTCACTCAACCTTCTGGTAACACACAAATGCCCTCCAGTCACTGTACCACAGCCTCAGACGCTTCGGCAGCTTACGCGCCGTTTGAGCGCTTTTCCGTATACTACCAACGCGATGTAGTTGATAAACTGCTTTATGTCAGTGGAGAGTGAGAGTGAACCGCGCGAAAGATAAATCAACTAGTACGGCATTAGTACATCGCTGCATGCGCATGGGTGGTTTATCAATATTAACTGATAGCTATCGGCATGTTGCTCCCAGTCCGGAATCTGCCTCCGCTCGTACAGATGATTCTACTCAGCAACCCCCCGTGCCCAATGTAGTCTACAAGTGGTACATCTTGCAAGGTACAAGCGTCATCCGCGAGATGCGTTTGGGAGGTGGCTGACCTGGTTAGTATTAGCAATGGCATTTAACATTGACCGCTCTTTCCTCACAGGATAATAATTATGTAAATTGCAGAAATGTAACAGCAGGAACACGAAGATATACATGTTTATCGGTACACAGGATAGGGAATTACAGGTGGTGGGTTCTCTATGGGCGCAAAGGCTCTGAGGGAGGCATCATTAGCAGAAGTTGACGAAGTCGCAAAACGAATGAGACGTACTTGAGCGCTTGCATGTCGACCTGGGCGAGGCATCAGTAAACAGACAACGAGAACCGGCGAGACTCACGGGGGATTTGAAGGCCATGAAGATGTGGGAGTCGTTATGCGTGTCGACCGCCTCGCACGCGTCGCAAAAGTCTACCCCGCAATAGGCGCACCGGAACCACACGCCTTGAATGCCAGACATGCAGCGGTCGCACACGGCGACGCTGTGCTTGAGGGAGGAAAGATACGTGGTTGGATCCATGCCTGGTGGAGGCCCTGCAGGGGTCTTGTATCTGTGTAGATGGACGACTCGGTAAGAGTGAGGATCAATGAGAAAAGGTCAACTGACAGTATCGGAAGGAAGGCAAAGGGGGAGACGAGTGGACGCTGCACGGGTCGTGGGAACTTGAAGAATATGTGCGACGGGTCGTGTAGCGTATACGAGTTTCCTTCGCAGTCAGCGCACTGAGAATGCTTCAGATAGGACCATTGACGACAGAAAGAGCACACTTGCTAAGCTGAATCCTGACGGTGAAGACGGGCAATTCGCACACTGGTACCGAACTCCGACTATAGACTGCGATGATACAAGTCAGTTACATCGCTGACAAAAGCTGGGCGGGATTA
Organism: Mycena sp. CBHHK59/15; assembly: GCA_029204085.1. Lineage (NCBI taxonomy): Eukaryota > Fungi > Basidiomycota > Agaricomycetes > Agaricales > Mycenaceae > Mycena > Mycena sp. CBHHK59/15. The sequence continues at coordinate 94,705 of JARGXW010000056.1, forward strand.
CTGACGTTTCCACACCCGTGACAGAATATATGATGGTCCGCGTCCTCAGGAATCCTCGTCCCGGACCCAACGACGGTGCGTGCATACGAAGAGATGACAGAGCTCGCCTTGGAGGGCTTCGGTGCCTCACGCCCAACACTGGCGGAATCCTTATGCCAGAGGTGGATCGCTCTTCGACTAGCCGTTTGGACCTTATTCCGGTATTAGTATGTGCACAAGGAAGGCGCGGGAAAACCGCTCACTTCATCCGTCTCGAGCGGGTAAGGGATCTGAATACAAGGTCAGTATCACAGATTACAAGAAACCCAGTGAACAGACCTTGATCAAGATGTGAGACGAATTGTGCCCCCCGTCTGAAGAATCAAGATTTCCGGGCAGACCCGCGGACTCACAGTTGGAGCATATGTCCACAGCATCGCAGATAGCGCAATGGAAGCGAGCGCCAACGATGTCGAGCATGCAGCTGCGAAGATACAAAATTAGGAAATCCGTGGTCATGAACAACGATCTACTTACTGCGCACACCGAACTCCAGGGTGCGTTAACGCTGATCAAAGAACAAATTAGTGACAGTAGATATGTACCAGATATTACAAACATTTCTCGCCAGCAGGCCCCGTATCGGGCGGTACAGTCTCAAAGCAGTCTGATTCGCTAGTGGTGTGGGCTGGCGTGTCAGGAACGACGAGGAACGCGTGCGACGGGTGGAGATCGTGCACTTGGCTAGATTTGCATCAGTACCCAAGGACTGGAGGGTGGAAGTTCGTACTGACCTATAACATGCCCTACACAGATTGAACTTCTTGCATGACGCACACTTGTAGCGATGGTGTGTCGTGACAGCATTGCATGTCGAGCACTGATGTGTCTGCTCGTCATCTTGTTCAATAAACAAATGAATCAGCTCATTTAAGCAATACGCCGAGCAGGGATGACAATACACGCACCGACATCTTCCCACCCAAGGTGTCCCCACACCTTCTCCTGATACGCGTGGCGTGTCTGCCCCTTCTTCGGCGCCAACCGCCGCCACTCCAGCGCGCGTTGAGCATCCTCAGGGGACGACGGGCTCGCGTTCGGCGACGCTGACCCCGGCGAAAGCCCCGCCTCGATCGCGTGCGTCACGCCCGCGTGCTCCAGACACCCTGAGCAAAGTTCGTACCCGTGGTCAGCAATCCCAGGCACGACCAACGTTGCCTGCGAGCTGCTGTATAGGCTGAGGGAGGGCGGTGGGCGCGAGGGAGGTGGTGAGTGTGGCGATTGCGATGGGTGGGACGGGTGCGATGGATGTGGCGGGATACGCGGGAGGGGTTTGGAGTGCCGCAAGGAGCCGTTGAGGGAGTCCGTGCTCCCACTGCCGACCAAGAAGGTACGCGAGGAGGAGGCCGAAACGTCGTGCAGGTGCAGGTGTTGTTGCTGGTACTGGTGCTGGTGCCGGCGCGGGGGGTAAGAGTACTCGTGGTCGTGGTCGTGCCCTCCATACCCGTGGTCGTGCCCGTTCCCATACCCGTGGTCGCTGTGAAGGCTTTTGCCTTTGCCTTTGAGAGACTGGCTGGCGGGCTGCTTCTCTCCGCAGGTGGAGCACACGTATCGGATGGAATCCAGCAGGACGCCGCATTCGGAACAGTCGGTAAGTGTCTCAGGGGGTGGAGGGCTGAGGGGAAGGAACTGGAGGAGTTCTCGGGGGATCGATGTGTTGGAGGTGTAAGAGTGGTCGGGAGAGTGGTCAGGCACTTCGTGCTGACGGGAATCTGTAGAGGCTGGCGGTTTGTGGCTCAGTGGAGGAGACACGACCTGCTGTGCTGCAAGCCAGTTCAAGTGCCGCGAAGAAGGCCGCGGCTTGGGCTGGTGCTCGAATCCATCGTGGGGCTCTACGTTGGCACCGTCGTCGTAGTATCCTGAATCGCGTGTTTGGGATGCAGAAGAGGAGGTGTAGGAGTAATAATATTTTCCTCGCGGATCTTGCTCTAGTGCCAAAGCACCGCCGAGCTCTTCCTCCTCCTCCTCTATTACCGACGCGACACCGGAGGACACTGACGGTTCAGGAAGTGCACCAAGCATTGACCGAATCGTACGCGCGTTCTGGTCGCGCAACCACGCAGCACCACGATCGTTTCCGTTGAGATTGTCATACTGAACGCTCGACGCATCATCCCGTATCGATTCCTCCAGCTTCAGACGTTCAAAAACTGCGGACGGATCCTCAGGGATTTGCGCGACATTTTTCCCTGTATCGTCAGAGAAGGGATCACTAGCATTGGTCTGGAATCGGAGCGTGGTGCTTGGCCCGGTCTGAGCGTTGGAGGGCTGCGACAGCAGGTCCCAAGACTGTCCCGAGGCTTGCGAGCGCGAATCGAGGACAGGTCGATCGGCCCGGGATATCGCATCTCTGGAGCTGACTGTAATCGAGTCATCGTCGAGGTCCACTGTTGGTGCACCGAATGAGAAGGATTGCTGACTCCCGTTTCGATTTTTGTATTCCTCGAGACTGGCAAGCGACGAAGTGTCGGACAGACTAGGGCCGTCATAGTCCACCGTAATATGCACACGCAGTGTTATCTTGCGGCTCCCAAAGCTGCGCCCGGACAGTATGGATGCAGCCGACGATAACGGTGGATCGTCACCCCCCGCCTGGAAATATTGAATCGCTTCCGTCAAATCGGAGTCCGTTGTGATGTCCGTTACTTCGCCGTCATCATCCTTGTACGCAATCGCGTAGGATGTAGCATAAAGGGAGAAACATTGTTCCACCTATCGAGACCAGACTGAGAAGGAACGAATCGCCCAATATTGTAAGCACACACCTTGTGGCGGAGAAGGTCGTAGCTGCAGTTCCGTGCAGACGAGAAAGTTATCCGCTTGTTCCACCGGTCAAAGGTGCATTTTACAACAAGCGGTCGGTCAGGACGTTTGTCCATGGCGCAGCTGCGCAAATGCCAAAGATCGTCTCGTCAGAATTCAGAATCTCATGATCACTGGCAGCTGCATAAGCGGATGTGATGCTGTGCTGCACAGTCAGAATACACGATCACGTGAAGCGGCTCCTATTTCCATGTAATGTATCATATATCTCGATCGCGGTATAAGGCAAGTGGATCCGTGGCGTGGACGATTGATAACATTGGGCCCAAATTCGCGAACAACCCTCCACCCATGGGAGTCTCATTCGGAGTCTCAGCAGATGTAGTAAAAATTGATGCTATATAGAGAAAGATTGAAGACCCGGTGCAACAGATCAAAATTTGAAATATGGCTGGTGGTATGATTCCGAAGTTTGGCTTTTGCTTTGCAACGCTCATGTTCAACTTGATGGAAGGTGCCATGATGACTCGAAGGCCCAGAGTCGAGCATTCAATCAGATTTCGTTGAAAAAACAACTGGTACAACACTGAGGTCATTCAGGTTGAAGTACTGTATACGTTGATCGGTGAGAAAGAGTGCCACCGAGTTAAGAACATATGACTGGATCTCGACCCTGTGAATGTACGGTCAAAAAGGGCTTAAGCTGAGCAAGAATTTTGAGATACGCACGGGCCGCTTCAATGTCCAGCACGTTAACCCGAGCCACCATCGTGAATACGCAACTTCCATATACATGAACATATATCGCCATTTACGGCGAAACATGGCCATGTTGGTAGAATTCTTGAGTTCGGGATACCGTTCTATCATTGTGGCCTCGAGCTTCTCGGTCCAGTTCTCTTCGAAACGTCTTGGCGAGATAATTATACATCACAAGAATAAGAGAATTGACACGTACCGTCCCCATTCACGCAAACACCTAGGATAATCTAAAGATAATTGAAAGATCAGAACAGTCAAGACACCGAAAGATAAACCTACGCAGGCTCATATCTTCGACGCTATCCACATAAAAACGACGCGGGATATACTTTTCGAAATCGGCCAGGAGCGATGACGGGCTTGGGGACACGCCGTTCGGCCAATGATATTTCCGTGTGAAATCATTGCCTCTGAGATCGATTGCCATGAGTAATGCATTTACGGGTGTAATAGAGGATATGGCTCACTGATATCGGCTGTGAGAGTGCTCTGGGTATGTTGTAGCTGTCAATGCAACAGTGGCCCGGTCATCTTTCAGGGCCCTGTCGATCTTGGATAAGTAAGTCTTCATATACTTTACACCGACCGCCTGGGCATGGATAAATAAACGAGATGGACATAGGAATGGCAGACCTACCTCAAGCATTTCCATGCTAATACAGGCATCAAACGCCTTTTCGAAACTGGGAGGCATGTTTCGGTAGTCCATCAAATGTATTCGTACTTGATCTTGGACTCCTGCCTTCAGGACATTCTGCTGTGCTCCTCGTTGCTGCTCGATAGATATCGTGATGGTGTCCACAGTGCAACCAAGCTTAGCGGCCTGTGAAAGTGAGGTTTGAGCTTTTTGCGCGCTTAGTGTAATAGACTCTGGATGTAACAAACCGCGATCGCAAGCCCTCCCCAGCCTGATCCAATTTCAAGCAGGCGGTCCCCCGGTCTTAATCCGGCTTTATTCAGTACGTGTGCGATTTTTCGAGCCTGGGCTCCTTCTAGATCTCCTGCGCAGCGATGTCCATCAAGATCTCCTCTGACGCCTCCTTCCTCTGACCCCCAGAGTGGACAGGAGTACATCATCTCCTTGCTGAGGAAGGCCTGCACACAGAGAGAACACCCTATTGGTGTCACCTAAATGTAAACTTGAGCGTCAACGTACTCTATACATATCATTGGATGCGTTGTAACCGGCGGCCTGTAATTGGATTAATTCAGACTCGTAGCGTGGAAGTTTGTAAAACTCGCGTTTTCAACAGACTTAGATAAACCATGGCGCAAAAACAGGATAGAGAAGACGTCGCGGAGTCGCAAAAGTTTGTAGAAGGGCGATGCGAGTTGGCCTAGATGCTCCAGGTTGTCGACGTACAGCTTGAGGTAAATTATAAGAATGGCATCCTGGTCAGCTGTCTTCATCGGACTTACATTCAAGACTGCTTGCAGATTTGGAGTTTGGAATTCGCCAGCCATGTAAGCTTCGGAAACTAATAGAAGGGCCATCAGAATTCGTTTCTCAGAGTCACCGGAACACGAAATACCGACATCCAATGTCGTAAGAGAACAATATGCGAACCCAAAAGTTTGTATCCAAAACGATGATCACAGCAGAGTCCGGGGCGGTTTCACCGATGCTCAGGTCGCCAAACTTGAAAGACTGTGGACCAGCCTTGGGGTCGACAATCTCCAGACGCCCAATAGAAATACCCTGCCTTAAGGAGGACAATACACGGTGACGGGCTTTCATAATCGTTTTGTTAGCATCTGTGGTCTCAGTAACGATGCGGACGTGTATCATACCAAAGTTTACAACCCATCTCCGCACGATGGTAGATAGATAGCTGCGCACAAAAGACATCGACGGAGGGGTGAGCGCTGCATATGCAGATGGAGTACTCATCGCTGTGATTCCTCGCACAATGGTTCCAGTTTCCTGGCAGATGTTATAATATCGTCAAAGGTTGATCTGTTGTGTGTTCCTACCATCCGGTAACGTCGGGGGGACACACAATGATTTCAATCTGTAAAATAATTCCGCATAGAACTCCCCGGATCCACGCGTTTGGGGCTCGACACATCGAACAGGAAAGCACTGCAAGTTTGCAGCTGTGGGCGCGCTTGAGAAAGATGTACACGCAGATCAATCGGCTATTGTCCGCCATGCTTGATTGTACAACGGTCGAACAGGGGCGGTCCATGGTTCCTGACAGTCAGGAAGATAGCGCTATAGCCTTGAGCCGAATCCAACGTGCTGTAGCTGAGGCACAACACAGTCACGTGTAACTGCTTGAAGTCGGAGCTTTCCCCATTCCTTGCTTCAATGTCTCAATTACAATGTACATCAACCGGACCCACAGAGCCCATCCGCCAGAAACGACTTCTAGGTCAATGGATGGGAACCTCTCCATGAGTATCTTCTGGACGGCTACGGCTTCAAGTCCACCGGTGCTGCCCCAAGAGCCGTTGAGCTTGACTTGAAGCGGACACGATGATGATAAACTGTACTCCTGGAAAAATCAACGGCGCTATAGTGCGACTTAAGTATCCATGGATTCTGCTCCGTCCCCCGTCTTTTGTCTCTTAGACGACCTTTATGATGGGGTCGCCGCCGACACTGGCATCCGAAGGCCGCTTCAAGAATATTCCGAGGCAATTGAGCAATCACGATGTCTGCCAGTGGAGCCCACATAAAGCCAGACCTAGAGTAACTTCGCCGCATCAATACATGTTAGTAATTTTACGGACCATGGACCTACAGTGGACTTCCCCGATGCTTGATCTGTCAAAACGGAAAAGTTCTAGAAGAAGGTGTCTCTGTTCCAATCACGATTCCGTGTTCAAGTATCTCCCGTATCTTGATAATGGTGGACTCTTGTGGGCTCGGAGGCGAGGACAGAACTTCAAGTAAGCGTGGGCAAGATAGATACCGAACCGTTAGCTATTGCCCCGACTCGGACAGTCATACCGTCGATCTCCGATATGGCTGACAACCGCGCTGCACCTGCTTTTGTCCATGAAGTCGAAGAAGTGACGATAACAGAAGAAAAACAGCCCCAGCCACGAAAGAAGGGGTTCAGATTCTGGCTCATCTTCTTATCGCTCTGCATATCTCTTTTTCTTGCTGCCTTCGAACTGGTATGAAACGGATTTTCGCGTAACGATGGTAATTACTAAGCTCTGCTTCATAGACCGCAGTGACGACAGCTCTCCCATCCATCATTCACGATCTGGAGGGTTCACATTTCATTTGGGTTGGAAGTGGATATTCCATTGCAGCCACCGCATTCTTGCCAATGAGTGGAGGTGTTGCAGAGGTACGATAGAAGCTCATTTTCTATGTTCGAAATTTGACCAAAATAACAGATCGTTGGCCGTCGATGGTCCATGATATCCGGACTAGTTATCTTCGCGCTCGGAAGTGCACTCTGTGGGTCCGCCAAGAACATGGACTGGCTTATTGCAGCCAGAGGTACTTATCAAAGGCATCGGAATGTTCTTTTCAGTTTATTTTCTGTCAGTTATTCAAGGATTGGGCGGGAGTGCCATCCTATCGCTATCGAGCATCATTGTGTCCGACATGGTGCCTCTCCGCGAACGTGGAGCTTACAATGGGATTCTTGGCTTGTAAGTCACATTCTCAGCTTTTTGCGACACGACTCCTCGTCTCGTCTTGACTCAAATCTCAGGATGTGGGCCTTGGCATCTGGAATCGGACCAATCATCTCTGGTGCTCTGGTGCAGGGTGGCCACTGGCGCTGGATATTTTGTACTGTTCCTTTCCTCTTGGCTGCTGCAATGTATTTATCGATTTCCATACACATAGATTTGAACCTACCGGTGTGCGTCGTTGCCTTGCTACTGACTCTTGTCTTCCTCTCCTTACCGACACCCCCTGGAACTTTGAAAGAAAAACTCAGCCGCATGGATTGGATGTGAGAAACCTCATTCCGCCTCTCAATCTGGATCCGCTTGACCACTTGAGCTTGTAGCGGCAATGCTATCATAATCTCGAGTACCTCTGCGGCCATCATTGGCTTAACCTGGGGAGGTGTTCAATATCCATGGTCATCATCCCGAGTTCTGGTCCCTTTGATCCTCGGTCTCTGTGGAGTTATTGTTTTCTTCATTTATGAAGTGCATGTCGCCACACATCCTCTCGTGAGTTCTATGCAAATGCAATCATTTTGTAATTTTTTATCGGTGACCTAGGTGCCTTATACCTTGCTTTCCAACCGAACAAGTATCAGTGGGTAAATCATGTGCTGTGTCTTGAAATGCATTCACATTCACAACTTTCAACTTATCAAGATACGCTCAAACCTTCCTCAACCAATTGGTTGTTCTGGCGGTGGCTTGTGCGTCTTGAATCATCCCGGAGTCACTTTCTAACGCACTCCAAAGACTACCTGCCCGTATACTACCAGGCTTGCAAGGACGCATCGCCCATCAAGTCTGGTATATATATGCTTGGATTGTCACTAACCCTGGGGCCATCCGTTATTATTGCTGGTTTAAGTGTCAACAAGTCAAAAAAATATCGCCCGCAGCTCTGGCTTGGTTGGGTTCTTTTCGCACTAGGAATGGGTGTCAGCGTCACTCTCGGGTACAATACGCCGTTAGCGCATGGCATTGGAATTCCAGTCATACTTGGAGCCGCGGCTGGGACTATCCTGGGTTAGTGATCACTCTGTCAATTGATTAGTCCTCATCTATGTGACTCCAGCTGTAACATACTTCCCGGTATTGTCTCCGCTGGATGTGCGCGAAAATGCCAGAGCTCTGGCATTCTTCTCATTTTGTCGTTCATTCGCTGGGGTGAGTTTAGGATTGGTGATTTGATGTCTCCTAATCCCAGAAACAGGTTTGGGGGATATCGATCGGAGGCGTCATTTTGCAAAACGAGCTCAAGCGGAAGCTTCCAGGCCAATTCCTAGCTGCCTTGCCAGCTGGTGCTGATTTCACTTTCACTGTCATTCCCGGCATCAAAGATCTACCCGAGCCTCTTCGCGATCAGGTCAAACGTGCTTTTGCGGGTAGTTTAAAAGTCGTATGGGAGGTCATGATGGGGATAGTGTTACTGGGCCTGTTGGTTTCTCTTTTCATGCAACACTATCATCTCACCGACAAGACCGACGAGAAGTGGAGTGCGAAGGAGACGCTACGGGAGCCTGAGGGAGGGCCTGAGGTCTGAATATCTTTTGCAATCCTTTTTTCCTCAATTGAGTTGAACTTGTACTTACTGTGCGGAATGTTGTCCCGTTATTATGCGGGCCAATCAAATACCTCTGATAAATGTGTGTGCTAAACCAGTTTTGCTCAACTGTGAGAATCCAAGCCTGAACGACAGATTTCGACGTGAATTGGGATGTGACAGTCCAGATTTGTGGATCAATTGACTACGATTCAGGTACCGTTGCGTCCGAAAGCAATCCAGTTGGGTCAAAGCTGGGTGCCTATGTCGACACTTTCCCAGCTGAGCTTCAAGCTTCAAGTTTACTTCCTCTTGATCATCTTGCTACTACTAGTGACGGTAGTACTACACTTTACATCTATTATTACTCTATCGAAGAAGAGTGGCCGCCTAATTTAAAGAATACGAGGCAATCGCAGTTTCTATCCAGTCCCAAGCTCTTCAACCCAATCAGGTTGAATCTGACACACGGAAGTCACAATCAGCACCACAGCCGCCCATCTACAGTCGATGCTTGCCAGCGGGTCCTGCGAGTACAAGGCGTACAGATCTTCCGCCGCGCGCGCGATCTCGGCGCAGAACTGCGCGTTCGGGCTCTCCTTCCTTGACGTGATGGTGTATTGCAGGCGATCTGAGGCACGGGTCAGTTCCGGGCTTTGAAAACGACAGAGAGACGAAGTACCGTCGTAGCCCGTCATGTAGGCGACGCCGAAACCCTCCGGGACGACCTGGCGGGCGTCAAAAATGAATGGGAGGATGAGGAGACGAAACGCACCTCGCCCCACCCATAGACGGGGAAGTGTTTGGAGAACACGGCGGAGGTGCTCAGCACCCAATTGCTAGAGCGCAAGAACAAAGGGTCCGAGAACAGCGCAGGCGTCTCCTCGCCTTCCTTCAGCAGTTTCTTCAGACCTACACCCTCAATCAGCCAGAGTCGGACCTACACAGGCCGCGAAAAAAGCACGCACCAAAAAGATGCCGGTCCACACCCTGCCCCATCCCCGCGGTCTTTGCAAGCCCCACATGCCGCGTCACCGCCGCCCCAAACAGCCGTTTCCGCTCCTCTTGCCCGATACTTGGGTCGTCCATGCTCGCCGCCCACGCGTCCGACTCGGCCGTCACGACGCGGATCGCCTCCGTGCGCCCCTTGAAGAACCGCCGCGTCGACGCCGCCTCGTACGTGCCCCCGCGTTGCGGCGCGCCCCCGAGCAGCCGCCGGTACGCGAGCTGCACGATCATCTGCGCCCACGAGTCGGGCGACACGCCGAAGCGCTTGATCGCGGCCTTCCCGTACGCCGTCAGGTGGAAGCCCAGCGCCTGCCCTTCAATCAGCTCGCGCGCGGCGGCGTCCGCGCGCTCGATCGCGCGCGTCGTCGCAGGCGACAGCGCCCAGTCGAGCGGCGTCGGCACGAGGCTAGCGGCGCTGTGCCCGTGGTCGAAGGCGGGGTCCGCGAGCGCGTTGAGGACGTCGTCCGCGAGGCGCGCGGTGGGCGTGCCGTCCATGGTCGAGTGCTCGCCCATGAGGCCGGCGGCGGCGTTGTCGAATATGATGAACTGCACGGGCTTGTCGACCCAGCGGTTGTGCAGGCCCACGGGCACGCCAGCGGCGGAGACGTCCCCGTGCCAGAGCGCGTGACTGTGGTGTATCGGGTCGGCCGGCGCCGACGCGTCGAGGCTGATGGAGAACGCGGCGGACTGGATCGCCTGCAGGATCGCGGCGTTGTGCGGGGAGGAGGAGAGCTCGGTGTAGTCCTGCGGGTAAATTGGCGAGCTGTGGTCAAATAGATAGATGGAGCGCACCTTGGCCCAGACGTCTCGGTTATTCGCCGAGAGCACGCCGACGCCGGGGTACGAGCCGGCGGAGTTGTCGTAGATGTGCTGGATCTGCCTGCTGCGGTGTCAACACGGCACAGGACGCATCACGCCGCTTACTTTTCTATTTCGTCCGTGCTCAGGATGCGCCCGTCCCGCGCGGTCTCTACCTTCCAGACGCGGTTATTGCGGAAGACAACGATGTGGCCGCTGTCGCCGGTGTCGCCCGGGACTGCGTACGTGACGCTCCAGTCGAGACCCTGAGGCCCAGGAACGCGGCAGCAGTCAAACATCCAGCTGCAGGCGGCGTCGGCCCGCGAACGGCGAGGAGAGGGACACGGCGTACCGGTAGGTGTCCATACATATGGGGCCCTCTTTCGTCGCCTCGGGCTCGATGATCCCGCGCTTGAGCTGCTGCCGGAAGAGCATCGTTGCGCGCGCCAGTCCGGCTGCGCGGGCAGCAGGGTCTGGGGCAGATGGGCCGGGTGGGAATCGAATCCATCTAGATCCTCGATGTTAAGATACGGCAGAGAAAGGGCATTGGAGCTCACAGTAGTAGGATACATTTACTACGACCTTATGAACGATCAGAGGGCGGGTGAAGTACAGCTTATATGATTACGCACCGAGTCTCTGTAGCCAAGGTAGGCTGTGTTGTCCCACCATTCCTCCAGCCAGTGTTTTGTGTGCTTGGCTCTGTCGAGCAGACGCGCCTGCAGCTCTGGGCCCTTCCCTGTGCCGAATTGGTCGATCTTGTGCTCTACAGTGGCGAGCTCCGTGTCGGACCAAGCAAGAGGCTTCAGCGAAAGCTTAAGACGGGTCAAGGTTGTCTCTAACTCGGGAACAGGAAGCAGGGGCAGGTTGGCCTGGCTCCCGAACGTCGTGCTTCCGCCAGATGGCTCAGGCGCCGCTCGCTTCCAGTCTAATGGCTGCGAAACAGACATTCGGGTCGACATGAAGACGCGACGGCAGAGAGACTGGCTAGAAAGACGTCGGGATCCTCTGGAAAGCCCTGCTACTAGCATTGCGAGGTCGCTGTTCCGCCAAAGCTCGACATGTCATGTCTGGGGCGCCGTGGCAGCTGATAACCCGTGATACCCGGGAAAGCGGTGACACTGTGCTGATCAATTATCCTGCTGGTAAACACGTGGAACCAGGTTCGAGTTCCACTCCTCCAGTCAAACCTCAGGCTGCCTTTTTACTCATATACAGAGGCGGCCAATTGGGCAGCAATCTTCTTTTACCAAGATACGAATGGTGTCCGATTTCAGGTGAACTTTACGAGACGAAAGCATGCTTAATTATAGGGCTCCGACCCGTCCCCGTCAGCGACGGCGACGGGTCCCCTCTGCCGGGGACGGGACCCGTCCGACAAGTATGGAAAGCCAGAGCACCACACTTTGAAACAAATGATTGGCGGAAGTGCCGGCCGCCAATTACCTAAGGCGGTAAGCAAGTTGAAATGGACTTCAATGGGATGAATTCTGCTTTTTAGCGGAATCTGAGTCAAAGGCTATGTATTGTAGTTGCTTGAAGCGAATTTAAACCTCATTTAACACCTGTCAAGAGAGAAGAAAAGTATAATGCACCCCATTATTCCAAGTTGTCCAACCAGTGACCAAGAACAGAGGCAGAGGTGATCTGCTGCCGTTAGAACCTTCTCCTACCTTTTCATCCATGCATAGATCTGTGAGAGACATTATAGATGTTGAAAATGCCGCCTACATTGATGGGGTCAAGATGCCCGAGATACCCGAAGTGGCCCATCATATTTGACTCAACGCAATACGAGCACTAAACTCGGGTGTCCTCAATTTTGATCTTGTAAATTTATTCATGGCTACCGTGTACTACCAATGATACATGAGCAAGCCAAGGATACCGCCTTTTACACTGTCCAGTCCTTTGTTGCCAATAGGTTGAATAGACCTAGTTTCCCTAGTCAGACCATAAAATAAGTTTTTTTTTTGTGGCGGAGTAGAAAAAACTTGTTTATGGTCTGATTTCGCTCGCGCACCAAATACCGTAGGTCGACCTTCGGGCACCTCGGAGGCCGAATCGGGAAGGACCTTCCTTATTGGGAAGGCCTGCCTCAAAGCACGTGCAAAAACTCGGAGCCTTTGGGAAACATCAAGACCTTCTATGGGTAACAGAACACTTGAAAAGCAGAGGTCTATGCATCTCAGACACTTTCAGCATTTCTGGTAATTTCTTGAACCTGAAAATGTCGAAATCCTCGCTGAATGGTTATGTTTGGTGTTCACGTGACTTCGAAACACGAGCCACGGTTAAGACCCATCAAACGAATCTAGACTAGAATAGACCAGTTAGACGGCTTTTCCGACAGTCTAGCTCCTTTAATATGCTTACAAACTATCTTTGGGTGTTCTATAGCTCCCTCCATGCAAGTCCTGGGTATTTTCGAGGAAGCAAATCGAAGTTCCCGGTGTGGGATTTGTCTGGATTGTGATTCAACATCCCACCTGGTTCTTGGCGGAACTATAGATGGAAAAACTCCATCAGCAACTGGCGAGTGCTTCATATACGGCGCAGGGTCTCTAAAAGCTTATTAAAAGCATATGGGACACCTCAATGCCATTTGAAAGAGATGGAAACACAGTCAAAGGTGCCAAATCATGGCTAAAACCGAATAATTTGCTTGACTTTACTGAAGGATAGGTTTGGGGGGTGTATTGTCTATATCCAATGTCTTCAATGCGCTACAGCAGGGATAACATTCTGTTAGAATCCGCAATTTCACCTTAATCACTGCCTCAGCACGTGGCCGGCCATTGACAGCAATCATCACCATCATTTGTTTCAAAGCTTGGTGCTCTGGCTTTCCATAGACAAGTGATAAGATGTCGTTTTGTGACGGACGGGTAGACCCTCAACGGGAGCACCCGTCCCCGGCCGTCGACGGGTTGACGGGTCCCAACAGACATGTGTCTTAATCTCGGCTCCAGATCTTCACAGGGGATCAAAAAAACCCCAGCAGTCATCAACGCGGGGACCTTCTCTCGTCACACGGCGGTGTGCAGTACATACTTGCAGGGATAGTGAGGACCCCTGATAATACCTTTCGAGGCCAGGGCCGGTGTCGGCCAAAATTTTGGAATTTTAGGTCCAAAACCTAGGTCCTGAACGGCCAAAAATGAGGCTCCAGCGCAAGAATGCCAGGTACCTGTGTCGGCCAAAATCCTGGGGTCAAGGGTTGCAGACGTGAACTTTCATGTATTTATGGCGTAACGGTAGTGTGGATTCCTCTTGTTGTTTTTCCGCGTCGCGACTGTCTTGTGCTCGATCCCCATCGCTCCTTTTTCTTTTTTGCTTTGGCAACCCATTTCTCCCAAAACGGAATATATTTGTCATGCGACGCTGTAGCCACACAAGTGTAATCATATTTTTTCATCACGATCGCCAAATCCCAGTCGCGCAATATCCACCTGCCCGCGTCGATGGCGGACCTAGACATCGATGACCGCCCATTCATTCCAGCAGACTGGATTGCAAAAGGTAAGCTATATTCGGACGCACCTTTTGAGGTCATTGGCGCCAAAAATGCTGTATTCGAGCTTCCCGTGCAGGTTACAGAAATGATTCCTCCGAGGGTGATTTCGAGGACGATGGCGAGGATATTTAGTTGTAGCTCTTAGAAAAATTCGGAACAATCAAATTTGGATGCCTGCGGACTCATATCTGGCGCCTGCAGCGGAAAAAAATGGGATTTTTGGTAGGCTACGTCCCGTTCGGCCAAAAATCCGCCCGAACTGGCTAAAACCTGTCGGCCAAAAATCAGCCGATCAGCCGATCTCGGGACCTGGCCTTGAAAGGTATTATCAGGGGTCCTGGATAGTGTTGCCGCGGTTAGGTTCAGAACTGCTTCCGAACCTGAACCGAACCTGAACCGAACCCCAGGTGCGGTTCGAGGTTCGCACATTGGTGATTTTTTGCGAACCTGTTCGAACAAGTGTGAACCGGTTCGAACCTGAAAATTTCCAGGGGTACTTGGAGAGGATTCAGAGGTGATTTTTCTCACACTGGTTGAGCATTTCAATTTTTTCACCTTCTTTTTCAGTGAAAAATGTTGTTTATTTTTCAGACATTTTTCACTGAAAAAGAAGGTGAAAATTTTAAAACTTTTTCAGCACTTTCTCAATTCAAGGTGAAAAATTCGAAATAAAATAAGAAAGTAATGAAAATGTTTTGAAATTTTCACCTGCTTTTTCAGTGAAAAATGTGTGAAAAATAAACGACATTTTTCACTGAAAAAGAAGGTGAAAATTTTGAAATGTTCAACCAGTGTCAACTAAAGCTACATGAGGCTGAACTCACACCTGAATTCTAGTTCCTAGTTGGCCTTAGTATGCCCTGTTGGGTCACATATAAATTCCGCGACAATTTGACAAGTCTTTGACTTGTACGGTGTTATATCAATCGGAGAAATCACCATTAACGACTGTCAAACAAAGCAGAAATAGGTTCCTCGCTCTAATACAACTCAATATGACCATTTTTACGCACAATGGGACCCATTGTAGGGTTCTAGGAGTCAACCAGTGCTCGTGAAAAAAATACAGGTTTGTTCGGGTTCGAACCGCTTCCGAACCTGAACCGAACCTTTGAGAACCGAACCCCAGGTTCGGCGTGGGTTTGGTTCAGGGTTCGGAAATTTTCGCAAAAAAACGAACCTAACCGAACCCCGGCAACACTATGCAGGGAAGACAGACATTAACTAGACAACCAACTCGTAGATTTTCTCTTCTTCCTGTTAGATATTCCCACGTATCTTTAGTAGTGGGTATTGGGGTGCCCTCGAGAGGTTTTTTTCATCACGCATGACCATGTATGGAGTGTTACTGCTGTGACCATCCCATATGGAGATTTGGCCGACCATATGGAGATTTGCTTTACTTATTCGGATATGTCATGTGCGATGTCTCCCTTGTGTCTCACTTTAATTTCTGATAATAAACTGAGACACCTCGTTGTCTATTATAATCTAGTCGTCCGATGCAGATCCCGATGTCCCTTCGAGCCGCCCTGACTTTTCATCCCCATGTCTATTCTCCTCGATGGCTCTCTGTGCGTGAATCTCCACTGCTATTTAGTGTGTGACATGGGTACAGGTAGACCCGCGGTATTTTCTCACGGGTGTGTGCAGGTCCCGGTCCGGCAGGTACCGCGAGTGCCGCCACCGGTTTTACCCGCTGTAACTGTCACCTGTCACACATGTCACTGACCATCACCACCTCTGCACTTGCTCTGACCCTTGCACCTGTCTGCTTGTTGAGTCACGCCGTCATGGCAATACCGTTACCGTAACACTCTGTACACTACTGCTTTGTTTCTTAGTCTACACATTGCTTTGCAGGTTGCTTTAGCTATGATTTTAGTATATAAGTAGTATACTTTGTACTTTATACTCTGTCGGGATTGCAGCAGAGCAAGCCCAATCAAACTTTCTGGCTGACTAAGCTTGTCCAAATCTCACACTGCTGACTCGCAGACGCTTACACCCCTCACGCCCGACCATTCACCCACCGCGTGACACGACCCGGGGCCTCTCACTCGTAGGCGCTGTCGGAAATTTGTAATATTTCTTGTAAGGGGTTGTATGGCCTTGTAAGGCCATAATAAGATTGGCTCTTATAATAACTTATATCAATAAAGATCACTTGTAAGATTACGTGATTTTGGACAATAAACAGCACAGACAGCGGTGGGAGGCATGAAAAGGGCGAGGCACTGCGTATGGGGGGACCGTGGACCCAGGTGCATGCATAGCAGTAGCGGGGAACAGCTCAAACTGCAAAATAGTCTGATATTGCAAGATGCGGGGGTCATTGCAGACCCTTATTTACCTGTATTATTTAACAAGTGTTCTTATAAGGTTCTTATAACGTAAGTCTCTTATAAGGCAAAAGATAAATTTCCGACAGCTACATGCCTCTGAGCAGACTCGCCAGATCACCCGTGCACGGACTCGTCCCGATACGCACCGTGCAAGTGGCTCTGCTCTGCAGCTGCTCCCCAGGCGCCCACCTGCCAACTTGCCCAACACCTGGCACTCGCACTTCGCTGAGCGTGCCCTGATAGCATGCCTGCCTGACTTGCACACTCACTCTCCAGCACCGACGCATGTGTGGCTGCCTTCCACTTGTCTCGACTGCCCCGGCAACTGACAACTGGAGCTACAATACTGCCGTCTCATGCGCTGTAGCTGCCCCGCTCTGTCACATCTCTTGTGGCTCGCTTGGCCTGGGTCTGCCCTGCCGACTCGGGCTCGTTTCATGCCGCCGATGGCGCTCGACCCAATGCAAGGTCCCTCTCCCACGGTCGGTGCCGACTTGCGCTCGCAGGTGGCGTTGTTCGGCCAGCTCATGTGTTCAGGCAATCCCCACAAGACGTCACATCAGGCGTGAACACCACCATCATTGGTGTGCAGCGCTGCTGAATGCAATGTCGCAAATGACACACTGTGCGCATGTAGAGCAGTGTGGGTTGGGCTCACCCACAAGTGCTGAGCACTTCCAACTGGACACGTCCCACACTCAGCGGACATGCCTTTGATTCGCCCGGGAGCGTGAGTGTACCCGAGTCAGCGTTATTCGTCGTCCTGCATGGTTCGGACACAGACGTGCACCGCTCTCCTCAGTGCCCCACACCTATAACTCACCACTTGACTCAGAACTCAGTCCTCACCTGCTCATCCTTCACTGGTCATTGGTCACCCTTTGCACTTGGAGACGTTGCCGACAGGTCGCCTCTCGGCTATGTCTCAATGACGAAAGCCGTTGGGTAGATGAATGTGGGTTGGCCTCCTGGTGCGTTGCCCATCAATTTCTTTCATGCCACGTACTTATTCCCCTCCCACCTGTTCCCTCCCATTTCCCCGAAGCCCTCAAACGAAACACCTGACCTCCTGGGCACGCCCTGGACTGCATCCAGCCCATTCGTGTGTGACACATCTACATGCCATGCAAGCCCTTCCAGGACTGCAAATCGGTGTCCGGTCGCCATTGGTCAGGGACGCCAACCACCCTCCATGCCTGAGTTCGCCTGCGCATCCATCCCGTGCATACCAGTGACCCAACTCGACACAGACCTGGTCGCATACATCCCGATCAGTCACATCAAGCGCAATTGTGTTAACCGTGTGAGTCGGGATGTATCTGAGCACTGCATGGTGGCACACAGAGGACAGGTGATGCGCAGACTTGAGCATGTGGCACAGATTCAACCGTGACACAGTGAGGGTTAGAAATAATAGTTGCACAACCTGTAAATTCAAACCAAATTAAATATTCTACAAGCCTTTCGAACCCTTGGGTTCATGCCCAGGTATACCGTGGTGAGATGATCCGTGGGTTTTGAGGGAGTACCGCAGGCACAAACCCAGATGTGAATTCAGATATTTTCTCAAACTCAGCGACCTAACATTTTGCCTATGTTTGTTTTTTCTGTCCCCAAAGGGCACGGAAAATGAACATAGGGTCCTTTATATTGAGAAGACCATAAAAATCTCCTCTGGAAATCCAGAGCTCAAGCATTCAGAACACTGATACGTGGGCTCTGCCGCAGAGCGGGCCTACTGGTACTTATATCAAGGCACTCGTAGTTTCCGTGATATTTAAGCCATGCAAGCCATCGCAGTTTCAGTGAGATGCCGCAAAATATTGCGAGCTCTGATTATCGTCCCCTGGGCAAGCTCCTGCCAGGTTTGACCCCGCTCTTCTGGAGGGACTTGTCGCTGCTCATCGCAAATTGAGTGACTACTTCACCAAATTTGATGCATCACGATATTATTCGTGGGCGACGTGTTGGTCTTTCTGCAGTACTTGATTGTGTACCTCTTTCTCATCGCATTTTTAGTACTGGATGCACGGCTCTCATACAATGGGTTACGGGAAGATTATGCCAACGATGCAGACCTTCTCGCAGGACTCAACAAATCGAAGGCTGCGTTGGAGGCACATTTCAAGGCCCGTTATTCTAATTCACAGCCTGAGCAGACATCTGTCACAGAATCCCCAGTCGATGACTCGCCCTCTGGTTCACCAGTCAAGTTCAATGTTTTTAAACGTTACGGGGGACCAATAACCTCTACCTCCATCTAAAAAAACGAGCTGGAGGATTACTCTAGACTCACCAGTATTCCCGAGCCATTGGAAAATACGGACCCGCTGTATGCCCGGTGCCACAAATTTCTGAACCTGTATCTGCTCACTCGGGATGTATTGTGCATCCCAGGTGATCTGTGTTCTTATTTTCCGTCAGAGAGGATGCTCATTTTATCTCCCTAGGCTCTGCGGTCGCAGTTGAAAGGGTTTTTTCTGGCAGAAGAGCGACGATCGCCATTCGTCGTGCAAGCTTGAAGGCCAAGACTATTGAAGTTCTCATGTTCATGAAGGCACGGTTATGTTTGGCTCGAGAGGCGTCCAAAAAGCAAGAGAAGGCGAAGGTGAAGGCATTTGAAGAGTCGTTGTAGCATACTATATTTGACCCCTTACTTGGCCACCTAAGCATCCATGCCTCAATCTCAATCTGTCCACTGACCCTCCGCGCACCCAACTGTGTCAGAACGAAGGCATGCTTCCTATGAAGGATTAAAGACCATAAGTTCCCAAATATCCCAACAGTTGAGTTCGCAGTGAATTTATTTTGCGCGGCAGTACAACATGGCCAAATAACAGGCTAGTTGGCCACCCCGCTATATAATGGCCTGAGGTCTCAAATGCCCGCCACTTGCGCTCTAAATCATAGAGGGAGATCATATTAACTATCTCACACAGTTGTGGTGTATATATGAGGCATACGAAAGGCCAGAAAATCTGGGTCCGATGGATGCAAAAGCCCAAAATCGGGGTCATGAAATGAACGAGCATCCTACAAGTAGAAGAAACACCTAGATGGGCCAAATTAAGATCCAGGTTGCTTAATGGAAGGTATTGGGACGTACCTGAGCACCCAACTCCATTCCAAGATGCTGGTAGCTCCTCCAAAAAATCTGACTATTGGCGAGACTGAAATTGGGTGGTTTGAGATAATGACCTGCAGAGCCATCAGAGGTGAATGCATAAAATTTCGAAATACCTCTCAGAATGAAGGATTGGATAGTAAGAAGTACTCTGTAAGGTTCCAGACTGATAGCATGGTGGTATCGTGTACCGCGATGGTGGCCAGCATGGCTGACTAAAAAAAGCAGTTGCCTGCTTCCCTGAGTGCGTAAAGAGAGTAGTGGAGGCCATTGCCATCCAGTAGCATCAAAGGCAGAAGCCTAACATTGGGGGATCAGAACGAGCCCCAAAAGTCGTGGATCGACGAAGAAATGGTGGAGAAATAGCCACGGCAAGTGAGGCGAGTGGTCGATCGCAAGAAATTGATGTCCCCACGCCTCGGATTCCGATCCGCGATGCCGTGACTTTCGATCAACCCATCACTTTCGGCTGAAATTTGGTCTGGACCTTCGTTGGAGGTCGTACTCTGTTCGGATATCATGGCCAGTCATAATTATCAAGCCCTGGCCTTCTAGCCCCCTAGTGGACAACTAGGTGGGGTGGCCAGGTAGGGGGTCTCCAATAGTACCTCTGTGTGTTGAAATTACACGATCATGTTTGCGATTCATACAGGGTGGGAAAGACTCGAAAAATTAAAATGTCATTTTATTCAGCAAATTTCCCCGTCAGACAGCCGTAACGGGTGGAACGGACGGGACCCGTCCGTCGGCCCCTCCTGGCTGAACCCTCGACGGACGGGTGACCCCCGTTGGTTGAATATGACGGCCGTTTTCCGACCCGTCCCGTCAACGGGCCGGGCAGCTCGGAGCCCTACTTAATTATGGAGATGAATTTTAAGCGAGCGAGCGATGGTTATTTGTTTGAACACATTATTCTAAACAAGGAGGCCACGAAAGGCGTCCTGGAATTGCGAGATAAATGATTCGACAAACTCTGTGTCGATGCCAGGCTCCCCCCATGTCAAGGCAATGTTCACAGCGCCAGTAGGATCCCCGACAACATTGAGCTTCAAAGCGGCGCCAAGGACGACGTCGCACTGCGCGAACACCGTATTCTCGATCCGCCACTTGCCCTCGACCGTCGGCACATCAAAGCGTCCAAGATTGGAGAGCACAACGCCCACAGCCCTCTTCTTCCCTAGCTTCCCTGTCATATAACCAACGTAGTTCCCAAAGAGGAACCGGAGCAGCCCGACGGTTTCCCTCGCCTTGCTCTTCTGTTCTCGCAGCTCACCCGCATAGCGCGCCGCGGCAGCCCATGTGAAGTTTGGATCCACACTCGGGTAGGTGTGGTGTATGGAGGCATAGTCGCACATCACGTCTGCGCGGGCCCCAGCGACTCCGCGCAGGGAGATGGCGACGTCGGCGGAGATTGTTTTGTATCGCGCCGGGTCGTTTGCGATCATGCGCGATAGCACGGAGACGGCGAGGACGTATAAAGCAGATGATAGTGTTGCACGGTGCGTGCGGCAGGCACCGGAGAACGCTGCTACGTCGGGCGCGTTAAATTTCATCAGCCTGACGTGTGTTTGGAGACTCGCGATATTGGGAACAGGACGGCCTGTCCATGCGAAGTTTGCTTTTCTCCATGAGACTGGGGCGAACAGGTTGTACAGCGCCGAGAAAAATTTACGCAACGAGGGCCGTACGCTCGTGACGGCTTCAATCGGAGGCACGAGTTGAACCGTGTTTGGGATCAGGACGGAAGTGGAGCCATCCGGACTGTCAACGTCTTGGAGTCCCTGGAACAGAGTGGCATGAAAAACGACACTGCTCATCCCATCGCCAATGCAATGGTGCAGTGCAAATATGACAGTGTTGTCGGTGAGCACCTCGACGCGCCAGAGAGGCAGATCCGCATTCGTGTCAAACGGCCGCATTAATTGACCCTCAAAGGCCGCTTGAAGATCATCTGTGTCGGAGAATTCGACGACGTGGGACAAGTCTATGCTCGCCAGTCTGACGAAAAAGGCCGCTGAGGTAGCAAGGTCTCCTTCCAGCCTCACCCCAAGTGCGGGGTGTGTTTCGATCACCTTCCGGAGGGCGGGGAAGAGGACGTCCTTGGTGAGAATCGACTGGTCCTGTGCTGAATATTTAGCCGATGCCACCACGCAAGAATCAAAACCCAGAAAATGTAGGGTTGTGTGGTACCGTTCGAAGAGGCCTGAAATGAGTCAATCTTGGAGGAACGGATCAGAGTTGGAGTCCGGGGGACCTACCAACAGATCTCAGCCGAGTATGAACTCTAGCAGCCATGGCCGCCTCGTTTTATTGAAGTCAGATATATGCAAAACTGCGGTTTTGACACCCGAGCAGCCGCAGACCCGAAGAGCCGTAAAACGTAAAGGCGTTAATGTTGTGCGCAGCGCTACATGCCGGCACGCTGGCTTCAAGCAAGCATTCGGTGTTTTCTTAGAGGAACAATGCCTATGAACTGCAGTGAGCTGCAGGAGGAAAACGCAGAGCTGCCAGACCATGAGCATTATGCCCAGATACGTTTCGAGAATACAATACTGAGGAGCCGGAATCGCACATAGAGCGAATTCGAATCCAGCGAAGAGTAGAGCTTGTTGCTGAGCTGCAAGGTTCTAGAAATATCTGCAACATATCTGTATGAGGTAGAAGGTCAGCGGCAACAAGCGGCATGATGGGGCCATAGACATCTGGGACAAACAACAACAATCTGTCCTCCTCCAACCCTCATTTCTGGGCTCATTTTAGCCCTGGTCGTTGCACCTTGCGACTGACGACCCCATCTCGGGGATTTTCGAATTGGCGTGGTAGGCCTCGGTCTGGGGCTGACGACGTCTCGTGAACCCTCTGAGTTTTTCGTGTCGTGAATGTGAGCCTCCCGTCAAAATTTCTGATCATGAATCTCAGTTTCCGTCCCAACAGTCCTCACTCGCGCAAACACCCCAATCTGATGGCTTCCGCCATGGGTGACTCGGAAATTGTGTTCGTTCACACAGTACCGATGCCTGCCAGCACGTCGCGCTCGTTGTCCCCAGAATCCGAGGCTCCATCCCGGTCGTTTTCCCCATCGCAGTCCACCGAAGCCCCTGCACCAATGTATGTCAGCGACGACGATGCGGATTCCACGACCATTTCACGCGCGGGGACGCCCCCAATGACCCATTTTCATGAATTTCGCGACTCGGATGACAGTGTCACTTGCCAATGGGAAAGTTGTGGCATCGTTTACACGCACCTCCCAAGCCTCATTGACCATATACACACTGGTGAGTTTCAAGGCCAGATTTCGCGACTCATTGTTTGTGACACGCCCCAATCGACAATCATCTTGCTACTCGTGACTAAATACCTCTTTCAGAGCACATTGGAGTCCACAAATCAAACTATACATGTGAATGGACGACATGTCAACGCCGCGGACTGGCACAAACGTCTCGCTTCGCTCTGATCTCCCATATCAGATCCCATACTGGCGAAAAGCCATTCACATGTGCTCGTCCAGGCGCGCTTGTTCTCTGCCCCGCATTATCTCCCAGTACTGATCATACCTAGAATGCGACAAGTCGTTTACTCGCTCTGACGCCCTCGCAAAGCATATGCGACTGCAGCACGGCATCTCTCCTCCGCTCCCCGGCCGCGGTGGCTCGCGCAAGCGCAAGCGCGGTCCGGACGATCCAGAGAAAAACCCGAACACGCCTCCGCCTCCTCCCGGCGGCCCCTCCCAGAGTTCGTTCAGCACCTTTAAGGTGGAGCCCAATCCTCCACTGGACACCGAAGACCCCGCGGCGATCGCGCCGTCGACCTCCGTCATGGACCCGCGCGACTTTGAGGAGCGGCCGCGACGCAGCGGGCTGTCTCCAATGTCGGCTGGGCTTAAGACGCCGCCGCGCCTGGTGGACGACGACGACGACGACGACGACGCGGTGCCCTCGGTGGACACCCTCCCCGCGCACCTACGGCCGCGCTACGTCGCGGCGGACAACCAGGTGCTGGGGCGCTCGCCGGCGATGGTGATGTACCTGCTTATGAAGGCGAAACACCGGTACGCACTGCAGCAGCATGAGCAGCTGTTGGAGGAACTGCGGGTCACCCGGAACGAGCTGAAGCGGGAGAAGGACGAGAAGGAGCTGGCGCTCGACAGCTTGCTGCGTGGCATTTTTGGGTGCGAGGCGTTTCGATCATCCGCCATCATGATGCTGATTCTGCTCCCGCAGGGCCCAGGCCGAGCATCTCATCGAGCCTGTGCCGCTCCCGCCAAGCATGCTCAACATCGTCCCCCCCGTAGCTCTGACCAACAACTCGACGGCGAACTTGAACGCGACGCACATGTCGAACGGAAATAACCATTATCGGATTCGGCCGGAGGTATGACCATTTGGTGCTGACTGCTGAGTGGCACGAGTTTGGGTTTTTTGGGATGGTATCTTACTGTAATCTGTAGTTTGGACCTTGTTTATCATGTACTTGTTGAGCTGAAGCTTTCGCCTCACATCCTTTTCCCAGGTTGTAGATATACAACATCAAATGAAATCATTTTTGGCCAGCCTTCACTGCGTTCCAACCCCATAGCCAGACCCTAGCTACGTTCTGCTACGTTGTACGTCGGTCTACATGAGACATCGACACAGCTGGGTCACGGTTCTGCTACGTCATTGTACGTGATGTACTTAGTCATACTCCGTTGGCCAACCTCCACCTCGTTTACCTTGGGCTGTAGTAAATACCCACTCTCATCACCATTATGGCTTCAAGGAATAACCAATGGAAACTGGCCTGTGTTGACGTCCGCCTACGTGAGGCTACCTTTGGCTACCTGAGGTAGCCTCAGGTTGGCGGACGTAGACGAACGTAGGCCAATGTAGGCACACTGTGCCTACACAACGTAGATGGAGGTAGTCACATACGTCTGGCCCTACGCCACGTAGCCAGAGGGTCTGGCTACGGGGGGTCGGAACGCAGTGCTTTACCCCGGGGACCTCCGCAGTAATACACCCTCCTCCTCCTGGAGTCTCATTCTGCCGTATTCACTTAGATTACTGTTGGATCCCTGAAATTTAAAGGATGTCCGCCCGTACAGTACCACAAATTATTATGGAAACATTTAGGACTAGTAAACCCGCGAGTAAGTATAATATATGCCCAGACCTTACTTTTGATTTGGAAAACTTCCGGGAATGCCGAGCATGCCCGTGTACGCGCAGACAACGCGTGAGCCAACTACACCTGGATGCCGGACGGTTACGTATGCCCAGGAAGCTTTCGACCGGCAGCGACCTGGCCTACTTAAGTACTCTTGCTATAGCTAAGCATACGCACAATGGGTCAAGCACTCTCCCCCCTCAGGTTTCTCTTTTTCAGCTTCCTGCCCGACCAGCTCTTCGCCAAACTACCGACGACGCATGCTGATTTGACCGGCCGCACATTCCTCGTCACTGGCAGCAACACAGGACTCGGACTCGGGCTTGCAATTCACCTTGCTCGCTTGAACCCGGCCCAGCTTATTCTGGCGGTGCGCGACCTGAAGAAGGGCGACGCCGCCAAGGCGAAGATCATGGCTCAAACGGGCTTCGCCGGGTCGCTCGAAGTCTGGGAGCTCGACATGGCGGACTTCGGGAGTGTCAAGAGGTTCGCCGAGAGGGCGAATACGACTCTCAAGCGCTTGGATGGTGTGGTGCTCAACGCCGGTATCCATGCAGGAAAATGGGATGTGACCTCTGATGGATGGGAGAAAACGTAAGGATAAGTTCCGCTCGTGTGTCGGGATCAAGTTGAATGATATCAATATTGTACCAGATTGCAAGTCAACGTGCTTTCCACCGGGCTTCTGGGCATCTTGCTGCTGCCCCTACTGCAGGCTACAACCAAGCTCTCGCCCCCGCATCCCGATGCGCCTCAGACGCCGCCACATCTAACTTTCACCGGTTCAGGAGGTACGGTTACTGTACCGTTTGCTTCCATTGTAACTCTAAGGTCATTCCAGCCCTATTTCTGGCCAAGTTCGCAGAAAAATCGGCGTCCAACATTCTTCAAGAGTTGAACGATAAAGCCAAGAGCGTCCAGAAGGACCGATACGCCACTTCGAAGCTTCTTGATCTATTCCTCGCCCGCGAAATCGCTGAACTACCCAAGGCGGAAGGCGTAGTTGTCAAGTACGTTAAACTTCGGTCCACATGTATAGCCCTAACTTTGCGTCCAGCGTTGTCGACCCGGGTCTCTGCATCTCCGAGCTCGGACGTGATGTGGAGATCAAACCTGTCGTGCTGTGAGTCCGAACCAGATATTTAATCTGTCGCGTACTATGGAGCATCCATTCAGATTCATTCTCATGCGCCTCGGTTGGACCACCGCGAAAGGTGCTCTTAATCTGCTCTATGCGGTACTCAGCCCTACCCCCCTGGAGCATATATCAGTGCCTGTGAAATTCGACAGTACGAACCTACCTTTATTTCTGTTATTCCGCGATATTGAGGCAAAATTTACACTAGGCCTTCGGTGTGGAGTCGGAGCCAGGAAGGAATCCGCGTCCAGAAACAGTTGTGGACGGAGATGCTGGCGGTATGGCGAGGAGTTGCTCCAGAGATTGGGGGCATCCTCTAGGATCACACAGGTCAGAACAACTGGTATTCCCTTCGCACCTTGGTTCTGACAAGTCCTTTTCTAGGACTTTTACCTACATAGATCGGACCTGCCCGATTTTGAATCTCCTGTTCCCGATCCTTTTATGAAGAATTTCGTGAGTGCTTTCCGGCGTTTTATCGCCGCCCTCGGTAACACAGAACTTCAGATATCCCGGTTTTGGCGGAATATTTCGACGCTCATCTTTGAGACCGATTTTAAGCATTGCTACAGAGCATGATACCGGTAATCTATCGAGCCAAAGGATTCATTTTCCTTTCCTTTCGCCCAATCAGTCTAATCGCAGGACATACCATATACCATCTATATATCCAACAATGGGCGAGATTTTCTTCTCATCGAAATCAAGTTGAACGAGTGGGAAAAGCGTCGGAAATGCCGCCGGATCCGGACTTGACACTGGGCCACCAACGATGTACCCGACTCGTATATATACTCTCCCTGGCACGGCTGCTCTTCTACGTTTGTCTTCTCAGATGCAACCGCAGGTTGCTCCCGAAACTAATTCTGACGAACGCTCTAGGGTTGTATCTGGCGCAATTCAAGGAAAAATCAGGCAGCAGCGTCTTGGAGGCGTTGAACGACAAATCTAAGAGAAATGTCATGGATGGGTATCCCACTTCGAAACTTCTGGACCTCTTGCTTGCACGCGAAATCGCCCAGGTGTGGTAGTCAAGTATGCTTTACTCTCTCCATTATTTTCTATCCTTAATTTTTTTCCGGTGTCGTTTATGCGTCTCTGAATTGGGCCGCGATCTTAACCTTGGATCCGCAGTTTTGTGAGTTGCCTATGCGGTCATTCACTCCCCTCACCGACCTTTTGGCTCCCAGAGCTTTTTACAAGCGCGTTGGCTGGACCACCGACAAGGGCGCGCTGAATCTGCTCTATGCGCTGCTAACTCCTACCCCACCTGGAGCCTACATTGCGGTATGGTTCGACGATACACATTTCACCTCAGACAGCCGTGCGTATTTCATTAAACCATGCACATGGAAACAGGCCTTCCGCCTGGAGCATGAGCAAGAACGGAATGCAGGTCCAGAAGGTCTGGAAGGAGATGGTGGAAGTTTGGCGAGCAGTTTCCTCGGCGGTGGACGTTATTGTTCAGCCGTAGGTGACCAGCCCAGAATATACCTACCAGCCCTACCTCCTTATGTACGAACCAAGATTTGCGCGTGAAGCGACGAACTAGAGGTGAGTCAATGACAAGTGGTATTAAGGTCAAGAAGGGGAGAGTCGACATGAACCGGGAAGTGGATATATATTCTTGGTTTACAACCGCCTCGCAAAGAAACTTAGGACTCCCCAACATGATCAGGTAACGTCAATCTCTTCAAGAACCGCTGATCTTTCTGTCCTCCCGCGTAAATCGACGATAGCGTTGGGACCATATCTATTATGATGCCATTCAACGGTATGGCGGATGCTTAGATGCTTTGTGTTGGGCTGCTTGCTCAGTACAACCCGAGCAGCGTTAATGCATTGTTGTAGATCTTCAGGGAAAGTGTGGTAAGCGCCAGACTCGAGCGATTCCTGCGACGTCAAATTGTACAGGCGAATCGCATTCAGTTTCTTGAAGACAGCGAGAGACTTGATGGTGTCCTAAAGAAGGCGAATGTTGAGACGAGAACGGCAAGTCAAGGATCTGAAAACCTACTGGTTTGGTCACATTGTTGAAGTGTACTGCAGTCAAATTCGGGGTGGCTTTGATAATGCCTGCATTATTTTGGGTGGGAAAAAAAGATAGCAGAAACGTGAAGCTTCTTACGCTTCCTGACTTTCTCATCGTCAAAATGGAACCCCTCGAGTATCTCGACCTTCTTGCAGCATTTTGCGATGGCCGACACGAGTTTGCCGCCATCATCGGCCGTGCATATGACGTGCCTCACTTCGGGACAACAGCGGAGAATCTCATGTGCCCAGCTGGGGAGGATGAGTTGTCGCACATTGGGCAGGCTGATGCCTGCGAAACCGTTCTTGAGGTGGGTGGTCATCGCAGTATGGGCATGGATAACTTGGAGGGTGTGCAGGTTCGGCATTTTGGTCATGGTGCCGGCAAAGACCGGCAGGATTTCGTAGGTAGAATACCGTGTGAGAATGACATTGACCGTCCTGTCCACAGCGTCAATTTCGTTGGATCAAGACTCAAGAAAGGTATGGTCGGTACCTGATATACGTGAGTAGTTCTGGTTCATGGGAAAGACCGGCACTTATGCGCTGGAGCGAATCGCCCAAATGCTTGTAAAAGGCTGCCGGTTTGCCTGTGCGCGCTTGGACGCAGACGTCCATGGATTCCCACAGCATGGGCAAGAAGGTAAGCCGCAGCAAGTGACACGTCTGTGATAGAGCCCTGAGGCCGTCGGGAAGGTCGTAATAGGACCATGGCAGGGCGGGATCCGTAGAGTTGGTCAGATGACCCATAGGCACCTCGACAGGAGACCCGAAAAATGTCGAGATTAACCGTAGCAGTTCGACAGGCATGGCGAGAAGACCTTTAAAGACATTTCGCGGTGGAGGTTTTCCATCGGAAGCTGCGACAGAGCTAGCGCCAATGTTGCTCTTCGCAACAGAGGTATTTTGCTTTTTTTCGGGGGCATGATGAGGGAGGAATGAGGGAGGCTGTACCGAGTCCACCCCTTTCTTTCTTGACGTCGACCCTGAACGTGTTGCTGCCAACATCAATGAAAGTCAATGACATTGACCTGTCACCCGTCAGTGACGGGTCACATCAATAAGTTCCCACGGCCCTCCAGTGGCGGTGCTTTCGACTGACACTCGGGCATTGCCGGAGACTGTTGACGGGTAGCGCTGTGTAAGTCTAAAATAACATAACGTGAGAATCGTTAGAATGAAAAGGGTCGGTTGTTATCTAACATGGGCCTGTAAATTACAGGTTATTTAACATGACGTTACCGCGCGTAGCGCGGAAATTTCCGGTGTTATTTAACATGTAATTTACGCGTTAGAATCGAAAATAACATGTTAGATATGTTAGAAACTAATTGAGGAACTCCTCCAGGTCCCAGTCATCAGGACGACCCACCTGAGGACCAGTAGCAGGCTCCATCGACACATCTGCATCCCGCTCCGATGGTCTCAACAGCTCCGCCAATATCTCGCTGTCGAGCTTGATATACTCGGCAATCGCAAACACGGAGCCAGAGCGAGTCACCTTCGGGAAATCGTAGCGGTCGGTTTCTGCGAGGTCGTACGGGTCAGGGTGGTTGAAAAGAAGGTCCTCGAGGGCATCCCGATCAAACTCGGATGGAGAGATGTTCTCCTCGTGAAGGAGATCCATGAGCGATGGTACTGATTTGTTGAGTGTTGTTCCAGATGGAGCAAGGACCTCGTCAAGTAAAATGTGTGCCTCGTGTGAGTAGGTTCCTTCGGAAATCCCGTTGGTGTAAAAGTCGTAGAGGCGAGCACAGCCAATGAGATTTTCCGGAAGAATTGAGCTGCGACGTGCGGCGTTGAACCAGCCGAGACGTGATGC
The DNA here is from genome assembly GCA_029204085.1 of Mycena sp. CBHHK59/15. NCBI lineage: Eukaryota > Fungi > Basidiomycota > Agaricomycetes > Agaricales > Mycenaceae > Mycena > Mycena sp. CBHHK59/15. Next base: position 124,385 of record JARGXW010000056.1, read on the forward strand.
AGTATGCTCATCACAGATTTCAGAAGGCAAAATCGAGAAGAGTTTGACGGTGATTCTCTGGGAAAATGTTAGTTAGGCCTGCAGATGAAGGAGAATTGACTCTTTACCCCAATCTGCTTCGCATTTGAGTCATTTGAGAGTCGTTGCCAAAACTTGAGGGGCTTCGTCGAATTGTCCCAGTACTGGCTATCGAATGGTCCTTGATTGTAAGCATAGCGGATGAGCTCCTCCGTAAGCTGGAGGGCCTCCTCCTTCCCACCGGTATTGAGCCGCTGTTGCTCCCCTTGCAGTATCATTAGTGCCGCCTTGACGAGTATTTTAAAGAGTGGTGGGTATTGAGATGGTTTAAGCTGCTCCCCGTTCAAACGCGTGGGCATGGTCAACTGCAGACCACCAAATTTCCGGTATTCTGAGATATCATCAGCATTATTAAAGGTTCCTCGAACTGAATGACGTGACGTACTGGGATGAAGAAAGTATGACAGGAGAAAGACATTACAAGACGATTCGGTCATCATCGGGTTGAAACACATGTTGTAGATCTCAATTACTGCCGCACGGTAGCCCCTGGCACTGCTCTTGGGTCAGCGAGGACCTTTTCGAGATGCCAGGCAATGCAGACCCAGACGAAGAAGACATCCATGCAGATTGTATTCTGACCTTCTAGCGTGAGGATTCCATTTGCGATTGATGACATCAATTGGACAATTGTGGCGAGGCTACTCATAAACACATAATGTGCTGGAGTTGTGCCCAGGATCTCACGAAGCGGCTTGGTCTGAAGACGGAAAACACATTAGAACGAATATAATGACATCTATGAGTCACTTACGGCCTTCGTGTCGAAGAGAAGCGTTCCGGAGCGATAGCAGGAATTGATCGCAGGCATGCAAGTTTGGACGGCGAGTGTTTGGATATATGTTGTTGAAAAGCGGGTTTCTGAGGCCGACTTCATACCCTCACCAATGTTCATGTTGGCACGTTCTTGCGTCAAGTGATAGGTACCTATATTTGACTTGCCGAAGTAATTTGACAGTGCGCTCACGAGGCCGAGGTCCTAAATGTAAACAAATCAGTAATCCGAATGTTGCAGGATGTCAGGAATTGAACTACCTTCTTGAAGAGCTTGCCGAGATCCTTCATCATGAGATTGAGGTTATGGCATGGATCGTAAATGTTCAAGATCCACGGAAACATTTTGACAATGATATGCTTTGCGGCACGCACATTTGGTCCCCCGTCGCCGGCAATTGCACTGTATTTCCGAGGATCGAATGTCTCCAGAATCTGGTACCGATTTTGAGTTTATTGAAAGAATGGTGTCAAAAGAAGTTCTCGTACCCGTTTGATTACCTCCGCAAGTTTCTCGCCAGTGACCGAGATGCCCTTGAAAACGTGACCGTCGGTAAAGAAGGAGCGCCGACTAGGAATGGTAGTATGGAAGGTATAAATCTCGTCTTTCGCGCGAGTACTCCAGCTATCCAGAGACAAAGTCATATGGACCTTCGTGCTCAGAAAATCCTTCAGCCGCGTCCCGACGGCAGCTACCTCGGCTTGAATGTTTCGAGCGAAGAAAGAAGTGCGTTCGGGACTTTGTGGTTAGGGGCGAGTGCGAGGACAAATTCCAGAAAGAATGTGTTGCCGAGGAGTGAAAAGGGGATAGCACAACAGATGATGAACTTGAAAAGCAACAGATCAATCTGGGCCTGCCGTTCGGGCGAGATTTTTGTCGGCGTAAAATACTCTGGGATTCTGTTACTGCCGGTGGTCTTCTCCGGGATGAGCTCAGGAGCGGCTGGCTCCGCGGGAGCCTGTCTCTGCGTTCCGGCGGGCTTTCGAACGCGAGGGAGGGCATCAATATTCCCTGCTGACAATGCCTCGGAAAGAGAAGATCCCCCTCTTTCGGCATCGACCAGGGCCCAGAGATCGCTCCAGTCGGCCTGTAATTTCTGTCCACAAGTAATTACATATCCGCAGGAGGGATCATAGATTCTGCCTTACCTGGCACTGATGCGCATGGTTCTTGATGCGCGTAGGATCATGACCCGCTGTCCTCTTGTCGCATGCGATGCACCAATTGCACTTATCATCCTCTACTGCGCCGGTTTTACGAGTAACAGGCCCGGTGCCTTGTATGATGCATTCGTCCGCCAGGAAGTCGCATCTACGGCCAGCTATGTTCTCTGCCTTCTTCTTCTCGATGCGCGCGGCCACGATGGATTTTGCAGAGTGGACTGGCCCCACGCTTCCCTCGGGTGGCAGAACACCACACATCTCAATTCTGTGTTGCGCCCGTGCAGCTTCGCGCAGCTCTGCTCCCTGGAGCCGCTCGAATGCGTTTCCAGCATTGGCCCGGGGATCCGCGGAAAACGGCGGCTTGGGAAAGTATGTCAGCGCGTGAGAAGGGAACCCCGAAATAGGGCATAGTGGGACGCACCTCGGGCCACAGAATGTTCTCCCCTGCTTTTTTGATACGTTCCCATGTCGAAATGAGCTCATTGGCGTGGGCTGTCCAGGCGGTCCAGAAGGTGCAATTGTCTGGGAGCAATTTGTCGATCTCGTCTTGGAGGCGATTCAGGCTGTAGTCTTCTTCTTCGATGAAGCTTTTCCGCTCCTGCAGGAGCTTCTCTTGCTTTGTTTTGTCCATAGGATATGCAGGTCTGCGAGGGCGAAAATTTGCGAGACTTGTGATCCGGCTTACCTCATGCCGTCGATCATGAGAATAGGCCCAAACGGACATCACAGCAAAACCTGGCGGGACTCAACTGTACCATCCGTTAGCAGCTGCTAGAGGTCCAGGGACCTTCCTGGTTGCACTAGGGCGGGATTTTTAGTTTCTAACACAATAATTACATACATCTGGAGGCCCTCCATGTTAGAATCGTTATTACAGCTGTTTCCGAAAAGCTTGACACTCACTTTTTTTTTCGCTCACAACCAACTTTTGATCGAGTGCTAAGGATTACCTGGTTTGGGATTCCGATCAGTCATGTGCTGCGCTTGTCGTCGGCAATGCTCTTGCTGCCGTTCACAGCCTACCTCAAAAACTTGCCCTCGAAATATTCTGCTTGCCTGGAAAGTGGTCAGAACATACGGAGGATGTTTGGTGTATGAAGCCTGGGCGAGAAAATGTTTGGGTTGTATAGTTGACTGCAAGTTCGCATCTGTGGCTCGGCTTGGCGCAGCTCGGCTAGCCCAAAGCAGTAATCCTTAGCCCTCCATCAAAAGTTGGTTGAGAGCAAGAAAATTTCGCGAGTGTCAAGCTTTTCGGAAACAGCTGTAACGTGTTAATAACACGTGATAAAGTTTGTGTTATTTAACATGGCCTGACTTACACAGCGCTATTGACGGGTCAGTGACTGACCCGGTCAGACCCAGTCAATGACAACACTGGCTGTCATGCGGAACTTGCCGATTGACTTCCACATTCTCACGATGACCGTAAAAGGGAATTTGGGTCAGCATCTGCATCTGTCCTGGCTGGCTCTTTAGAACTAACCGAAACCAGCATATCCCCGGAGACGACGTAAGAAGACCTAACACACGAACATATGCCTAATGGTCCTTGACTCGAAGGCTCGGACACAGCGCCGTCAGCGCACCACATTTTTTTGGTCATAACGGCGTTTACAATACCGATTTTCGACCTCTGTTGAGTCATTTCTCGGTCATTTTGATCGGATTGCTGTCCAAATCAGGCGAAACCTGGCGAAAGTCCGACACAACTTGTTTCACATTGACTGTCTAAAGCATGGGTGCGTATGGGCGTCCAGTCAATGTCCAGGACCTTGTGTTCGTGATGGGCTGACTCAGACCAGCTCATTGGGGCTTTAAAATAAAAACTGGGGCCAAAGCCCTGTTTGCTCGAGGCACCACCATGATCCATAGTAACAAGTGAGTAGTTCAACAGTTTCATTCACCTGAATTCGACATCTTATGCGACAAGAAAAAGGCCCACAAAAATCGATCATCTACAGTGGCGTACGAACGCCCCTCTTACTGAGGCAGAGACTCTGGAGGTCGAAAATTCATTAGCCTGGGCATTAGCGAACGTCGTCACTCAGAACCCTGCTGATCTCTCCGACGAACGGATACAATCTTACAAGGTTGCCCTAGCTCCTCACAAGAAACTACCTCCAGAAGTACTCGCCATTATATTTTTATACTGTGTCCAGCCGCCCATCATTCTTCCTCCGTCTCCACACGAACCAGCGCTGATTTTAGTGAGCATCTGTTCGTCTTGGCGGAACCTACTATTGCACATTCCAGATCTCTGGAGCAATATTTTCCTCGATTTTAACCGTTCTGGTGCAAAATCTATGAAGTTGCTCGAATTCTCCAAACTCTGGCTCTCACGTAGCGAGACTTCGCTCATAACAATACGGAACTCCACGTCGAGGTGGTCAGAGCGTTTCCTCAGCGATGGGAATGTAAATCCTATCAGATATCTTGTCACCCCATATATCACACGTTGCCGCGAGATCGACTTGCGGTTCCTGGAGGCCTCTATCGACGAGTTCTTTACCTTGCCCAAGGGTTCCATCGAGCATCTGGAAGTTCTCTATCTAGAAACCGGTGGGTTCAGTATGCCATTCATCCAGGGCTCTGGTGAAACCCTCGACGTCTTCCGCTCCGCGCCCCGTCTGCGGCGCGTTCTCTTCTCGACGGACCTTTGCAGCTTCGACCCCCACGTCCTAGGCCTGCCTTGGGGACAGCTCACAGGTCTTCACTTCATTGCGACGTACATCCCTCCCATGGCCATGCACGCGATTCTGCGTCAGAGCCACTCCTTGATTGAATGCAGCTGCTCGATAATCGAGCTCAACAATGATGTGTCCGCCGCCCTAGAGCAGCTCCACGAATGTGTCCTCCCGTCACTCCGCTCGCTCATGGTAGAGTTCGCCCCGGAGACCGTGAATTACGCCCCCTTCCTCCGGCCGCTCGTCCTCCCGTCGCTGAAGGACCTCGAGCTCCGGCCTCTCGAGGCAGGTCGTCTACCTGAGTGCACATGGTCGCAGCGCGCATACGCGGGGCTCCTCTCTCGCTCGGCATTCACGCTGCGTCGACTCGCCATCCTCCACTACGTCGTCTCACCCACCGATATAGAGGCCATCTTCCGGGGCATGCCATCCCTTGTAGACCTTCATCTGTTCCTCTACGAGAAGGTCGAATGGGACAAGGCGATCCTGGACATGCTCGCCGCCGGCGAGCTGCTCCCCAAGCTACAAATACTGACGTTCAGTATGTATCCATTCGATACACTGATGCAGGCGTTGGAAACACGCATACAAAACGGCATGGAGGGCGATATTGCGCTGCTGAAGAGGCTGAACATGTCGGTCGACGGTCCATCTTCGATCACACCAGGTATGAAGGCACGCTTCATCGCACTGGGACTGGGTGATCGTCGTCCGTCTTGTCGTATTTTTACGCACACTCGGGCGTATGCCCACGATAGGCCACATGCACATTTGGATCTTACTCTCTAGGGATCATAAAGGGAACAAAGCTAGTCGATTGCAGTCAGAAACTTCCATATGCAAATACCAATTGTGCTGGTATCCAAGTTCAGCGTTTCCTTCATCGGGAGCACTGTCGAAAGCGTACAACGCAACAATTCAAGATAAAACCGCCACTCCCACTCTTCCTCAGCCGAAAAACTATAGGTAGAAAGAAGTCTAAATATAAAGATTTGCACTCAAGTTTCTCAAATGGCGGATCTCATCCCATAGTTCAACTCGCAAAACTGGCTGCGAAAGAGCTGCTTGGGGCATATATTGTACCTGGGCTTAGTTGGGTACGAGATCAGGTCGTGAGGGGTATTACTACATTCTAAGGAAGGTATATACTCCAATGGGTAACTTAAACGTTCTCTCAGGTCCGCGAACCCACGCTCTCTTTGTGGCAAACAGGACAACCCTGATCTAGCCGCGCACGCACGATAGACTCGCTAGAGGAAACTCTCGTATCAGTCGCCGCCCCGAAATCCACACGAGGAACTTACAAAGCGATCTTTCCGCTAAGCCCACGCGCCACGTTATCAGTCATGCCAACGCCTCGTAACACAGGGTCGGGCTGGGAGGGTAGCTGATCCCCGCCACTCGCGCAGGCCGCATGGACGACGTGTCGACATAAAAATAGGATAATAAGCGCCTGTGGCATTTCTTGCAGCGACCGTGTACATATGGGACATGCTATTTTTGCTGTAAACACCGCGAGTCAGAGGGGCTCGGGAAAGGAGAAAGTGGACACACCAGTGAGGAAGAATCCGGCGGTTTGGTCCCTGTGTAGTTTGCGAGCAAAGTCCGAGCTATCACCGTTCAGGATAGTCTGACAGCCTTCCAGCAGTGAGATCTGTAGGTGGAAGTCTTGCAGGATCTTGATAAGGGCCTCTTGGAGACCCGGGATCTCGAGTCCGTTCTTGATGCGACGAATTAGACGCAGTGGGCTGATTTCCGCACCGACGTTTTCGAGCAAGCCACGAATGAAAGCTGTTAGTCAAAACATGAGAACAGAAGATGGGCAAGTAAAGCGAGTTACCAGGTCGAGTTTCCGAGTATTTCAAAAGATCCTCCCAAAGGTCGTCGTCGTTCTGCTCTTTGGCAAAGTCGATGGCCTAACGACGGACGAGTTTAGAGAACCTCGCCACTTGAAGGAACGATAAGGGATACCCGGTTGACATCCCCAAGTTTCTCGATGATCAGTGTCAGGGCTTGTTTGTTGTTTCCCATACGACCAAGGAGGAACACCATCTCCGGTACGAGGCTTCGTTGATCACAAACTCTGTACGCCTAAGGACCTCCCATCAGTGTCCGGCTCGGCGTCCGATAATCATGCAAGTTACATTTTCCAGATTGTAGTCGTTGCTGGCTCTCAGGAAGTCGATGAGTCGTGGAGTGGCAAACTCAGCGTAGAGCTTGACCTGGTGAATATAGACATATTAGTCTGGCCAAAGAGCAGAATGGGATAAGATACCTGAATATCGGCGAACCCGGAGGCCATATGAGGTTCTTTGTCCATCAAGGCATCCAGATATAGAAAAAGGAAGTACGGCCGACTTTGCAGCTGCTGCACCACCCGTCCGACCTGTAACACCGGGTGTTAGAGGATGCGAATCCAAAGCCACAAGGACACCCACTGGTATCGAATGGATGTGGTCCACAAGTAAAGTGATAGCGTCACTCTTCCCTATAACCTGGCCTTCTGATCTACGTTTCTCCATCAACTCGTGGTCGAACTCGACTAGCAGCAATGCTTGGTCTTGGACGTCCGTAAAGAGATTATTGTCTCGAATAAGATCGAAAACATTTGGCCGCCGTAGCCGGAGGAAGTATGTCAAGGCCTTTCCTGGCTGTCGGTTGGCGATATATCTGCGTAGGATCAGTATACAAGGCAGAGACAACGGTCTGGCACTCACAGCTCAGCCAGGCATTCCATGAGAATAATAGAGTCCGATGCCGAGGAGGTCAAGGACGACGTGGATGCCTTACGGTCAAGTTCTGCATGCACAGCCACAATGACGGCGGAGATTTCGTAAATGTCCTTTGGCCATTCTTTCACGGTTTGAAGAAGCGACTAGGTAACGGGAAGATGAGCCAGAAAGGTGCCGTTTAAACGACGAGTGCCTACTTTGCGGTCATGCGAGAGGAAGTGCGCAAGCATCATTTCATAGACAAGGTGGTCCAGTCGTGGCGAATCAGTGGGGACGTATGGGATGATAGCCTACTATATGTCAGCGACACGGAAGGATAGAAGCCTAGGACATACCTGCAACTGTCTTTGCTGGGCGAACAAAAATATCCACTTTTCCCACCGCTTTGCATCGTGCCCACAAACCTTGGGAGTCAATCGAGCAGCGTTGACGAACTCCCCTGGGAGTTTCATGAGTTACATGGACGTGCTATGCATGATGTAGAACAGACTCACCGTCGTTCACCAGGTGCTGTATATACCGCTGACCTATCTCGACAGCGTTGACTGCATCCTCCCCCTCGCCCTGCCCATCTGCCTCTAGGCGCTCGACTTCCAATAGTGCCTCTTCATACCGTTTTCGTTCGACTAGCCAGGCAACGTGATCTCTCCGATCCCTCGGCTTCACGATAACCACATCCCGCGGACTCAGCACGACATAACATCGTCCGTCCTCCAGCCCAACATCGTCGCCACCCACCTCAGCAAGCACATAATCGTTGCACCCCCATGACTGGAAGCCGGTAATGCTGATCGCATCCGCCGCAATCTCCTCGCCCCCGAGCGAGATGATACGGAGCTCTGGCCGCTCGGCAGCCTTCCGGGCTTGCTTTGCCCGGTCCTCGGTCAATTCATCAAAGAAAGATGTGTCGGGAGGTGTATACGCAAGAATCAGAAAGGACGTCAGTGTAAGGGGTTGTGAGGCGAGCGGGGTCGAGGTCGCGGGAGTCGGGTGCGGAACAAGGCCTGCGATCATGCAGTCCACTTTGAGGGCGGCGGTGATCTCCACAAGGAGGGGAGGTAAATTCGCAGAGGCGGCGGATGTGTTCGTGCGTGGCCGGGCGCGGATGCGGGCAACTTTGATGTGATCGGCCCATGCTACGAGCAGCGTTGAGTCATCTTGCCAGTGCAGGGTGCACTTGAAAAGGTCGGGGCGAGGGCTTTCTGGAGGCCGGTCAATGAATGTGATACGGGTCTGAGAGACAGTGTCGTATATTTTGACGCCCTACTACAAGTCAGAATAGATTGGTGAATGGAACGACGCGACTCACAAGATCGTTGGCCCAGGCAATAAGTCCGCCTCTCCACCGTGCCTGCCAGATGGGTCCCTCACCCAAATGAAGGACTGTCTCCTTGTGTCCAAGCCATCCTTTTTCATGCAGTACGAGACTACCGGCCATGCCACCACAGACAAATGCACGTGTCGTACGTTTCGCGAAATTGGGTTCTAGCGCAACGCACCGCATGGGCCGCTTCAGATCGAATGCATACGACTCTGATTGTGAGTGAATGACGACCTGTCCTAAGTGGGCCCAGCTTTAAACACGTCATTGGGGGACGCAGCCTACTTACCGTCGATAGAGGCTGTAGCAACGTATTCTGCCGTCTCATCCATTGATATGTCTATCACGGATGCCATATGTGGTTTGTAGGATTTGATTCTATTTCCCGTGAGATCGAGGACATGCACGATGCCGCCATGTGTGCCCAGGGCCTAGCTCGGTATATTCAGACGCCAGGTAGAAGTGACCAGAAGATAGAGTACCATCAATGACTTGGATATGCAGAGTGCCGAAGCAGAATCTTTCTTCAATAGATCAGGCAATGACCCGCCAATTCGCTCGTATTTTAAAGCTGGTTCCTCATCCTCATCTTCTTCATCTTCTTCGCTGTCCGTCTCATCCTCCTCCGCCTCCTCAGAGCCAGTTGATTCACCGTCATCTACACCTGGACTGGATTCCACAGGGCTTCCAGTATCCGTCGGTACGTCGAGTTTCTCCCCGTTCAGTAATCCGCTGTCGCCCAGGTTGTCTGATTTTCCGTGTGCGACGCCATTAGATGATTCCCCCGAAGATGCCATAGACTCATGAAGGCCCAGTTTACGCGCAGCGGAGCAGCAAGCTGAGGACTCCGAGAAATTACGCGAGTGTTTGACAGCACGCCGATCAACAAGTAGAGATGCATATAACCAAACGATCCGGCATCTCCCGCACAGAACTATGAGCCTGACCGCTGGAAATCTCGGCCTGAAATTTTGCGTGGTACATGCTAGTTATAGTCAATTTGGCCGACACGAGTATCAATTTATTATTTTCTCGTGTCTTTTTTTGGTCTTTTTGGACCAGAAATGTAACAGAGTATTTAGTACGAATAATAATAGTACCTGGTGGAGGCACGACATAGGCGTTCGGGCCGTTGTCCGAACGCCCATTGATGGCGCGAATGCCTGATCTCAGCTCGGCAAAGCTTATCATGTGCATATGCCGCAGTGCAATAGAGCAGGGTTTGAACCCAGCACCATATACTGTTGGGCGTACCGTCGCGCCTCTGGCGTTCAGAGTTACGGTACGGGTTACGGTATGGAGGGAGACAGAACTTGAAGCCATTCGGACAGACATGGGATTCGGCGAAGATCTCTCGCTCTCGGTGATATCGAGCGAGCGCAGCGTCGATGGCAAGGAGCTGGCTTCGTTGATGACATTCCGACGGACCAGGTAACAAAAATCCAGGAAGCACGCAGCATCTGGACCGGAACGTGACCTTCGATGACGGGAAGATACGCCTGGAATTCGGAAGCTAAGTTAGGAAAGGGATACATGGGTGTACTGACCTTGAGTGGGAATGTGCTGACTCGGATGATGTTCGAATTAAGCAAGATTGGAGCGTGACGGGTTGGAAGGCGCAGGGTTTGCAAGCTGGGAGATCGCGCTGTGCTTGCAACAATTGCAAAGGGCTGGTATAACTTACCAAAGATACACCGGTCGGCACTACAAGGATGCATCGTCACACAAATTGCATCTGGGTACGTACACCCAGGACGCGGCGCCCACATAGACGTAGACTGGCGTTGACACACTGTTGGTGGCTGTGTAGTAGATGCTTGTTTGGGCCAGAGGCCATACGCAGACATCATCATAGCTTGCTCTTGACCATACCGCGCCGTTCTGAGCGCGTCTGTCTGGACGACGGTCTGGCTAGTCCTGCCGGATAGCCGTCTCCACCGGAGAGTGGCTTGAACACTAGATGAATCGTAATTTGAAGTGCCCGGATGCAAGGTATCATGACCAAGGTGCAATGGCGGCCGTGGGTGTATCAAGGAAATGATATTGGTTCCAGCATCGTGCAGTCGGTTGGTTCCGCTTTAACTATGAAGATTAGTGTGGGAGCGCGAGTCGGCCGGAATGGTGCTACTTACGAGCACTAGTAGTTGGTAAACTGAGGGCGATGCTTCTGGCTTGGGTAGCTAGCGACGAGTGGCGGGGAGACCAGCGCAAATCGGGGCTATTTCGGACGGCTCTATCGACATCGTTGTCTGTGGACGGAGTACTGCGTCGACGAGACCAGTACGATATGCAAGAGATGGGAGGCGATAGTGAGAATGATTGATCGGGAATGACGTCGGATGGTGCGGCCGAGGCGAGGCGAGGCGTGGGGGAGCGATGTGAGTGGTGGGCACGGTGGCTGGACAGGACTGCGGGACGCACCGTTGCAAGCGGTGTGAGCTGGTTGCCGGCGATATACATCGAAAGTGGCAAGATACCGTCTGGGGCTTGTGCAGGGTCGAGTCGCTTGGGAGTCGCCTGGGAGTCGCCTGACGAGGCGGGGCAGGGGAGGCAGATAAGGCGTCATGATGGAGTGGGCTGGCTCACTTGCCACTGCGCGTGTAGCAGCGTCGAGTAAAGCGTGTATTGAAGTTGGCTCGTTGAAGCAGGTTATTCGATTCACTAAGTAACCGGGGCTTGTCTTGTTTCTCCCGTGTCTTGATGGACCGACCGCTGGGGCCCCGCCAACCCCCCGACAAACGCCACGCCGCCTACGAGGACATATTCGGCCGGCCCAGCGTCGTCCACCACCTCCCGCCCCAGCAGCCCTATCCCCGACATCCCCTCCAGCCGCCCGTGTACTACACCCCCCAGCACTACGCCTACGCACCCCCCCTGCCCCAGCATCCGCCCCCGCCCCCACCCCACCACGCCCACCCCGCCGCCCACTCGCAGCACCCCCGCTCGCTCCAGCACCCCGGCAACCCCGGCGTCGTCGTTCCGCCGCCCACCGACGACCACCGCCTCAACCACGCCGGCCTCACCGCCGCCCAGGCGTACCAGGCCCAGGTCTACCTCAACACCCCCGGGCCCCCGCAGGCCAGCTGGGATCGCTTCCGATCGTGGCCCGGCCCCAACCTCGCCGTCGACCCGATTAGCGTCACCATCGAGCAGAACGAGGAGCGGCTTAGCATCGACCTTGATACGCCCGTCGAGGACGAGCCCAGTGAGCTGCCGTGGGCTAAACGTGAGTGTTTCCTTCGCGCTTTCTTCCCTTTCCCTTCGTTTCTGGCTGTGTTCGCTCCCGCCCCACTCGCCCTCCCGTCACTGCGAGCATCGCGCACCGCCACCGTTGGCAGCCCCAGTACCCGTTCCCTGCGTCCGCACGCTGCCTCCATGCCTATTTGACGCCCACTCCGGCCCACTCGCCCCGCTGTTCGTCCCGTGGAGCCGCCCACTTCGTATGCGACTGGGCTCGTCTTTTCCTATGCTCTGCTGTCGTCTGTATGCTGTGACGCGCGAGCCCCTCCTATATTCGCGGCCCGTGTTTGCCCTTCGTCTTTTCTGCTCCCGTTGCTCCCACTTTCTTGGTGTTGCACGTCCTCGCCGCATTTCGTGGGCTCTGGGTGTGGAGGGTTGGCGAGATTGCGCGGACATGGTCGCCGTATTTTTTTCTTCTTTATGTTTCCTCCTCTATTTCTTGACTTCCTTCTTGGTCCGGCTCCGCTCAATGGCTTGGCGAGAACGCGAGGCGTCGTGGTTGCGTTGCTGGAGCGTTCCGGCGGCTCTTCCATTTTCTTCTTGATCGGTGTGCGTGTTTTGCGGATGCCCGATTTCGCGCGCACACCGTACTCTTCCCCCCAGCTGCTCTCTTTACTGACATTATTACAGCACAACCCCCCAGCCCCCGCCGCACGCGCAATCCCCGCGCACCGCTTCTCAAGCGCGTCCGACACGCCGCCACAGTCGACCCGCTCGTCCGTCGCGAGCTCGTCGACGTCCCCAACGTCACTCGACCACGAGACACTCGTCGGCTCGTCCGCGTCGACGCGCCGCTCATCCGAGACGTCGCGCACGCTGCCACGCCTATCGGGCCCACGCCGCGAGCGCACCGCGCAGGACCGCGCGATGTCCATGTCCGCGCTCGCGGCCCCGCCGCCGCGGCCGGTGCAACGGCCGCCAATCGTGTACCCCGCGCTGCTGTCGCGCGTCGCGGAGGCGTTCCGGCAGCGCATCCCGCTTGCGGACCGCGTCAAGGACGGGCTCACGTACAAGGACGCGTTCGACGGGCGCGAGGCGGTCGACCGCATCGCACACATCATCAAGACGACGGACCGCAACCTCGCGCTGCTGCTCGGCCGCGCGCTCGACGCGCAGAAGTTCTTCCACGACGTGACGTACGACCACCGGCTAAGGGACAGCGTGCTCGAGCTGTACCAGTTCCGCACGAAGCTGCCGAGCCCGTTCGGGAGCGGCGAGTTCGAGGGCAGGCAGCCGCTGCTAACGGCGCGCGCGCCCGCGGGGGGCGTGCTCTCGCCGGACCTGTTCGACGGGCCGCCGGTGTACGAGTCGACGGAGAACGGCGGGACGACGACGGGGGCCGGCGAGGAGGAGGAAGCGGTGCCGCTGCCGTCGGGGTGTTCACTCTACTCGCCGACTGCTACTCGCCGACGTGCTCGCGCGACCAGCTGTGCTACAGCATCGCGTGCCCGCGGCGGCTCGAGCAGCAGGCGCGGCTGAACATGAAGCCGCAGCCGGGGCTGCGCAAGGAGGCGAGCCGCGAGAGTTTGGGCGACGTGCCGGACGCGGGCACGCTCTGGATCTACTCCGTCCCGCAGGAGATCGCGAACAGCGTGTCGGACGCGGAGAAGAAGCGCCAGGAGGCGATCAACGAGGTGATCTATACTGAGCGCGACTTTGTGCGCGATATGGAGTACTGCGGGATGTGGTCTATCTTTTCTTTGCCTTTTTTAAAAACTGACATACCTCATGTAGTCCTGGGTGAGCCGCCTGAACGAGCAGGACATCATTCCCGCGGAGCGGCGGGAGCACTTTTTGATCCAGGTGTTCTGGAACGCGCACGACATCATCACGGTGAACACGAAGCTGCGGGACGCGCTGAATAAGCGGCAGCGCGCGTACGCGGTCGTCGAGAAGATCGGCGACATCTTCATGGACGCGGTGCCGTACTTTGAGCCGTTCGTGAGCTACGGCGCGCACCAGCTGTACGGCAAGTACGAGTTCGAGAAGGAGAAGAGCGCGAACCCCGCGTTTGCGGCGTTTGTCGAGGTGCGTGCTGCGTGCTATCCGTGCTCTCCGTGGTGCTGGGCTAACCCCCACACGCGCAGATGACGGAGCGGCTCCCCGAGTCGCGCAAGCTCGAGCTGAACGCGTACCTGACGAAGCCGACGACGCGGCTCGCGCGGTACCCGCTGCTGCTCGAGGCAGTGCTCAAGCACACGCCAGACGACAGCCCGGACAAGACGATGCTCCCGCTCGTCGTCGCGCAGGTGCGCACGTTCCTCTCGCGCGTGAACGAGGAGTCGGGCCGCGCGGAGAACCGCTTCAACCTCGCGCAGCTCGAGTCGCAGCTCATCTTCAAGCCCGGGGAGCGAGTCGTGAGTCGCTTGATTTGCATGTTGACTGGGTGCTGATCGGTGTGCTTTTATGCAGGACCTGCGGCTGCTGGAGGACGGGCGCGAGATGGTGTACAAGGGCTTGCTGAACAACGCGATGGGGAGGTGCAGGTGTATCTGTTTGACCACGCGCTGCTGTTTGCGAAGCAGGCCAAGACGAAGCAGCACGAGCAGTTCCGCGTGTACCGACGGGTGAGTAGCCCGCGTCGCGTGTCCTCTCGCCTTGCTCATTGCACCTCTAATACAGCCTATCCCGCTCGAGCTGCTGCTCATCGCCGCTTCCGACGACGGGACGAACACGAACGGGAACGGGAAGGACACCGTGCGCGGGCATCGCGCGCGGCAGGGCCTCGTGCGCAAGTCGTCCTATGGGAGCCTGGCGCCGCGCGGCTCGACACACCCTCCCGCGCTGCGGCCCGACGTGAAGGGGCAGCACTGGATCAGCTTCACGCACCTCGGGCGCAAGGCGTACAACCTCGTGCTGTGGGCGAACTCGCCGCTCGCGCAGCGCAAGTGGGTCGAGCACATCGCGAAGCAGCAGGGCGCGATGCGCGAGCGGAGCATGGTGTTCGACACGGTCGCGCTCAGCGAGGGGTTCTTCAGCGGGCCGAACAAGGTTAATTGCGCGGCGCCGTTTAGTGAGTGTCTTGATTCACGGTGTAGTATAGGGCGCTGATGGTTGTGTAGGCGGCGGGCGGCGGATAGTGTACGGCACGGACGATGGGGTGTATCTGTCGGACCTGCGGGAGATCAACAAGGACCCGATGAAGGTGCTCGCGCTGCTCGACGTGTTCCAGGTGGACGTCCTGGAGGACTACCAGCTCCTCATCGTCCTCTCTGGTAAGCACACCCCTGTCTTCCCCACCGTCCGGCGGCTCACGCATACCGCCCCACAGAGCGGCAGGTGATCACGTTCCCGCTCGACGCACTGAACCCGATGGACCCCGTGGCGGGGCTCAAACGCGCGAAGCGGATCGCGACGCACGCGTCGTTCTTCAAGGCCGGGTTCTGCCTTGGGCGCGTGCTGGTGTGTATCGTCAAGTCGAGCCAGCTCTCGAGCACGTTCAAGACGCTCGAGCCGATCGACCAGAACGTGCGCGGGCGCAGCAAGCCGACGTTCAAGAAGCTGCTACAGGGCGGGAACGACACGCTGCAGGCGTTCCGAGTGCGTTGCTTTACATGATTTTCTCTTGTTCTCATTCCGCGAGTGCTTACTTGATGGGCGGCGCAGGAATTCTACATCCCTGTCGAGTCGACGTCGATACACTACCTCAAGACGCGCATGTGCATCGGGTGCTCGCGGGGCTTCGAGATTGTGGATCTGGAGACGCTGGACACGCAGGGGCTGCTGGACCCCGCGGACGAGTCGCTCGAGTTTGTGCGGAAGAAGGAGAACCTGCGACCGATGGCGATCTACAGGCTCAATAACGACTTTTTGCTATGCTATGACGGTGCGTTGGTGTGCGTGCGTGCTGTGCAGGGCTTTGGCTGATTTCTACTGGGACAGAATTCGCATTTTACGTAAACAAAACGGGACGACGGTCGCGGAAAGAGTTTATTGTGTTTTGGGAGGGGACTCCCACTGGCTTCGGTATGCATTATTTACCTTTTGGTTCTTCGTCCGCTTGCTGAACGTCCTGCAGCTTTACACGAACCCTACGTCCTCGCATTCGAACCGTCCTTTGTCGAGATCCGGCATATCGAGACAGGCCACATGTCGCAGGTCATCCAGGGCTCGAACCTGCGGCTCTTATTTGCCGACACGCCGCCGTCGGTGAACAACGGCGGGGGGTACAACTACCAGGGCGGGTACGACCCATACAGCCCACCGAACTCCGCGAGCAGCCGCGGCTCGGGCTTCAGCGGGTTCGGGCTCCCGCCGCACATGCAGCAGCACCCGAACCAGTACCCACAGCAGCCGCCCCAGCGCTACCCGCAGGGCGTCGGGCGCGATGAGATCCTGATGGTGTCGGACGACCGCGTGCTCGCGCTGCGCACGGCGGCGGGCCCGCAGCGGTACATGTCAGACAACGCCTCGATGGTGTCGATACCACGATAGCTTTACTGTCCGTCCGCCACCCTGTGTGTGTTCTACATTCTGTTTCGGTTTATGGGCGACGTTCTTGCTCTGTGTTTTACTGTGTTTTACTACTAATCATTTGTTTCGTCTACCATCATTGTGCACGCGTCTCTGTCTGTCTGTCTCCCCTTGTCTCTTTATACTGCCCTCCTGGCTATGTGTGCTTTTAGCCTCTCGCGTCGCATTAGTATACATATATACTCTATATATATATATATCACTCGCATCTGTACTCTTGCAAGAGGCGGATTTCGAGTTTCTTTTTCAACGTGCAACGACAGGACCTACGTACCTGAACTAAGTATTGTCAGGGCGAAGAAGAGCGTGCTGGGCTGCGCACATTGAAGGTATAAGCTCCAAACTTTCGAAGAACTTCACGCGTAGGATCCACGACGTTGGTATTAACTTGGTAGGCCAGGGACTGTCAGGGACCATGATAAATTCATGCAAGGAATTCTTTATCGGGCCTGCTTGTATAACGGAGCTGAGGCTCGTCAACCTGAATAAGCAACGGACAGTTGAAGCACACGCAGGACAGTCATGCAACTGAGTTCAATCTCTTCGCGGGGCCAGGTTGCGTCCTCTGATCGCTCAGGAGATCAGACTATAGATTCACAATCTCATACATTGACACGTCAACATCCTTGCTTCGGCATGAAAAAAAGTGGCTATCCCGTGAATAAATTTACGAACAACTGAATTTTGAAGTGCTTGGGTTGACGATCCAGAGTGCGCTCAGCCCGCTAATTCGAACTGCTGTCAGTGTCATCGCGATCCCCCCCCCCCCCCCCTGCAGATATGCCAAGCAGACAGTCTAAGACTAGGTCACGCGCCTACATACTCGAATCTCGTCCCGGTCCGTCTACGCACCTGGTCTAACTTACACAGACCTCCTACAGACCAATTACCACACCGAACCTACGTCGGGGGCACGCAGCGCAGGATACCGCGGGCGACATAGCGGCATCCGAGCCTCCACGTCCTCCCGAAGACTGCAGCGCCAGGTCGTGCCGAATCGCCAGTGTTTTGAGGACCGCGAAGTACTCGCACGCCAGCGCCGCGTCTACCGCGCGCCACCAGGCCGATGGGTCGACGGATACCTCATTAGCACCAATGAAAACTTTCCTAGTAGTAATCTCGATCGCGAGGGACGTCAATGTGCACGAACGCACATGGGGGAGCGCCCCGACGAACGAGCCTGGGAAGAGCCCGATCCCTGAGCCGAGGTCGAGCCTGACGAGCCTGGTGCTGTGGCGCAGCGCAGCGGGCTCAACGTACGCTGTGTGTCGTGCTCGGTTTCGGAATACGCGGACAGCCAGGCGGACTCACGGTAGATCGACGCCGGAGAGAGATTCTTTAGCGCCGTGCCAATGCGGTGGAGGTACCTTCCGAGGTGCGAATCTGTCATCGGCCAGTCGACGACGGCCACACGTTGACCGATACTGATGAGAATACTGGGACGCTGTCCAATGAAAGAACCTGCTGGAAAAAGTTCTGCGTCGTTGCTGATGACTACAGCATGCAGCTTATCTGGAAATCTATACGTCGCGGGAGGGTGCACGCGGTGAAGAAATTGTATGCCGAGGTGTGGAATTCCAAAACCTGCAACGAACAGTCGATCATCAGGCGAGACACTGACGGGAAGAGCGTGCGGAACAAGGCCGGCGCCGATTGAGGTGCTGTCGCTGATCTTGAGATGCAGATGCTGCAGTGCGGGGCAGGACCCAGCCGCTGGATCTCCGCGTTCAGCTCCAGATTTTTCGTTAAACTGGGAGTCATCGAGGACAACCCAGATTCCACGCAACGCGTAGCCGGGGTCGTCGAATTCCCCCAACGTCAGGCTTTGGAGGGGCACGAGCGCCGTTTCCGCTCGACAAACGACGCAACGTTCTCTCCACTCAGATGGACTTTAGAAAAGACTCGCACGCGACTCGCGTATAGCCAGGCTTTACAGACGAGTCCGCGGGTCTGGAGAGACAGCTTGTCGGCGAGATCGAGTTGAAAATGGTCGAGTATCAGCTCTACGAGCCCTTTCGGAAGCCCAGGAACCATTCAAGGACGCTCGTAGATGAACAATAGAGATCCGGGGTGCTTTCGTAGGATAAACGCTCCAGGTGAGTGCCTATAGTGAAGTTGTGGACGGTGGACATGTGTGGGAAAACTTAGTCTCGTTACCAGACGTTCTAGGGCAGTCGCTCGCTGCGCTGGCGGGCAGTAGGAGGAGGGAGATACAGTCGAACCCCTCATAACCCATAGGGTTCGGTGGAAGCCCTGGGTCATGGGTTATGAGGGGTTATGGGGCAAGAGGAAATTTCCAAAATAATATATATGTATAAAAAGTGTGGTGGCCACCACGGTCACTCCGCGGTACCCTGTACACGTGATGTATTCCCCTTATGGACATCTGACGGATTTGCTCCGGTAACTGCTACATCGTATACCCGCGTTAGGACAGAACGAAAGAATTTGAGCTTCGACTAGAACTTCCGGCTTCTTCATTCATGCATTTAGTGGACAAAAGTACCACTTCAGTGTCCAACTATCAATCCTCAACTGCAACGCCAACCATCTTTGATCATTCGCAAAGAAGATTGTGACCATCTGACTCCAACTCATCTCACGCGTCTGTGACGGTGGCTTCACTATTCTAGTTCCCGCCATGTGAATTTCTGTCCAATCAATGCCCACAAAATTTATGATACTGGTGTCAACCTGGATCTTCTGGCTGCTTTCTCTGCTGCAAAGGTCTGACAGAATAATTGTTTTAAAGCCAATATTATTTGGCTTTCCGGTCGCAACTTTTCTGACTCCTTTTTTTGTCCGGCCGGCTGGATTGATATGGATCATTCTTTTTTTCCGATTGGGGAAGCCCAATTCCTTTCTTTCTGTCCGATTGTTTGACTTCTGTTAGGTTGTCCTTTTTCTCCGGTCGGACATTAGCCATTTGTTTCAGTCTTTCCGAACGGCTGCCTCCAACCAGCCCATTCTTTTTGTCCGGCCGAACATTAACTATTTCTTCCACTCTCTCCGACCGGCTGTTTTCAACCAGTTCATTATTTTTGTCCGACTGGACATCAACCATTTTTTTCACTCTTTCCGACCGGCTGCATTCAACCTGCCTGTTCTTTTTATCCGACCGGACCTCAGTGTTTTCTTTCATTTTGTCCGGGGCCTGAAATCTATGAGACAGTGCCGTTTCCTTCGGTCGGGCATCAGTGAGCTCCTTCGTTTTTGCTGGCCAATTAATTTACCTCCAATCCTTTCGCTTTCTCCGGCCCAAACATCATAGATTTTCTCCGTTTTATCTTGTCATGTGTCTCCGATCGTAATTAATAATGTTTCATTTAGGCTAGGAGTGAGCTGTCTCTTTCGATTACACGCATCCATCAAGTGCCAGCATGGCCACGGCAGAACAGCCATACCAACAGTCCGACTTGTTTGCCATTTTACACCTCTTTCATCAGATTCCACATTAAACAGTTCATAGGAAGGGAAAGATAAAAGCAAGCATTGCGGCCTTGGTCGAACGCCAAGGAGACAAGTGGCCTGGCCCTGATGAGTTTACCTCCAAGACAACAGTCAATCGTATGAAGGAAGTACTACTGGACCCACGATATGGTTTCACAAAGGCTGGAGGGACATCTGTTCTCCCGAATACAGGAGACTCTGAATCATCTCTATCTCCTGCTCCAGGTATGTATTGAGTCCACATTAGAGTTCACCAGTTCTTACAGCTATAAAGACTCCGATGCTGGGGATAAGCCCGCTGCAGAAGAGGATGACAAACAGCAAGAGGCAAGTCGTCTTGAATTTTCTGCCTGTGTTTACACACTGAACAATCAAAACTCGAGACCCCACAACACAATTGCTGCTGGGTTAAATTACTGCTTGAAGATAGTCATAGAACACCTCCACTCAAGATAGCCCAAGATGTTTTTCTCTGGATAGTGGACCAAAAGTACTGCAGTGCTCCAGGACAGTGGTGCGCAGGGTTGCGTGATCTTCTGGAAGAGTTGCAACAATCCAATGGAGCAATTACCGGTTCGCATTTTTTCACATTCTATTGTCTTGTTGTTCAATTCGATATAGGACCTGCTAAACTCGGATACAGAGACGTCAATGATCCCACTTATCGCGTGTACTTCATCAAAATTATTGATTGGACATCAATGGATGAGACTCGAATGGATCCAGACCTTGTTGTCATTCCTGCTACAAATCGACTGGAGATATTTATTGAACCTGTGCGGCGAACTCTTTAGTAATTCGCTAAACCTCTGCTGAGAAATTCACAGGCCGAAGATCTATTTCCTCCCCAGCTGGCGTCTTCATCTGGGACATTTGACTTTACTGATCCGAATGCCAAGCCTCTCGAACATGCGCGACAGCGGCGTGCTTTGAAAAGTGATATTGAAATGGATGCAGATGTTGAATGGCTAAGAATCCAGTTGAGAGATAGACCAGGATATCAAGACTTCAAAGATAATCAGCGCAAAGTGCAGATGAATCCGGGTGTCGCTGCTTCCTGGATGTTCATCGCTAATTTCTCCTCCGAATTTTTTGGCGAGCCATCACATATTCCAGTCTGTCTCTTCATACTGTGCTTCACTTAGTGCTGAACGAAAACAGCGTCGCAAGAAAATCCAGAAGAAAAGTGTTCAAGATGCGCTTAAAATTCGATCAACATCCCTTGCCAAGGCAGAAAATGCAGCCCGTATTTTGAAGATTTATGGTGCAAATGGGACTAATCCTGCTCAAGCGGTGATAAATCGTGTTGCATTGGAGGAAAACCCAGCTGGCGGCGCCCAGAAACTGTACCCTTTTCTTGTTCAGTGGGAGAAGGCACATAAAATCAAGTAAAATATGTATTAACTTTTGTCTTTTGGTGTACAAACCAGTAAAAATATATGATTTGGAGCCTGAACACTGTAGCGACTAACATGCCGCGCAGACCTGTACTACCAACTCGACCCAACCCCGCGAGAGTCAGCTGACTTGTGTGCAGGGCACCGAATCGCCTGCCGAGTGTTGGGGAATCTTGGGACTCGTCTCGTGGCGCCAACCTGCGCTCGCCTCGCCCCGAATCGACCCCCGAGTGCTGCTGAGTCGATTTGAGCTCAACAGCGCCACCCCCGAGTCAACCCTGCTCGGGCATGCCGGTGCTTTGCGAGCACTATGAACCTGACAGTCTGTGAGCGGCGAGAGTCGGGCTCAGCCGCATGCACTGAATTGCTGCTGACTCCGAGGGTCCCGCGCCAGGTGCTCAGACACGCTGCCGAGTCGGCGTCGTTTTGCATGCTTTCGCGTGCTGCGGTTCTCCAGCCTTGACATGGGCGCAGACTCGACCTGTGCTGTGTGGTGAGTCCCGTCTAGCGCTGGACGAATGCTATGCGTCGGCCTACCTGCGTACCATAGAAGACATCAAAGCTGTCGCAGATAGAGCTCACCTGCAAGCCTGCGATCTCTGCCCCACCGACTCAATGCGCTCGGTCCTGCGTTATGGGGCTCTCCCTGGAATACTGCTGAATGGACGTGCCCTATCTGCCATTTTTGACGAAGCCGACATCCACTGTGAGCACCATCACCCCGCAGGCTCGGGCTCCAGCACTGCTCATCTGCAGCGCCAGACTGTGTTCGTCCGCGCTGCTGAAGCAACCCCTGAGGGCCTACAACTCGGACTCATCCGTCCACACTGCGGTTTATGAACTCTGCCAAGCTGGCATCGTCTTGCAAGCTTGGCCAATCTGGCACTCCGAATCGACAGTGTCAGAATCGTCGGCACACGAGTAATGCAGACTGAACACACCTGCAGGCTCTGCGTCGCCAAATCGTGCCCCACCCTGGTCCCCATGTTCCGCGTTCGGCTCCAGTTGCATGCGGTGAGACAAGTCGGCAGTGTGAACGAGTGCAGGTGCATGCAGCCGCGCAGTGTGTATTGTATTGAGCGTGGGCAGGGGGCATCGAGTTGCATGTGTACCCAACGCTGTGCATACGTTCCAGGCCAAATTGACCCGGATGCATTGGCGCACAGCGTTGGCCGCATTTGGCTTAGTAGCACTGTGTGAGATGAATCGGCCACAGGTGTACTCAGTTGGGAAGAGAGATCACAGTGGGGGTGCGTCCGCAGAGCTTCAAGTTTTGAATTCACCACTCCGAGTCGTGATTTCTGAGTCTTAAGGTCCTACGGGCCGGGGGCTGTTTTATTTGGGCAGGTCGAAGGTCTCCATAGAATAGCGCAGGCCAGGAAGTTCGGCTGAAGTTGTTGAAGTATTCGGCAAGGGATGCCAGAATATCCATTGCATTTTTGAGGCCTTGACGCGAAGTCAGAGTGGAATGTTTGGCAGAATGTTTGCCTGGTGCTCGGGTGCCAAATATACCGCACCTCTTTCAGTAAAGCTCAAAGATATTGAAAAATCAGCTTTGCTTCATGACGCTCAACTATAAGTTGGTATCTGAGTATAAGAGTCACATATATTCTTTTGGGATTTTTCTGCGGGACCCCCCATGAATAAATTGAATAACATCCCACTAGGACCTCATTTTGCGTACAAGGCAAAAAAAATACATTGTGATCTAGGAAGAATATTTCAAGTAGCTATAGTAGTATTAAGGCCTCCATACATCTGCAGCTGCCAAAACAACAGGCCAATTTGCCTTGGTTAAGTAATCTGAGAATGCGCGCGCTTGGTACTTTGGCTCATAAGTCTCGGTCAGGAACCGAACCGCAACAGGGACGCTCCAGCCCGGCCTCATAGCAAGCTCCTGTACCAGCTTGACTATCTTCATCCTGCGATTACTTTCGACCTTGAGCTTTCGGATATTGCGGTGCCAACTTGCACCCCAAGTTTTCGTGAGAGCTTCCACTGATAAACAGCCCCCGATTCTGTCTGTCCATTCAGTCCACACCTTCGTGATTTGCGTGATGGGAGGATATTCGTATTCTGGCAGCCAATCACTGGATGTCCAAGTCCATCGGTGAGAAGCAAGTTGAGATGCAGAGAATTTTTGACAGAGAATTTCCCATTTGGCATTCGGCACATTGGCGTCAGCATCCGTGCCCACATCCGCAATGGAGGCAAGAGGAGGCGGAGACAAATGAGGAGCAGAAGGACATCGGGGAACATTGAAGGCATTATTAGTCATTGGCGATGAGTAGGACAACGGTGAGTGGGATAATGGTACTGGGGAAGGCAGAGGAACGGGGGCTGTCTGAGGTGAGCTTGAAATGATTGTCCCTGTCAGGGAGATGTTGATTGTAAAATTCGAAAATCCAGGAAGAGATTGGGGAGATGGTAACGAAGGTCGTGTCGGCAATGGAGGAGCTACAAACGGCGATGGTGCAAGCAGTCCGAAATTCTGTGGTAAAGACATTGGAGTTGGAATCAAGGGTAACGGAGCTTGAGGAGGAAGTGAAGGAAGCAGAGGAACTGGACAAGAGAGTGCTGCAACCTCTGTGAAAAAATGAGTGAGGATAAAGGGACCTTATAAATTTGAAACCTACCTGACCGCCGAGATTTAGAGGGCCGATAATGGGAGGTTTCAGCTAGCCGTTCTGCGACTTGAGCGAGACCAGATGAGATTTCACCGAACATGTGTTGAGTATTGTTGCGCTCCCATTGCTGTTCGTATGCAAATCCCTCGAAGGCACCGCGTAATGCAATTGCAATATTCTCCGGAACATCTTTCAGAGCGAGACGAGCATCAGTTTCAACCTTGGTGATGGACGATGTTGATTCCAACGCAAATAGCCGGAAAGACGTGGAGTTGAAGGGGGCGTATTTAAAGAGCGATGCGTGAGGATTTTTGGTGTAGAGGACAGCTGCGTCCTGGACTAAGACCCGGCGAAAGAATATAAAGACCTTGAGCAGCTGCTTAAGGGCAGTATCTAGCGCCAGCTTGTTCTTGTCATATCGAGAGTCAAGAGCAGTCACCTCAGCTTCGACCCATGGGAATAACACAGATAAGATGGCGGCAGGAGGATCTAGTTTGCCGAGATCAGTCGAAGCACTGTACATTGATATCAAGCACTTACCGAGGTGATCCCGAGCTAGCAAGTATGACTCAGGTCTATTAGCATCGAAGTGAGCAACACCGAGCAGAGCACCAGCTGGCAGGGCCCTATCATAACAGGCCCGAAACGAGCCAGTTTCTTGCCATCCTCCGAGAGCCTTTGTATCGGTTACAGTTGCTCCATGAGCGGGGCAGTTTGAGCTGCTGTCAAGTACCAGAATTCCGTCAGGGCCCGTCGGGGTCCGAAGAGTCCTGTCAAGACAATATCTTATGTGAACGATAAGGGAGGAACATCACAAAAGGGGGACTTCGTGGAAAAGTGTGAAGTCCTATCGGATGCCGGATGGAGGTCCGACTCGGGGACCGACAGAGGGAGTGGACTTGGCTTCAGCTCGTGCGCTGCGCCCTTCTCTACACCCAGTGTCCAATTTCGGAGGAGGGCAGAAGACCGAGAGGAAGAGAACTGAGAAGAGGGAAACTTAGTCGATATTCAAACTGACTAGAAGCGAGAGTACATTGAGCTATTTAAATGATATCGTAGTGTAATTAATCATCGGAGGCCGATAGGCTCTGCGATGGGAATGAGTATGTAGGAGTCAATGTAAGTCAATGCTGTGTCGGCGGACGTCGGAAGACCGAGGACGCCGACAATGAAAGTCATAGTGAATCATAGGGAGTCTTGAGCATATGGTGAATGAAGTAGCCAATAAGAATGGGGACGTTACGATTCGGCGATTCTCGGAGGCCGAGGGAGTCCGATGTCACGGTACGTGACAGTATCCCCACTTAGCACCGAACCCTTGAGGTGCTGTGAAATCTGTGTCAGTGGAACGGAGTTCGGGGCCAATTCTGATCGGCCCGAACACTTCCGCAGCAACTGTACAGTAGCACGTGATGTGAAAGCGAAAAATTTTCCACATCTTGTCAACCACCATCACCCTCATACCCCAACCCATCTCCACCACCCGTAATGCCCCGCAATTCCAACGAAACAACCGAAGAGTACCACGCCCGTGTTGAAAATACACGGGAGTCCGAGGCCGATGAGTGGTCGGAGGGAGAGGTCGCTCTCCGCCACCGTCTGCGCGCAGCGACGAGGAGGCGTAGAAAGGAGGATGAGGAGGCGGCTCGTCGGGCAGCCGCGGAGGCCGAGAAAGAGGCCGCAAAACGGGCGGCCGAAAAGGCCGAACGGAAACGCTTGCGGGCGGAGAAGGCGGAGGCCGAGCGGAAGGAAGGCGAGGCCGAGCGGAAGGAGAAGGCGGAGGCCGAGCGGAAGGAGAAGGTGGAGGCCGAGCGGAAGGAGAAGGAGAAGGACAAAGGAAAACATCGGGCAAGGTCCGAGGAGGAGGAGCGGGGCTCCGAGTCGGGGGCTGAGTCGGGGCCGACAGGGAAGAAGAGGAAGACGGGGAATGAGTTCCCCAACAAGGTAAGTCGGGGAGTATCGGGACCCGTCAGAGACTAATCCTGTCCACAGTGCACGCATTGCCGGAGTACCGGCGCCCCTTGTCTACAGCGGGAAAAGGGCAAGGCCTGCGCCAAATGCTACACCAGCAAAGTACGGTGTAGCTTCACTGCGGGCGAGTCGGAGGTCGCGTCAGAGGCCGTCGGGGCCTCTTTGGAGGCCCTGGTGAACCTCCTGTCGTCTGGGGTGGAGGCATCCGAGAAGGACCGACGGGGCCAAGCGGCGAGGGAAAGGAAGGAGGCAGAGGAAAACACCAAGCACCACCGGAGGGCCCAGAGTAACCTCCTCGGCATCATAGGGGCTGTCGTCAACAGCTCGGATGCCGCGGAGGTGACTGCTCGCGCCCTCCGGAACCTGGTGACCTTGTGGAGCGCCTGGATGCAAGTTGTGCATCCAGAGGTGTGGGCAATCGCCGCCCCACAGATGTTGACGCCGGAGCCCGAACAGGACGAAAGCGGCAATTTCATCAAGATACCGGTGAAGGAGAAGGAAGGGGAGTCCAGGTCGGGGCCGAGCGGGGGGTCGAAAGGGCCGGGACCCGACGAGGCGGGGCCGAGCGGGTCCGCCTAAAAACTGTCCTCTTGTAGAATAGAAATGATTTTTTTCTTTTTAGAGTCATGAAATGTGTGATAAGTAACATAAGGAAGAAAAAAAGGATTTTTAAAAGGAAAACACTCAGAAGACCTTCATTGCATAAAAACCTGTGCGAGACATCGTAAACGAGTCGCATCGGTGGCCGTCAGTGTTCGATGTTACAACGGACCAGGACGGTTAGGATGTTTGGCGTGAAATTCTTCAACAAGATCTGCTGCATGGGCAAGTTCATCGGCTCGCAGCCAAGATGTCTCCTCTGCTGTTCCGGCGTAGCTGTCCCAGCGAACAAGGTAGACTAGCGGAGGCCGACGGCGCCGATCGATTTTGCTGTCCAATATCTCTGCGATTTCATACTCGAGGTCCCCTTCTATCTCGATCGGGGCCGGCGGAGGCCGTTCTCGACCTGGTGTAGTATTTGGATGTGAGGGCTCGAGTTGAGAGACATGGAAGACGGGATGAATTTGACGCATGTCTCGGGGAAGTTTAACGGTGAAGGAAGCGGGTCCGGGCTGGGCAATAACTTCAAATGGACCATAGAAGAGTTCCGAGAATTTCCTAGTCGGTCGCGCTGTTCGGAAGCCAAAGGCATTGATGTATACCTCGTCTCCGATTGAGATCTTCGGGTCCGCGGTTTTCCGCTTGTCTGCGGGTCCCTGATAGCGCTTCTGTGCAGCGGCCATCTGAGTGCGAAGCTCTTGGTGTAGAGCATCCAAGTCCGTGATGAAGTCTTGGGCCTGAGCGGAGGTAATATCCCTCTCGGGGTGCACGGTAACTGACATGTGATAGCCTTTGTTGGCGAAGAAAGGAGACACTCCGGTAGTTTCATTAGGAGTGTTGTTGTAGGAGAACTCGCCTAGAGGGAGAAGTGCAGCCCAGTTGTTCTGCTGGTAATTGCAGTACATCCGGATGTATTGTTCCAAGGTCTGATTGACACGCTCGGTCTGTCCGTCGGCGGAAGGATGGTATCCGGCGGTGAAGTGTAGACGCATATTGAGCGCTTCTCCCAAGGAACGGAAGAAATGGTTAACAAACTCGGTGCCCCGGTCGGAGGTGACATGGCTCGGGACTCCGTGCTTGGAGAAGACGTGAAGAACGAATAAATGGGCTAACTCGGACGCCGAGATTTTGCCTTGACAGGGAATAAAGAGTCCCATCTTGGACAGGCGGTCGACAATGATGAGGATGCTGGTATAGCCGTCAGACATAGGGAGCTGTTCAATGAAGTCATAGAGATTGAGTCCCAAGGCCGCTGGGGACTGGGAGTTGCCGAAGGAGTCCGTAGGGTCTATGGTGAGTGTATTTGCCGTGTTTGCAAGAAACGCAAGATCGACGTAACTTTTAACAAAGTCTCGGAGTCCGGGCCACACATATTCCTGTCGGACCAAGGCAAGGGTCTTGTTTTGTCCCCAATGACCAGCAAGTAAATGATCGTGTTTGTCGAGCAGGACCCGAAGTCGGAGTTCCGCGGCGTCCGGGACGTAGATACGTCCATCGTGATAGAGAAGTCCATCTCGGGTTACCCATCGGGGGTCCGAGGCATCATTAAGATGTCGTGAGGCAGAAGGGTCAGAAGGTAGGGCATCTCGGATGTCCGTGTGAAGTTGATCAATGTCCATAATGTGACCAGCTCGGAGCGCTGGGGTCCAAAGCGCGGATGCGCGAAGGGACGCACCAATCTGATGCTGAGTGAATACTGGTCGGAAATTATGCGGATTTGCATTGGCGTAGCCACTATCCCCCTCTTTAGGGTAGACGTCCCGTCGTCTAGTGAGAGCGTCGGGCTTGCCTCCGAGGCGTCCCAGTCGGAACCGAAGGACGAAATTAAAAGGCGACAGATACTCGGACCACCGAGCTTGCCGGCGGGTCAAGAGTTTCGTAGTCGCAAAATACTCCAGATTCTTATGGTCAGTGACCACGTCAATTGGTGGGACTGCTCCTTCCAGATATCGGCGCCAGACTCGGAAGGCCTCGAAAACGGCCAGAAGTTCCTTGTCATGAGTGTCGTAATTGAGTTCGGGGGCCGAGAGGGTCCGAGAATGAAATGCGACTGGGCGGATTTCTCCGTCCGGCGATGTTATGGAGAGAATCGCCGCAATGGCGTAGTCGGATGCGTCGGTTTCCAGCGTAAGTTGTGCGCCTGGAACCCAATGCATAAGAATCGGAGCAGTGGTGAAAGCATTCTTAAGGGTATCAAAAGCTTCCTGGCATATAGGGGACCAAAGCCAGGGTTCGGACTTCCGAGTAAGCCGTGTCAGCGGCACGACGATGTCTGAATAGTTCGCAATAAAGTGACGATAGAAATTGGCGAAGCCAAGGAATGATTGCACATCCTTGACTTTTCGGGGCTCCGGCCATTCCCGAATGACCTCGATTTTGGAGTTGTCCATCGTAAGTCCTTCCAGTGATAGGATGTATCCGAGGAATTCAACAGTTTCCACGTTGAAAACGCACTTTTTGAGGGAAGCAAACAGACCGGCTTTCCGAAGGCGCCGAAGTACTTCCCGAACATGCTGTCGGTGTTCTGACGGGTCCTCCGAATAGATGAGGATGTCGTCCAGGTATACCACGACGGTGATGTCGAGGAGATCCGAAAAGAGGTCATTCATGAATCGTTGAAAAGCGGCAGGAGCATTGGTCAGGCCTTCAGGCATCACCAGCCACTCAAAGGAACCATAGCGAGTCTGGAATGTTGTTTTCCATTCATCGCCGTCGGTGATCCGGACGAGATGATACGCATGTTTAAGGTCAATTTTAGTGAAGACCTTAGCGCTACGTCCGGCGTCAAGGAGGTCCGAGATGAGCGGTAGCGGGTACCGATCCTTCCGAGTGATCCGATTAAGTGCTCGGAAGTCTACACAGAGCCGAAGCTCGCCAGACTTCTTCTTAACGAAGAGGATCGGAGCGCCATGCGGGGAAGTCGATTGTCGAATGAAGCCGTTACTAATATTCTTGTCAAGGAAATCTCAGAGGGCCGCCAATTCTAGCTGAGAAAGGGAGTATATAGGACCGGGCGGAGGTGATGCCCCGTCCTCTAGTTCGATCTTGAGATCGTAGGGCCGATGAGGTGCTAATTTTTCCGACTCGGAAGCCGAAAAGACATCAGCAAACTCATGATACTCCGACGGAAGTCCGGACAAGTCCGGAGCCGAGGAAGTATCAGATGAACGTCCTAGGACCTCTGAGAGGCCTAGACGGAATAATTGACTACCTTCGCTGCGTAGAATACTGGCGAAGGCAGCTGCTCCTATCAAGGAGACCGACGGAGGTTTAGCGTCAGCCGAAGGAGCGACAGAGGGCTCCCCTACGGAGGAATGGAGCCGGCGGAGGCCGATGGGAGGCCTTCGGATGGAGCTGAAGGTGGAATTGCAGAGCCAGGCGAGCGGAAAGATATTTGGCCCGAAACCCAGTCAATCAACGGATTGTAGCGGGTGAGCCAGTTGTGTCCCAGGACAACAGAGCAAGCAGAATCCAAGGTGGTGACATAAAATTCAACCGGAGTTGTGTCACCCGAAGGGAACGAACGTCGAGACGAACGATTTCAGAGATGATGGTCCCGGAGGACCCATCAAACAGATGGAGGCCATCGAGGAATAGAAACGCGTGTGAGATTATTGGTCGTACAAAATACAGGGTCTGCAAAACAATCGGACGAACCAGAGTCTATAAGGGCTCGGAAGTCCGACGGAATCTGCGGAGACTGCAGGAATGGGCATAAGGAATTTGGGTCCGTGAGAGCAGAAGCATTAAGTCGTAAAAAAGAGTCGGGGGTGCGATCGGGGATGTCTTTGCGACCCTCGGGCCGCACGGACTTCCGAGAGTCGCTACTTAGTTTCCCGACTGGGATGCAGTAGTCGGAGTTGCCGCAGTTCCCGAAGTGGAAGCAGCACGTCCGAACACCTTCTTCTTGGGACAGGCGTCACTGCGGTGGCCTTTTCCTCCGCAAAGCAGGCACAGGTTCTCGGCGAGCCGACGGGCTTTCTCGGCAGGAAGGAGTTTGCCGTCAGATCCCAGCATCTTCGCCCAAGGCTTCTCTGAAGTCGTAGAAGTCGAAGTTTGAGCGGGGGATCCGCCGGAGTTCCCTCCGTTCCCCCCGCCTCCCTTCTGCTTCTTTTTCTTGGAGTCGTTATTGGCGTTGTTGGGAGTGGGATGATTGCCAGAGTTGCCTGAGTGGCCCAGCTTTGAGTTGTCGGAGGTTCCAGATTTCGCCGGCGGGGCCCGAGAATGCCGAAATCACTGCTCCTTCTGCCATTCCCAATGGGAGGCGTCAATGGATTGAGCAGAGATTTTGAGGACATCAAGGGAATCGGGTTTCCCGCCGGGAAGATCACGGAGTTTGAGCTGAATACGCTCGGAAGTCCATCATAAAAGACCTTTCGGAGAGCGACGGAGTTCCAGCCTGTAAGCTGTGAAAGCTTATTGAAGCGGACCGGATACTTCTGGATCTGTTGTCCGTCGCCCATACGTAGAGCAACTATCTCGTTCTCGGCGTCCTGTCGGGGATCGTAGGTGCCGAAATTGAGTTGGAGTTCCGAAACAAAGGCATTGTAATCGTTAAGCCAGTTCGGAGTGTTGTTCGGGTCCGGATTGACGTAGGATGGTTCGAACCATCCAAGGGCATCTCCTGTAAGGTACGAGATCATGTAGTTGACCTTCTGCTGATCGCGGACGAATGCCGACGGGCGATCGCGGAAGTTCAGAATGCCCAGGAAAAGAAAGGTTCGGAGTTTCTCGGGGTCCTTCCCATCGAATGTCTCGGGATCCCGAACTCGGGACCGAGTCTTGTCGTTGGAAGTATCGCGTTGATTAAGCACGTTGCCAATACCCTGAGACATGGCTTGGGTGAGGGACGTAAAAGACAAGTTGGGGTTGTTGAACGGGTTCTGGTCAGGGGTTGAGGATCGACTGTGTCGGCCCCCGTTGTTCCCCGGACCGTCATCTCCGTCGCCACCTCCACCGCCTCCACTAACTCCACCAACCATATCATGGAAAGGGTTGGTTGAGGATCTTCGCGGACGTTCGCGTTCTTCCAGCTCCCGAGGGGGAGTCGGAGGCCGACGGTTCTCCCCAGAGGAGATCGGGTCCCAAGGGTGGTCTTCCTCGTCCAATTCTTCATCTATCTGTACCAGGCTATTTCTGCCTGATCGGGGTCCACCGGTTTGCAAGATTGAATCGAAGGGATTAGGTGAAGTGGGATTGCGGGTTTGGGAAGGAAGTGTTTGTGTGGAAGTCATACTGCCAGCAATGTGAGCGCTTTGCCGAGTAACAAAAGATGATTGAATATTTTGGCTGGCTATGTTTCGGAGGCCCGCGCTGTAGTTAATGCGGGAGTCCCGAATAGCCTGATCCTGTTGTCGGCGTTGCTCGGCGATTTCTGGAGGAGTAACCGAGAGTCGTGCAAGTCGCTGAAAAGCACGTTCGTTTCTTCGTTGGATTTGTGTGTTGAGGTCCAAAGCCATAAACGGGTGGGCGTAAGAAGAGTGAGTTTGAATATACTGTCAAGTACCAGAATTCCGTCAGGGCCCGTCGGGGTCTGAAGAGTCCTGTCAAGACAATATCTTATGTGAACGATAAGGGAGGAACGTCACAAAAGGGGGACTTCGTGGAAAAGTGTGAAGTCCTATCGGATGCCGGACGGAGGTCCGACTCGGGGACCGACGGAGGGAGTGGACTTGGCTTCAGCTCGTGCGCTGCGCCCTTCTCTACACCCAGTGTCCAATTTCGGAGGAGGGCAGAAGACCGAGAGGAAGAGAACTGAGAAGAGGGAAACTTAGTCGATATTCAAACTGACTAGAAGCGAGAGTACATTGAGCTATTTAAATGATATCGTAGTGTAATTAATCATCGGAGGCCGATAGGCTCCGTGATGGGAATGAGTATGTAGGAGTCAATGTAAGTCAATGCTGTGTCGGCGGACGTCGGAAGACTGAGGACGCCGACAATGAAAGTCATAGTGAATCATAGGGAGTCTTGAGCATATGGTGAATGAAGTAGCCAATAAGAATGGGGACGTTACGATTCGGCGATTCTCGGAGGCCGAGGGAGTCCGATGTCACGGTATGTGACAGCTGCTAACGGACAGCCAGCATGAGTGACCTTGGTGATTGAGATGTTGTTGGCACGATTCATTGCGGTGACGCGCTGCCAATGAGCTGAGCCAAGGAGAATCAGAATCAGAAAACATCAGAGAGGATAAGTATAAGAACTGACTTTGGTATGTCATCTCTGTTGTAACGTCGGACGCAAAGAAGACATGGTTTTCATACCATGCTCTTTGCCCATACTCTCCAAAGCTTGGGTTGTCGAAATCGGGGGGGAAATCAGGAACAGGTTGCTGCTCAATGTGGAAATACGCGAAGAACATCATCGCCATGGCTCCGATTGGGCACAACTCGACGAGACGATGTCGGAGAACACCGTGCTCATCCATGCGGCCACTTTGATTTGTCTTCGCATTGTTGGCAAGAAACCCCAGAACCTAAGTAGGTAAATAGGTGAAAAATGTCACTGCAGTACAGGACACTTATGGGAACCTCGAAGCCTGGTCGGATGATATTCATTTTAATATTCGAGAGGAAGAAATCCGACCAGAGCAACTGTTGGAGGCTCTGACCACGCCAAGCCGAAGTTGCGGAAAAAAGAAGCATGGCTCGGTCGCGTAAATCAAGCCATATGCGGTGTTTCAATGTCGAGTTAGTGAGTGCCCATAAAGAGCATCTAAGGAGTTCATCATGGTCGTACATGTCTTAAATCAATTTAGTCAGCAGTGACATGAGAATGAAATGAAAATAAAATTACTGACCCACAGTAGATCCTGCTGCCTTCTGAGTTTGTGCAGACTCGGCACGCTTCGGCTCATTGTGCTTGGCAGCTGATTCGAATGTACGTATGCGTGTGTCGTCTCGAAGCTTGACGCGAGCTTCTGGGTCGTTCTTGTAGTTGTTCAGATGCTGGTGATTGATGCGATAGTTCTCGTGTGCGGATATGACTTGGAGGACCTGGGATTTCCCGACCGTCGTTCCGGCTTGAGTCTCCGATGACCCACGCTTTTTCTGTGGTTGACTACATTAAACAAGGAGAGTTTGAGAGCATGAATTAGACTTACCTTCTCTCGCGTTGTTTCGTATTCGAGGAAAAGGGTCACCTTCGTCACGGTGATAGGGTGCGCCGGAACTTCCTTCCATGACGGATCCGCTTCAACTCGGGAAGCCTGGTTGAGTGCCCACCATGACTCATAGCTGCGGACGTGACGCGCATATGCGGGGTCAGTTCCCTTGCCAGCTTGCTCATCTGCGGAGATGCCAAGTCGCACATCGTGAGAGCGCGCCTCAAGAACCTGTATAGATCTTTGCAGTCGCTCCGGCGACAAAAGATCTGGCTGGTGAGGTAGGGTGTGGTCTGCATTTGATGGAGGAGATGGTGGCAGAAGTTCACTGTCATTGAGTTCATCAATGGGAATCAAGCCGGTGTCATCAAAGCGCGGTGGAGTCTCAGGCATATTTGAGGTAATCCTACGCCGCTTATGTGATGGCGGTATCGCTGGCAGACGTCTGGACATGGCTTTGAGCAGGGTTAAAGGTCAGTCAGGACTCCGAAACACTGAGAGTTATGGTCAACACTCACTGAGGGTGACACAACTTATTCGGAATTTTCGTGCGCGTACGCAGGGTACCGATGACGAGACACAGAGAGAGAGAGATACGGGGTGTTGTGGCTTTGCTGAACAAGAGTTTGTGTTGAGCAGCAGGCCAGAAATGTTTTGGAAAGAAGAAGATGCGCGGAAAAATGCAAGGAGATCTGTACTAAGGGCACAATTGCTTTGATAGGTCCAGTATGTAGGTTTGAATGGATCGAGCTCAGCCGGATCCGGATGGCAATGGTGGCACCCTCCAGCAACAATGGCGATTTGAGCAGAATGTGACGGAATTATGTCCGGGGATAAGTTATGAAATATCATCAGCAGCTCCAGCAGAGATAGACGAGAGACTTAGGAGAGAATTAAAGAGAAGCCCCAGTAGAGTAGGCTCGTGGGGCAAAGAGCGTGGAAGGGAGGGCGTCGCGCGCACGTCGGTCGACGAACTTGGCAGGAAGCGCGTTTGGCGAGTGAGTTGCACCGCCTCTGCCGATCATGGGTCTCGTGGTTTGGCCTGCGGCCACCTTTATTGGCCGAGCTGCCGGATGACCCCGGTTTTGGGTGGCAGCTCCTCTTAGGGGGCGGGCGGCCTTGGGCTTGGCTTGGCGTAGGGCTCCTGGCGTATACTAACGTGGTGACCTCGGCAAGCTTACGCGGGGGTTACCATCGAGGTTACCACCCTAGAGCGGTATCGTGGTGTATACTCCTATATATTTGGGGCAAAAAAAAACTTGCCTTGAGCGCAGATGAATTCGACGGTTTTTCCTCATTTTAATAGAGGAACGGTCCTTGCCTGGATGGAATAGTCTATGCTCGTTCGGCAGCCTGGAGGACTATTTCAAGGTTTTTCACCTCATTTCGATCTCAGTGAAGCTGTTTTTGAGGACAATTGTGTGGGAATCATACCCAGCATCGTGTTTTTGCTTGATCCTGATTGGATCCTCGCTGAAAAATGACAAACACAAATTTACGTCATTCGGACATCACGGAATCTCCTTTTTTGGCCAGATTTATGGGTTTTGCCCCCGAGTTCGCCTATGGATTATGGGTTATAAGAAAACTATGGGTTTCGCCCGCCCACCGAGTCTGTAACATCAAAAATCCATGGGTTTGAAGGGGTTATGGGTTTACAGACGTATGGGTTCCGAGGGGTTCGACTGTATATATATAGCCATCGGATCCATCGGAAAATGATCCGAGGCAGTTTTTGATGAAAATTCGATGGGAGATTGCTGCCGTAGAACGTCTGGTGCAGTAGAGCGTATTCGCACCTGCCTCAACAGCATATTTTGGCAAAATTTGATGAGATCTTTCAGAAATTTGATGAGCCCCAAATGGCATGCGTGACTCGGCAAGACTACTGTGATAACCGGCAAGACACCGCAATTAGCGCGATGCGTCGAGATGGTTTGCACCGCACTTCATATGGATATCTGGTATGCAGGCTGGCAGTTATATTAGAACTGTACTTGTCCATAGCGTAGGGCAAGGAGCTGGAGCGATGCGTCAATGTGTACGCGCGCCGAGTGGTGACATCACGCTCACATCAGTCACTCATCAGTCATGGGCGTCGGCGGGTGATAGCAGAAATCTGGGCGTCGTTTTTGGGTGTTGCGAATACGCTCTAGTTTGGTAGGCAGCTATGCGCTTGCGTCATGCAGTGGTTCCTGCAAAATAATGCAAATCTCATCCCCCGTCACTCATATCCGCATGAAAATTTGTACATGCATTCCTGTTAGGGCTTGCACCCGTCCGTCCGACGGGACGGCCGTCGCAAAGACGGCCGTCGCTGAGCACGGGACGGGCCCACCCGTCCGTCAAGATCATCTCCAAGGTAGCGCGACGGACGGGTCCCGTCCGTCGACGGGTGACGGCCGTTTTTGACGGGTAAATTGAGAGTAAAGCGAGGTGTTGTGGGATTTTGACACAAAAGACACAGAAATGTCCTGTTCAGAATTTGTCAGTTTCCTTTCAGTTATATTCCAGCTGGGGAAGCACAAAATTACTCCCAGAGTTGAAATTCATCCTGGCGGATGGATGGAAAGCCTGCCGTAATCGCCGCCTTCCCTATGCGCCACAGAACTCCGTCGTCCCTAGTTGCCCCAGATAGACACAGAAAATGTCCAGTTTAGAATTTACCATTTTCCTTTTAGTTATATTCTACCTACCGTGGTTGGTTGACCCTGTCTTCGGTTGACCCGTCAACCCGTCGACGGACGGGTAACGGGTGCCCCGTTGACGGGTCCACCCGTCCCGTACCCGGCCGTCTAAACCTGACACTGAAGTACTGAACGGACGGGTCCCGTCCCGTCGTGACGGCCCGTCGACCCGTCGCAAAGCCGGACGGGTGGAAGCCCTAATTCCTGTTAGCCATATAAGCCTCTAGGCACTCGATTTCCAATTATCCGAGCTCTCCTTGTGACGCAACATTAATTTTTATCTTCATTATGATTTATGATACATCCACGCAGCCATAGATATTTGGGTAGATTTGGAGGGTTAGAATAATCTTAGGCATGGTCCTGTATGTCGTAATTATGATTTTGGGGGCCTGTGGAACCCCGAGAGTGCGCTTTTGACCGCATAGATTCCTGATGTTCTCGGTTTATGCCCCAATAGCGCGTCTTCAGCGCCGGAATACATTCTTCCGGTCTCTACCGACCACATATACATTATTCGCGACTCAAAACGCGTCAATACCTCTCATTCCCTCCGAGCTCACCACTTTCCTCCACCTTCCCTTCAAAATTCACCATTATTTCGTGTTTTCTTGTGCCCCAACTGCATGCAAGCATCCCAGATCATCATTTGGTATCAGTCATACATATTTATGAGGTCCTACATATTTATTTCCTCCCCAGAACTCGTGAATTGCGGACGGTGTCTTCGAATATGGGGTGTGACATGTGTGACCGATGAGGTCAGACTGCACCAGATCTTTACGGCGTGTGGTTTTTTGATGGATTGTGCCCCAAATTTCAGACTCCGCCGAACCCCGTAAAGATCTGGAGCCGAGATTATTACATAGCTACAACATAGCTAGCATCAAGTCCCGAAATCCCTGTTATGCCCCTCCCGTTCACGTCCTCCAGCAAAAGTTCCTCTCAGTCATCCAGTCGCCCACGCTTCAAGTGGAACCTCTTGCGCAGCCATGTAGCGGATTCTTCCAAGCCCACTGACAGTGCTCTTCAAGTCTTGTCTGTGCCTGCATCCCTCACAGACCAGATCTCCACTGAAATCTATGAACTCATCATTGACCATCTGAACACCGATAAGCTGGCGCTTCTCGCGTGTTCTCTAGTCTGCCGATCCTGGCTCCCACGGAGCAAGTGCCATTTGCTCGCGTTGCGGGTGTGCTGCCCAGTGCCTTTGGTCAGTCACGGAGGCTTCGGAGCGGTCACTTGTGCTGTCCCCTGCGGTCAGTAGTGCTGCACAGGGCGTTCTGCGGTTTCTTGACGTGCATGTTTTCTCCGAAGCTAACGGTGGAATAATTTACGGCACCACGGACGGAATATACAGAGGCTCGGAAGACGGCTCCCGCACTCGGCTCCTGTCGATTCAGGATGTTTCCCAGATCGACGTTTTCGAGGATCAGAACCTTTTCCTTTGCCTTGCCGGTAAGTCGATAGGGCAACTTTCCAGACATCGTTTGATTATTCTCCAGGGGGTGTCCTTATGACTATACCTTTAGATGTCCTATGTTCAACCGCTTGTAACCGGGACACCACTACTCAAGTATCGACACATGTAGCATTCTTCGATGTCCTTAGGAGTGCAGTTGGTGGCAGCCCTCAAGTCTGTATTGTCAAGACATCACTACTTTCCACTACCCTCAAGGTCCTTGATGTTGTCTCGGGGGCCAATCACCAGCCCTCTGTGTTAGTAACCGTAAGAGTGTGTGCATTTCTGACCTCTGTGGATTGTATTGATGTGGTGGTCATCAAGGATTTTTATATTCCCTGCGAGACGTACTCTGCGCGACTTCTTTCTCAAACACGGCTCGCAGCAGCAGTCAAGGGTAACTTCGAAATTGTGGACTTGACCACTCTGGAAACCCAGAACTTGTTCGACCCTTCCGACCCCGCTCTCGAGTTTGCGCGCCGCAAAAAAGTCAAACCACTGGCCCTTTTCCGTGTTTCCTCAAGCTTGTTCCTTGTGTGTTGCAATAGTTCGTCCACCGGCCGCAGCGTTGAATCTATGTTGACAAACTGATAGAATTTGGATTCTACATCCATCATACCGGGTATTTGGTACGAGACAGATCGCTGATGTGGTGGGATACCACTGCCGTTGCTTTTGGTGAGTCTTCCCATGCACTTTCTTCCAGAATGTAACAGCTCCGTATTGCCGCAGCATTGCAACAGCCACATTTACTTGTTTTTGGTGCCTCGCAAACAGAAGTATGGAACATCGAAACAGCGGACAGTGTGCAGACCATGCGGGGCAAATATACCCTTTTGAATACTCCCGACGCTCGCGGTAAAATTCTTGCTCTATCGGATACTATTGTGCAACTAGTCATCACAGAGCCCAGTTCAAACTCTTGAACTAGACCGCCCGTGCAATATTTCCAACTACAGACTAGGATACTAAATATTATGGTACAGCGCACTGATGTATGTACGGACCCTGGCTGTTTTTCAACGGCATCGCGCCGGCCTACCTACCTACCTACTTGACTTGCGGTCAGGAAATCAAGCGTGCGATAATATTCGTGTTATGCCTGCCTACAGTCTGTCTATGTCTTTCTACGCCCTAGTGGAATGCAGTGAAAGGACCATATACACAAAAGTAGATAGCAGACTGTTGCAGCCCTATCAAAGCTTGATCACAGCCCAACATAACGTCGGCGCCAAACACCCCTGCATTTCGGTCTCAATCAGACCCGTACAATATAGTTAAAAACGCTTACTTGATGCGGAGGATCTCCCGGGAAGCAGAGAACGGCATGGGCTTTGCCAAGTGCTCGACATACCATGCTGTCCAACCCCGTCGATTCTGACCTTTGTTGACCGCAAAAACTCAGGGTTCACGATCAACGAGTCGATATCGCGCCACAGGCCCTCTGTACCATGTAACTTGTCTGATTCATCATTAAAGCGATAACAGTTCATCGTGGTGATTTCAACTAGGACGGACAAGCGCCAAGTGGGAGAGAGCCTTGAGAAGAAAGTGCGGTATGTCCTCGTTCAAGGTTTCTATAAACAAGTTCTGGAGGCAGGTATTATGACGCAGAAAAAACGGTTCGACTTTGAATGCTGTTTCAATCAATCTTGAGTATGCATGATTATGTATGATATCCAGCCCAACGGGAACCAACCGTCACTGCGCGGCATATGGATCACAACATCAAGGCGCAAGTTGTCAAGTGCATCGCCCGTGTGCCGGAGGTATTTTGCAAGCGCTGAATTCTCATACGGCCACACCTTGCATACAGTCACTGACGAGAATGAGTATTGCCTGGAAGAAATTCTCTACATCGTCCCCGACAGTACATCAATGGCACGCGATTTTTTGGGAAACTGAAATGTTGTTAGAAACGTGTAGCCAGCGAATGATCCATCGGAAACGTTCAGGATGAACAATGATCCCAACAATGGCAAGAGGTCTGGGGAAGCTAAAAGGTCGCGCGCGCAGCCAGAAGCTTCGGAATCGAACCAGAGATCCAGGATCGACATGGATGTGAAGACCGTGCTGAAGAGTTTACAATAATGATTGGACATGTTGTTGCCCATCTCGATGTAGAGGTATTGGAGTTTTGGGCAAGGACGCAGTCGGTGGACATCATTCAGCCCGTTTCCGTCATCGCCAAACCCTGACAAGTCCAGGTTACGGATGAGTGACGCAACAGGCAAAAGGGAAGCATCTGTTAACTTGAGGAACGATCCGATGTTCTCCCTGTGTAGCGAGACCGCGACGAAAACACGGACTCTACTTGGGTATAGCCACTGGGCTTTCGTTGACGAGTCCATACAGTTTGACGTCGGTCTGCATGTCCGGAAGGTGATCAATGATCAGAGCAGTTAGTTCTGCTGGCAGATCCGGCATGTCGAGCAAGCCTTTGGTGGAAACCAAGGGGAGGTCGAGTGAAGATGACAGGATGGTTTGGTATGCAGGAACTGCACACAGCCACATCAAATATTTGGGCTCTTCAAGTCTTTCACACGGCTCCAACACGGCTCGAGGTTTATTTGAAGTTCAAGACTTTTGAAGCTGGCGGGATTCCCGTCAAGTTTGTGCATGGTCCAACTCGTTTCAATAATTCAGAGAGGAAACTTGTCGCTGGCAGTAAGCGGAAACCAACAGAAAACATTGTGTATGGCATTCAACCCCCGGAAAAGAGACACGCAAGAAGTCATCTTGTTTCTCCACTTTTCCAAGCTCCGATTTCTATCCGCTCCCGAATGGAGAGATTGGGAAGGGAATTTTGCACATGTGTTCAACTATCAGTCATTATCGCATCAAGACGGATCCCGTGGGCACACGCCGTGAAGCGTGTATCTCCACGAGCTAGCGACGTGAATGGTGCGCAGGATCCTAAGTGCCACAAACCGCTCCGCCTCCAACACCGCGTCAATGGCGTTCTAGACGGCTGGCACAGACTTTCACGCCCGCAGGTATGGTATTCTCCACGGTGATTGTGGCTAATTTGCGAGACTCGGACTGCAGGTAGTATAGGATCTCGAGCCGAAGGCACAAAATATCGTAGATATCAGCGGCGATGCTCGGGCTTTCAAGCCGATGCAATGGAAGAGAGCAACAGTCGCTTCATCGTCTACATCAGCAACTTGACAAGTTCTTCTCGGGGTGCTTCCAGGTGCTTTTGTTCTTTTGACTTTTCCTCGCACTTTTTTCCGTCACTTTTTCAGCTGGATAATCACTTTGGGCTGTTCAGATCTTTTAAGTTCACTTGTGGATGTTCTTGTCTGTGCACTCATTCGGCTGAAATATCTCTCTACTTGTATTGCTTGGCGCTGTCTGTGCCGCAAATAGTAATGGTCTCGAGTATTCAAACCCCTGTTTTCAAGGTACTGTCCAACAATTTTCGGCCGCCATGCACACCGTTTCGACCTCGAATCAAGAGAAACTTGAAAATTATTGCAAAGGTCCAATATACGTGGCGGTAATTAAAATGCAATCTCGTGGGCATGATGGTCTGCATACTTGTTAACATAAAAGGCCTGAAAAGTGTCCAAGGAATCAGAAAAATCAAAGTTCATTGCCGGCACAAACTCCTTTCCGGCAACACCAATGAGATGTGCACCCCGAAGCAGAGAATCAATGTGAACGACCGCCATTTCGCGCTCCCCGGGCCGGCCTCGAACAAATTCTGGTTTTACGATCCACATACCCGTATCCGGGCACGGCTCCTGTCCGTGCGGAGAAAACCAGTGCACAAGCGCGCATGGGTAATCAACTTTGCGAAACTTGAATCGAAAGAAAAGGAACACTTGTGCTGCATGCAGTCCCCAGAATCCCGGAGCGTCGGGGTCGTGCTCGATAAACACACAATCATATCGAGGTGGGCCACGATACCACGACTTCGTGGCCCGAATCCGTTCGTGATGCATGCCACCGACACCAGAGACGTCGCTTGGAGCGTAAAAGACGGCCTGCGCCGAGTTATACATGAATACCCGTTCCGAGAATTCGGGGCAGTCGGATAAGGAAACTCGACCGCCAGGGGCAGGAGCGTCAGGATAAAGTTGGTTGTAAAGGAATCGCCGAATGAGTTCCTGTAGGCGTGGTTGTTCGATATGCACACCTAACTGACGCACGTCGCGAGGTACCTTGCGAACTAAGCAAAAGTAAGATGAAAAACAAACCCATGAAAATATCGTCATTGAAACACACCGTAAGTCTTTGCTAACTTCACTTCACCGAGGATGGTTGGGCCGGGAACCTCGCCTTGATCAATGCGCTCGTCGTCGGGGTCGTCAGGAGGTTCCTCAGGAACAGGGGGGAGCGGTAGTGGAATGAGTGCACCATCCATCATCCCGCGAGCCATGAAATCGACTCGTGCGGCCGCCAGCTTGTCCAAGCGCTGGTTCGTGAGGAGGATTTGGCTCAGAGGCTTGTTGCAGCTGGACCGGCGGTACGGCTTTTTAACAGCCTTGATATGCTTCGACTCCGTGATGGAGGAGCACAAGCCGTTCGGCGCAGCAAATGCCTGAATGAGAGGCCGATAATGAACCCTAGAATGCTGACGAGGCAGCGAAAATCCATCCGGCCGAACGAGACGAAAGATTTCACGGGCTTCGTGAAAGCTCTCGACAGTGGTGTCGATGGAAAGGAGGCTGTCTTCATCAAGGACAGACCGACGTACAAGGTAGCAAAATTCGGTGATATGCGCAACGGTTTGGACCACTTGAGATGGCAGAAGGCTGGCAATTGCAGGAAGGTAGACCTAGAGCAGAATTATTTGCTCACTGCCCAGGACGGTGAGAGCACTTGATACATACCTTCATCAATCCTTTGAATCATTACCCATCCACTGCTTGAAGCCTCTTCCCACAGGAAAGTGCTGAAGCCCGGGGAACGGTGGCGTGATCGCGATACTGCAGGTCCTTGATAATAATACAGATAAAGTGGAAATGGAGAAGATGTACCGCCTATCACACAGGGGGCATACCCCGTGGCATATGAATCCATATGCCACGGTGGCTTATGCGCGGCATATGCGCGGCTGTTGGTGGGCTTATGAAACCAACCTAGGGAGGGTTCGAATCCCCGCTTGGGCAATCTTTTTAAAATACATTTAAATAGTATATTTATCAGTCCATGTCAACAATGTCAGCAATTTTGCTGGCACAATCAGTCAACTACTAAAGTATTATACTGTGTATGTTTTAATAGAGCTGTTTGTAGCTCTGGTTCTGCCCTGGTATATATTTTAATCAAATATTCACGTGGTAACTATTTCACTAAATTTGGAGTCTCCTGATAGTTCCAAAGTCAGAGATTCCATGAGTCCCTCTCAGGCTCAAAGTTGGGTTCAGGAGTTATCTATGCTGTTCATTTTGTAAAATAAATCAATGGCATATATGTATGCTGTTCGTTTTGTAAATTAATTCAATAGCATATATGTCTCCCACACCTAGCACGAAATCTTGACTGTAAGACACATCATATATTTGAATGGCACCTCACAAGTTTGAACAGGTGCAGGGCATATTTATGAGTGAAAGAACACCATATGTGAATAGTGTGTGACACGGGTGACACCGCGGGTGACTCCGGCCCGGACCGTACCCGCACCCGGCAATACTGTGCCCAAATGCAAACGGGTACAGGTTTGGCAGATTGTTTTTTTGCTGCGGTATCCGGAAAACCCCTAGGGTATTGTAACCATGGCTTTATACCGCAGTATTAGAAGGAAAAATCATGGCTTTGCAACCTCAGGTCTTTCAAGTGGGTGAACCAGTAATTCTCATAATTCATAGATTGTTATTAATATATTATAAGCACAACACAAGTACCATAATGTGATACTACGAGTGTGTATTTCGTCTGTGCATGCGTGCGTGGCTGCGGGGCATCTGGGTGGGCGTGGATGTTGGGACATAAGTTGTTAGCAGGGCGCTGCGCAGGCGGGGTGTCAGGGCGTGGGCGACAGATGTCGCGGCTAGGGAGCGTTCTCGGTCTGCAGTTTGAGCCTCGCACAGCGCTTGATCACGAAGATGGGACGAGACGGGGCGTGGGCGGGCGTGCGCTTCAGGACGTGAGGCGTGGGTGAGGTGTCTACGGGACGTCGGGGCCTGGGCTTGGGCATGTCGCTGCGCAGGCGAGTCGTTGGGGCATGGCAGGGCGCTATGCAGACGGGGAGTGGGCGCTGCACAGACGGGCGTGGGCATCGGGCGTGGGCGGGGCGCTGCGCAGACGGGGAGTGGGCGCTGCGCAGATGGGGTGTGGGCGCTGCGCAGACGGGGCATAGGCGTCGGGCGTGGGCATGAGGCGTGGGCAAGGCATCTGCAGGGTGTTGGGGCCTGGGCCTGGGTGTGACGCTGCGCAGGCGAGCTGCCGGGGCCTGGGTGTGGCACTGCGCAGGCGAGGCGTCAGGGCGTGGGTGGGGCGCTACGCAGACATGGAGTGGGCACTGCACAGACGGGTGTGGGCGTCGGGCGTGGGAGGGGCGCTACGCAGACGGGGAGTGGGCACTGCGCAGACGGGGCATGGGTGCTGTGCAGACGGGCATGGGTGCTGGGCATGGGTGTCGGGTGGGCGTGGCACTGCGCAGACGGGGGGAGACGTGGCAGGGGCATCGGGTGTGAGGCGTGGGCGTGGCACTGCACAGACGGGCATGGGCGTGGGCGTGAGCCGTGAGCATGGTGCTGCGCAGACGGGGCGAGATGGGGCATGGGTGGGCGTGCACGTCAGGGAGATGGCCCATCATGAGCGCTGAACTGCGGCAAGCCACATTGTTAGGGTGTGTACGGTGATGAAGGACCCATGATTATGGTTTTGG
Organism: Mycena sp. CBHHK59/15; assembly: GCA_029204085.1. Classification (NCBI taxonomy): domain Eukaryota; kingdom Fungi; phylum Basidiomycota; class Agaricomycetes; order Agaricales; family Mycenaceae; genus Mycena; species Mycena sp. CBHHK59/15. Next base: position 168,994 of record JARGXW010000056.1, read on the forward strand.
AGGTTGAATCCAAAGTCCGGACAAATTTTCAGATTTGGCCTGCATAACTCAGATCTTTGTCCGGACAAATCAAGGTGACAGTGGCGACAGCTTGGATCTTAAGTCCGGACAAGGGGATTTATTTCTGGAAGGTCAGATCAAAGTCCAGACAATGGCCAATCAGGGTGGCACTGGCCTCTGCACTGATTCGAGACACCATGAGGCGCCATGAGCCACACTTTGTCCTACTATTTTGGATGTCAAAAGATACATTGTCTGTGAAACAATGACCCTTTATATGTAACATGTCCTTTTAAAAGACCTGGGGGTGCTTATGGCTGAGACAGGGCTTGCCACCAGCTGAGCCAGAGCCCAAAAAATTTAAAGGCAAGGTAAATACCAATTTATTTAATGCAGATAGAGTTTTTTTTGTGATTTTTAAAGACTTCTGGCCCTTTTTTTGTCAAATTTGAAGTCAGATCCGAAGTCCGGACAAAATTTTGGCCGAGAGCAGCTTAGATACAGTATCCGGACAAAATTTTTGAACCGTGGGTGGCCAAAAGTCCGGACAAAATTTTCAACGTGGCTAATTTTGGGATCTAACCTCCAAAGCCATAATCATGGGTCCTGGTGATGAGCGACGTGGCAAGGTCACGTGCGGTTGCCGCAGGTAAAACCGCTCTGGGTGGCGGTATGCGCGGTACCTGCCGGATCGGGACCCGTACCACCCGCACCCGTAACACCGCGGGTTTACCCGTACCCATGTCACACACTACAAACAGCTCTAATAAAATGTACACAGTATAATGCTTTAGTAATTGACTGATTGTGCCAGCAAAATTGCTGTGGACATTGTTGACATGGACTGATAAATATACTATTTAAATGTATTTTAAAAAGATTGCCCAGATCGGGATTCGAACCCTCCCTAAGTTAGTTTCATAAGCCCACCAACAGCCGCGCATAAGCCGCGCATAAGCCACCGTGGCATATGGATTCATATGCCACGGGGTATGCCCCCTGTGTCAATATCAGCGAGGATTCACTCTGCCTCTGCATTATCGTGTACCGCTCGGACATACTCTTCCACCCAGTCGACTATGTGATCTTTGAACGTGCCCTTAATTATTTGGTGGAGCAGATCCATCGAAATTAATTCATGGATATCGGCGCGCGGGAAGTCGGCGGTGAAGGGCTGCAAAAATCATTGAGAGCTAGACGAGTGGATAATCAGATGGCTCACGATTATATCTCCAACAATCCCGAAGTCGTCCCAAAGTTCTTTGAGCGTACATCCTTCCAATAATGCATCAGTATGCTCCACACACCGTCGTGCACTCAGTCGATCCAGGTCATGCGACGGAGAGAGACAGCTAGATTGGAAATTTAGCCAAATTACAATCGGGTACATCAAGACGTACCGGGGGCAGTATCCTTGCACGACACATGTTAGTAGTGCTTGTTCCGGGTAATCGGCAATGTCGGGACCAAGGCCGTATATTGTGCGACGGAAATGGCCATCGGCGCAGCGTGTGATACGAGGTTTGGTCATGTAGGGTTTCAGCGGCTGCAAAATGCGCGCGATGGATGAGTGGAATAGCTGCCGCCGAAATTTTCGAAACTCCTTGCTCTTGGCGAACTGCCGTGTAGCTGAAAAAAATTGTTGGTATCGGAGATGGCAACGAGCTTTAATGACCGTACTTTTTGGAATAGACAGAAAAGCCATCACTGAGAGCGCCTCACGATGCGCTTGTCGCGCTCCATTGTGCACATTTCCGACTCCACCGTAGAATGGATAGAATTCGGTGTTGCCGGTGCCGACTGAGACGGTCGTCTTGTCGCTGCCAAGTACACCAGGAACGAACATTGCTCCATGACACTCCGGGTCAGCCGCAATTTTATCCTGTAAAGAATATTAGTTGAGCAATACTCATTGACAAATTAATTACAGACCGCCTGCTCCCAAACCCAATTCCCCGAGAACAAGTCCACAAACTGTCGCTTGCCATTCTTGAAAATATGTTTGGGTGCCCAGTCCATTTCATCCTCGAAATCTGGGTTGGCGAGCTGCTTCTCAAATATAGGCCCCGTGTATTTCACCGAGAAAGATTCCCAGGGGATATCACCCTGCTGAATTGCGTCGATCATCGCATACAAGTCATTGTGGTCTGCAAACGGCGGGTCCATTCCCTTATACAGCGCAGCTAGTAACTGTGCGAGACGGTCCACCCCTTAGCCGACATCTCCTCCCGCACATACAAAAATTCTGCGAACTCAAACTCAGCACGACTCCCGAAGGGGGAGTAGTCGTCCGGAGCGCGCTCCTCCCACGGTGGCGGGGACGCTCCTGGAGGCAAGCCATTGCCATCAGCATCGCACGGAGTCCCTGAACAAAATATATTAGTGTTTCTTTCTCGTACTCGGCGTTTACGACGCACCATCCAAAATTGGATGATGCTCGATAGATGTGCCACGCTGAAGTGGCGGTATAATTGGTTGAGGTGAGGGAGATCGGGGTGGTTCAGGACCCGGGGAATGTGGCGGACTCATATTGTGACCAGGATCGAGGGGAGGGTCATCAAGACCAGCATTGTGCGGGCTCGCCGGCTGGAAGATTTGATTTGGTTTCAGAAGAGATACATGGGTGTCTCGGTGCCGTTTGAGCCCGCCGGTCGACTTGCATTGCTTTCCGCACTCCGGACAAACGAACGAGGCAGGGGTGAATCGGTGGCGCGAAGACATGAGACAGCAACTCTGGCGAGAAACGGACTTGCGCAAAATCGTGTGATTTTGGAGCGATAAGCGCTTAGTGAAAAAATCATATGGATCAATCAATTTGGTCGCGCAGCAGTAGTAAAGGGATTAAGGCACACCCAGCCCGCATCCGCAGGAAGCCCACAATGCGACTAGACATTTCCCTGCAATCCAAAACTCAAGCCAATTCAGAGTGCATGCGCGGGGATGTTGGAAAGAATATATTGTGGCGACAATGTATGGGTGGGTCGATAAGAAAGCACATGTGATTGCGCGGGCATCGCCCACCGTTGATGGCGCACAGAAAACATATGACTCGAGTCACGCCATCCAACCTTATCTCTCTCTCCACCACCATGGCCCCCAAGCAGCGCCAAAACCAAAACCCAAGCCTAAACCAACAACCCAGTCGTCCACTGCGACAGCTTCTGGTATGGACCTGCGAGCGAACCGGGCAACAAATCCTGGACTTCCTGATATGCCAAAGAAGATACGATCCACAGCCGAGGTCCAGCAGGAGAAGAAGGAGAAGGCCCAGAAGAAGCAAGAGACCGAAGAGAAGCGGCGCAAGGGTATCGTCAAGGCGGCCATCATCGAGAATAGAATGGTCGAGGAAGACAATATGCGTGCCCAGAACGCTAATCGCCCGCCGCCTACAGAGGAGAAGAAGATTCTTCGACCACGGATTGAGAAGCCTGCTGTGGTGGACGAGCCAGGTAAGTTTGTATTCCACCTGTCCTTCTGCCTCGCGATGATTGGCATGGCAGGCCCCGACACTGTCTGCGATCCCTGCTCCGACGGCCGAGGGAGCAGCGACGAGTACCAGCCAGCTAACGACAACAAATTGGCCTCGGACTCCGACGACGAGGTCATGGACGCAACGGATGACGAAGCGCCGAAGCCCGCCAAGTCCGGAAAGAGCAAGAAGCCCGCCAAAGGCAGTGTGCGCCAGGACGTCGATGCCGAGCGCATCAAGCAGGGAGGTACTGTCGGAGAGGGAAAGCGCAAGGCTACAGCAGTCCAGCAAGTACTTTTGACTCGTCCATAAAACCGGATTACTGACGTTTTGAAGGTCGAATCCAAAGAAGAAGCAGAAGAAGCCGAATACACCAACCGGCGTTCGTTTCCACTGGACTCCCCGGGGTAGAACACCTGCTGTGGAGACCTACCATGCTCCCAGCCGCTCGAGGTCTGCCAGCTCGGGCGCCATGTCCATCGTCAGTCATCACCGTTCAGCCTCCAGCGACATAGACATGCACGGGCCACCAGGAAGCGAGTCCAGCGATGTTGTTGCAGGTATTGAGTCGGACGAGGATGATGGGGAGGAGCGCAAGTACACGGTGGAGGTGACGGAGAATGCTCAGTATGCTCAGGTGCGCTCTTCGGTTCACGGGTCCGAGTCACGCGAGTCACGTGTGACACAGATTACTTCCATCGCTGGCATCATCGAGACCGATGTTCCTGGTTATGTGGCCCCATCTGCTCGTCGCAAGAACTCCACCAAGATCAAGAAGGCCGATATCAAGCTAACCAACATTCCCGACGATATCCGCCCCCTTTTCAAGAACAACTTCACGCCCCCGCTTCTCGAGTATGTCGGTAGACTTGAGGGCTGGGAAGATCCTACGACCGCCGACATCATCGAGCTCTGGAACAACACCTTCCCCCAGTATAAAGCCTCTGCCGAGGATCCGCAAGTGCTGGTTGTCCAAAAGCTGGTACGTGCTATCACTGCTATGTTAAGTTTCGTTGTTTCTCTTGATTGATTGCAGTCAGGCCCAAACCAAGCTCGAAGGCTGGCGTAACAAACTCGGCGCCGCCGGTATCGCTGCGTGGGATGTCGAAAGAGCAGATCGTCAAGGAGGTGCAGTGTCTCTTGGAAGGCAACGATAGGTCCCACGTATTCTATTACCGTGATGTAACGGTGGACAGTTCCGGTGCCACCAAGAAAAAGGTATGTTGTCTGCTTTTGCTGTGGCTATCTTCTCCGAGTAACATTTCGCGTCCAGGGTATTTTCCAGAGCTCTGCTTTCTCGCGGGTCATCGCCGTTCATTGCCATGCGACCGCTATGGATGGCATGCAAGGTCCCTTTGAATTTGCTGACGACAATCCAGACGCCTGGCCGGAGGGCGTGATAACCATGAGTGTTCATGCGGTAAGTAATTAACTTCCTTTCGGTAAACAATCTGTTCATATGCACATAGCTTAAACGAGGCCTCAACTACTTCCGCACAGGCGAGCTGGTCATTCCTTCGCCTCCCACCGGCAACTTTTCCAAGACCAACTGGGCCGACCGCATCGACTACAGCGAGGGCGTCCCCAAGAGGATTCCCAGTACCTCTGCGATTACTGCCATCGTGAAAAAGCTCACAGCCGCTCAATGGGTCAAGATTATTGCCGCTGCTCGGGCCGCTAGTACTGCGCAACGCGACGATGTTCCCGCGGCCGCTGTCATTGATGTTGACACCGAGGTGGCGCTTGAGGACTTTGATCTAATTGACGATGACTCTGATGATGCATAGGTGTGTATTCATTGTTCATTTGGACCCGCCACGAGCCTGATCTCATGTGTATGCAGGTATCCTTTATATTATCTTGTACGCATCGTACCTTACATGCTCCTTGTTATATGCCTTTATTCTACGTATTTTATGCTCCCGCTATGCTCTATGTCGCGAATATATGCCGATTTCCCCCGGGATTTGTGACCGAAGCGTGCTTTTATCCGAGCTTATATGCAAACTTTCCACTGCACTTCCGGTGTTCTTTTGTCTCTTTTGCTCTTTTGAAAGCAAACGGACTGAGCTAAGAAAAGTGAAAAACACTTTTTTCTCTTTTGACACTTTCGGTCCTTTTCGTGCTTCAAAAAGATGAAAAAGTGCCAAAAGCGGAAGTTGTCAAGTTGCTGATGTACTGAGAGATAAAAATGGCATTGCTTTTGAGGAGCCGGGTGCTTGAAGGAATCGTCGACATCGTCGTCCAAGGGCAAACTGCGCAGCTTTAGGGGGAACCAATACATCCACGGTGGTTGTCAATGAGAGGAAGGTAGGCATCTCCGATTCTACTTTCCTCTCCGGACGGAACATTGTGCAGCTCAAAGGTAATCAGTGACGGGACTAATAGAACAACCGGGTTGAGGTGCATAAAATCGGAGCTTGTATAGTTTGCCTTATCCCGTCTCCAGCATTGTGAGACACTGAAATGCCGCGCCAATAAGGTCGCTGTGGCGCTGGAGTGCTTTGTCGTTCATGGGGAGGGACAGCTTCTCCACCCGTTAGTTTCTTGATATCATCGAGCAGCCAAGGGGTCTTCCTCCTCGATATATTCCAGCACCAGGGTGTGCACACGTTTCAGAAGGGCACGGTGGACGTTGCGACATAGGAGAAAGTGTTGATGTTGTTTTCAAGGGGTAGAGGAGACCGCATTTCCGAAGAGCGATCACCTACTTTGGGACTCGGTAGGTTGTCAAATATGAGATCCAAGAGCTTCGGGAGAAGGAAGAGAACCACGCGCCAGGCTGATTTGAATGGCACTGAAGTCTGCGGCGTCAAGAGAAATGTCAGGACTCAACTTGTGGGACACAGCTTCAAGGCTCGGAAAGTCGACGAAAGACTAGAGTAGAACGGTGTATTAGAATACGAAAGTCGAATGAGAAGACCCGATGTTCAACCAATGTTGTGAGTTAAACCGTGGCGGTAAACCAGAAAACGTAAGCGTCAGTAAACGTGCGAAGAAAACCAGCGAGGCAGCCATACCCATCAACATCATATCGCGACATACATCAATGATCATTCCGGCGATACTTCGCCATTGAACACCTCTCCCTTGACCTCCCTTGACCCACCAACCCGACTCTGAGTGGGGGACGTTCCCAATGTTCTGCATTCACCATAGTACTTTCAATCCCGCTGTGTCTCCTCTGGACTTGCCGCGTCCAGTTCTTCAACTTGTGCTGCGGAATCTGCGGATGGCTCAACTTGAAGATAACTCAGCTGCCCCTGGTCGAAAGCTCTTTCCCCCGCCGTGATAAACGCCAGAAGGCGGTTTTATGGACTCATGAGAACCCGTTCATGGACCTTCGCGCCGCACCAATCTTATTTTCCTCGGGCCAGCTTCGCGCGTGCACCCTTCCGTGGAGGAAACGCGTTTGCTGCAATGCCGTTCTATGCCGCAAATACACCAAACCGTGACGAGATTTTGGGGTGCTGCGATGAGTCTTTAACGCGTCACAGTATAAGATCCCCGTGCTTCTCTTGACGTCCACCGTTAGTACTCATTTATGGCACACCCGATTTTCCGCGTGTTTTTTCTATGTTCTGCTTTTGTGTGGTCTTTACTGTATGTCAGTCTACTGACGGCGAGTACATAGAAATTGGTCTTGTCTATCTACACGAATTTATGGTGAGACTACTTGTTCGATCGGCGAGGCATTTCTAATTATTTTTAGTTTCTAGGGAATCAACAAATACCCTTATCTTTGTGCGTATGCGATATATCCCGCCTGTAACCTTACCCATCTTCTTCGCGCACGAATTTCGCCTGCAGGGCCATTTCCGCCACGCCTCTCTTCCACCGACGTCATCCGACCCGCGGAAGCCAATAATCAGGCCCTTCTCAACCGCGTTTACCAAGAGTGACTCCTCCCCGTAGAACAAGAAGGGTCGATGGATTCGGGTTCTAGCTTTCATTTTTGCCAGTGTTCATTTCATTCCGAGGTCAACCTGAAATCGTACGTCGTCGGTCAAAAATAATATGAAAAATGGCTGATCAACCAACCTACAATTGTATTCCCTCGACTTCAGAGCCCAAGGTTGTTCTGTTTTCAGGGGGAGCCAACACCGACAAGAGATGCCGTATCTGTTACTGCGGCCAAGTTGACTTAGGGTTGACAAGCAGATACTTACCAAGCCCGATTCGGATCAGCGATCAAAAGTCTGAGAACATCACGGTCAGGGATGAATTGCTTGACTATTGCTTGCCTCTGCTTGGCTACACAGTTTTCCTTGTTCTCCTCCTTAACGCCCACTACAAACCAGGCACTCCTCCTGCGCCTCGCGCCTCCACTCTTTTGCCATGAAGCCCCAAGCTCTCCCCACTTTCTTTGCCCTCATCGGTGCCGCTGCCGCCCACAATGCTAACCACCACGCACAGCTGGCCAAGCGCCAGTCGAGTGCCGCAGTCCCCACCGTCCCTGCGCTCTCCAGCCTGACTTTTGGCATGCCTACGGCGGCAACGCCGACTGCCGTTGTGACCGCTACTCCTGGGGCTACCGCCCCCGTCTCAGGGGCCCCGGCTCTCCCGTCGCCCGCCTGTGGGTCCACCGTTAGCTGGTTGACCACCCTGCTCACGTCGCTCTCCAGGGTCCTTCGTCCCAGGAACATGGCCCGATATGGACAAGCCAATCGATGCCAGTAAGCTCAAAACCAGCCCTGCGAAATTTCGTTCGATTTTAACCCATAGTGATTAGCCTCCGCCCAGGTTCAAGAATGGATGAAGGAGCTTGATGGCTACAATATCCCTGACCTAGCCCCCACCACGGACGGCTCGTGCGTCAACGACACCGGTAGCGCCTCCACCTGACTTGGGTTGGCGCCAAGACTAATTGTATTGATTTTCAGCCGCCGCAGCGGACGCCGAGTCGCGCGGCTGGTGGACGTGCGGTGGATACACGAGAGACACTGACATCGTCGCCTGCCCCGACAAGATGACCTGGGGCGTGAGGTAGGTCGGTTCTGCGGGAGCGTAATCATCCGGCTAAATTCCTGTCATCAGCTTCGACGATGGCCCAAGTCCTTACAGTACGTTATGGACGCCAAATCCACTGGTATTTTCCCACTAATTCATTTCTGCAGCCCCGAATCTGCTTAGCTACCTGGCGGAAAAGGACATTGGGGCCACGTTCTTCGTCGTTGGCTCTCGTGTGATTGAGTACCCTGATATCCTCATTAATGAATATATGGCGGGGCACGAGATCAGCGTGCACACCTGGTCGCATCCCGTAAGCCCCTTTTTTGCGCTCCTCGTCGATGCGAACTTACCGGCCGCTCCTAGCATCTGACGTCTCTCAGCAACGCGCAGATCGTCGCGGAGCTGGGCTGGACTCGGGAGGCCATCAAATCCGTCCTTGGTGTCACTCCCACTACCATGAGGTCAGTTCTTCTGAACTTATGGGCCGGCCGATGCTCAGCCAAGCGCAGACCACCGTACGGCGACATCGACGACCGTGTCCGTGCGATCGCGCTCGCCATGGGGCTGATCCCCATCATCTGGACGCGCACACCCGCTGGCATCTCGTTCGACACCTTCGACTGGAAAGTCGCAGGTGGCACCGTCGACGGCCCAACGTCGTTCGCGACGTTCGAGAGTATCCTCGGGAACGCAAGCACCTTGGACACTGGGTAAGCCGTGCGACCCCCCGGACCCTAAGTTGTTCACGCCATCCGCCAGATTCTGTGTGCTGGAGCACGATCTCTACGAGATCACCGTTGACCTCGCCATCGGATATACACTCAACGCTGCAATGACGCACACCCCTCCGTTCACCGTGCGCCGCCTTTTTCGATGTCTTGACCCTGCTGACGTTCGTGCAGCTCGAGCCCATCGGCAAGTGCTCCAAGATCCCGACGACGAATATGTACGTCGAGTCGAACAAGAACGCGTCGTTCCCCTTCCCCACGCCGCCTGCGGCGTTCGCGAGCAGTAACAGCAGCGCCGCGGCGTCCGCGGCCAGCGCGAGCGCGAGCGGGAAGGCCAAGGTCGCGCAGGGCAGCACGGACACGGGCTCGGGTACGTCGGGTGCGCTTGTGAACGTGGCGCCGCTGCTGCTTGCTGGGCTCGCGGTGCTGGGCAGCGCGGTCCTGCTTTGATCGGATGGACATACTTACTCTTTTCTTTTTACGTATCGATATTCCTGTTCGGAATAATGTTATTCTGTGTGCCTCTGAGGAGGCTGCAGCTATTAGAGCGAGATGCCCCTCGAGGGTCGATGGTAGATTGTCGACTTTGGTGTGGAGAGTCGCGGTAATTTGACAGTCAGACCACATCCTGCGTATATATCGAAGGTACTGCAAGATGGTCAAGAGTCAAGGCCACAGGCCTCAGGCCCTATAGTTATAGAATTCATTTTCACTCAGCCTATCTGGTTGTCATTTCGTGGTGAGGATGCGGCGCGACATTGAGAGGACCAAAGAGGTAGGACATTTATGCTGCCTTGCGTTCGCGTTAGTGGTAAGCAGAACACCCCAAACTGGACGAGGGCACGGGCTGCGGGGAGGCGCTGACGGAGCCCCCGCGCCAGTACAGTGAGGCTTTTGATTGAATGGGGATGCCGCAAGGATGCCGAACTTTAGGGTGATTGGGTGGTCATTCTTGAACTGCAACTGTCAACACAGGTCGGGCCGCTCTACTCTCGTCAACGTTATGGGTCCTTGGTATTTTGGAACCGTAACAGTGACGCTCACGACAGTTGTACCGTTGTACCCAATCTAATGTCTCCAGGTCAGCCTGGGCAGGCATCATGTCTTTATCTTTGTCAAGCCGTTGTCGGCTTGGTATGCCACCATGGCAGGGAAGGATGAATCCTTTTAGACCCTCTACCTCCCCATGTTCGCACGTCGAGCATAAATGGATGGATATCTTTACGAGAGAATAGTTCGGCGGCGCGGCCTTCGACGGGAATTCTCCACAATCGGTCATATTTCGGATACATCACAATCTGGCATACGTTTGGCTTCCATCCTTCATGCATAGAGGCGTTTAATCTCCCACTTCTGCTCACCAACCCTCGAGTATGGGGCTTGCCCCTCCAACCAAACGCGAAATCCTTCTGGTCTGCGTATTGTTTTTCAGTTTATTCTTGATTTTCGTACCAGCCACGCGACCTCAGTTTATTTCTGTCCCCGCACCAGTGTTTCCTGTATCGCGACGTCCGACCGCCGACTGGGGCACTCTCAACTCTTCCGTACAGCAAAATTACGACAGTCGATTATCTTGGGGCTCTGACCAAGTCCCCCAGACCAAAATTGTAGCTCACGTTCCAGGTCTGTGCTGGCACGAGTGTAGACTAGCTGGATTGACATATCCATAGGATGGTCTATTATCGACCGACTATACATCTTTAAAGGGGTGGTATACATTGTCTCGGACGAGCCACACAAAATTCCCGGCCCAGCCGCGATGTATTCGAAAGGAGTGGACATCGAAGTCGGCGAGGAAGCCGAATATGCCCGTCTTCCCGACGATGAAGATATACGAATAATTAGCACCACTGAAGCCAAAGCCTTGTTTGGAACAGGTGCACACATTCTAGATGGTGTCACGGTTCGTCGGCACGTTCTTTTGTTCTGCGTTAGACTATACCTTGAGACTAGTACTTTGTCAATGACACCCCTCAATAGTGGGTGGAATCCGACTCACAGCTGCTAACTATAACCTGTGATCTCCTCAGCGTCCGACATTACTACCACTGGAGCGCAGAACTATGGTTCGGGTTTTGGAGAACATATTCGTTTCTTGACCCATCCATCTCTTCCTTTGGAAACACGACCTTGCCTCCGCCGCGCCGAATGATGTTTAACCGTGTGGACGCTTTCCGCTGGCGCGACTACTCTACCATGAACCAATGGGTCGTGCGCTCGTCCTTTCCGGACCTCGTCATGGAATTTCTTGACGATTGGGACGACCGCGTTAAAATGGGGAAGCCCTTTGTCTTCGATCGCGTCGTCCTCGCAGACCGCTCTGCCGCGATGCCCGCGTTCAACTACCAGCGCTACCAGCGCACCGCCGCCGTCCCGTTCGGGCTCCCGGGCAGCCCCCATTGGTGGATGACGATCCGGAATAACGTTGTCCAATTCGCGGGGCTGGATCCCGAGGAGGGGGCGGGACGACGGGCAACTCCGTCATCACGTATATCTCCCGGCAGGAGTGGGGCCGCCGGATGCTGATACAAGAAGACCACGAGAAGCTGGTGCTCGAGCTGCGCAAGCTGGAAGAAATATATGGGTACGAGGTCCACATCGTCGTCCCGGAACGGATGACGCGGCTCGAGCAGTTGCAGCTGGCTGCACGAACTACGGTGAAGTTTTGCTCTTCATCGTCTTCACTCGCCACTGATCAGATCGACACCCTCAGATAATGATGGGAGTTCATGGCAACGGGTTAGCAATGGTCTCCAGATGAGCATTGCTCCACGGACCTGATTCGCATTTGGCAGCTTGACATCCCTCTTATGGATGAAGCCCAATCCACGATCCACCGTGATGGAGTTTTTCTACCCAGGCGGGTACGCTCATGACTACGAATACACCGCGCGCTCCCTGGGCATGACGCACTACGGCTTTTGGGGATCGGAGTAAGCGACCTTGAACTCTTTCCACCTCAGCATCTCATCTTTGTCCGCAGGGCATTCACCAGTCCGGACATCCCGCTGCCATCGTATCCTGAAGGGTTCCAAGGTGTGTCGGATAATCATCTTCCGCTTTTCGACCCATGGCCGATGTTAGTATGTTCCAGGGAACTTCATCCCCATCGACGGAGAAGCTGTCGCAGAACTCTGCATACAGAGACTGACGCTTGAAGCTGAAGTAGATGACTGAGTTTCGGACTGTTTGCTTAACGACTTGGTCGGCGCGGGCGCTATCATTATAACACATATTCTCCAAGTTATAAGCCATTCCTGGAGCACGCAGCGCTCCAGCAATCCCCTTCATGATTTTTTGATTCGAGTTGAGTTGTTAGCCTGATTTTAGACTCTTATCTTGCGTGAGGTCGAAACAAACTTCCAACAAAATATGCCCTTTGAGGCTGCCAGTGGGTAGCGTGGCCAGATGCATTAAGTGTGCAGTCTAACCATGTGTAATAAGGCAGTAATTTTCTTGAATTTTCTGATCACACTAAAGCTTGCGAATAAATTTCGAAAGTGGAGTCTAGACGAACGGTCTGAAAGTCACTGGAAAAGGGAGAGAAAAATACAAGAGAAATCCCACAATTTTCGGGGAGGATTATATGGATATTTTGGGTCTATTCCGTGTTGTCGCCACCTAGCATTGGCATCCCCTTACATCTACATGGGCGCGAGGCGATGATCTTAGGAGTTACGTAATACTGCTTCGGTTCTCCTTTGTTGCTGTGAGCACAGACGAGGCGCCAAAACTTGGACTTACACCACCATCATTTCGCCGAAATACCTCCCTGAATCACTTTAGCCAATCTCTCAGCTCTTGACTCGAAAGAGGAGCATCGGACCGCTTGGCTTACAGTCTCTACTTGATGTCGTCCTTGATTACGACAGTACGCTCCAGTGCGCTTGGTTTCGCGCCCGTCTCGTCGTTGGACATTGACCTGGCTTTTAGAATTCCTCGAAGCTATCAGATCGGTGAACCCCGCGGGAAAATGGAAGATACTGGTCGTCGACGAGCACTCCCAGAAGCTCTTAGGCTCCGTCCTCAAGCAGTTTGATATCCTGGAGGAGAATGTCACCCGTGCGTCCTCTGGCGGCCCGTAGATAATGCCACTCAGCGCCCGACAGTGATTGAGTCAATCACCACGTTTCGGGATCCCCAGCCCGAGTTCGAGGCACTGTACCTCCTGATGCCGACGAGCCAGAACGTCGAGCGGGTCATCAAAGACTTCACGGGTGTCCGGCAGTATGCCGTTGCGCATCTGTTCTTCATCGAAGGCAGGCCACGCGGTTCGTTCGCTTGTGTCTCGCTGACACTTGGCGCGCAGGGCTGGAAGAGCGGCTTTTCGAACGCCTGACGGCCTCCGCAGCGGAGCCCTTCCTTCGCGGGCTGAAGGAGCTTTTCGTCAACTTCTGGCGTTCGTCCGTCCCGTGCATTCTTATGGCGTCACAGCTGATCCCTTAACGACAGCCTCGGAAGGCCAGACATTTTCTTTGCAGGCGCCGGAGCTCTTTTTCAGTATGTACAGTCCCCCACGGAGCGAGTCGCAGTTTAAAGCCGCTCGCGATCGACTGGAGGAGGAGCTCAGATTCGTCAGCAAAATCGTGTGCCCTCTTCCTTTCCCTGTCGCTCGTGTTACTCACTGAATGACACAGATTTCAAACGTGTGCATCACTCTCAACGAGTTCCCCTACATTCGGTATTACGTGCCAACAAACCACCCGCCCCTTGGCGCCCTGATACCACACGCGTCCACACGACCACCGCCACCACCCGAGGCGAGCAGCCGGTGGCGCACGAACCTCGCCCGTGGCGCCGAGGCGCGCGCGTACGAGTCGGTCGAGGGCGATTTCGCCACGAAGATCCTCGCGTTCTTCGTACAGAACAACCTCGACGAGTACAAGAAAGCAAATCCCGATTTCGCTGTACGCATATCTCTCTCTCCCTCCATCCGCTTGTTAACCTGGCATCTTACAGAAACCCTCTGAGCCACCGCGGCCTCGAGGGACGCTGTTCATCACCGACCGCGCGATGGACATGATTGCGCCCTTTGTTCACGAGTTCACGTACCAGGCCATGGCAAACGACCTGCTCCCTATCGAGAACGGCACGAAATACACGTTTGTCCTTTTTCTCTCGATATTCTGCCCCACTCCAGCTTTATGATCTCCAGGTACAAGTTCCAGTCATCGGTGGGCGCGTTCGAAGACAAGACCGCGACGCTGACCGACGCAGACACGGTGTGGACGGAAGTCCGGCACATGCACATGCGGGAAGCGATCGACAAGCTGATGGCGGATTTTAACAAGTTCTTAGAGGAGAATGCGGTTTTCAAAGGGTGAGCCTGCGAGTCATCTCGTCCTTATCTTGGCTTATACAGTCCTTCAGAGAGGGTGCAGCAACCTTGAATGACATGAAGGAGATGCTTGCGAGTCTACCGCAATACCAGGAACAGCGAGAAAAAGTATGGATCAGTTATCCTTGGGCAGCTATGAACTAATCGGCGGTTGTAGTTCTCGTTACATTTGAACATGGCCCAGGAATGCATGGGCATCTTTGAGCGTGACAAGCTGCCCCTTGTGGCCACCATCGAGCAGGTAGTCATCCATCTTTGAATAGTAGACTTTTCTTACCAGCTCCGATAGGACTGTGCCACGGGAGTGACTGCCGAAGGCAAGACCCCCAAAACCCTCGTACAGGACATGGTGCCCCTTCTTGACAGCCGAGAAGTCATGTATGCCCGTAACTTATCCGTCTAGCGTTCTGCGGCTGACTTAGCGTTAATCCAGCAACCTCAACAAAGTGCGCATAGTGGCCTTGTACATTCAATTCCGTGACGGCGTACCAGAGGAGGACCGGCGGCGGCTGTACCAGCATGCGCGGCTGTCGATTCCGGAGCAAGAAGCTGTGAACTCACTGGTACACATGGGTGTGCGCATTACCAGGGTGAGTGTTTTTTCTCCCCTGTACTCTTCGGGCCCGGAATTGACTTCCGCTGTAGGGACCTGGCGACCGCGAAAAGAAAAAGATCAAGCAGAAACCCAATAACGACGAAGAGTACGAACTCTCGCGGTTCAAGCCGTCATTGAAGACTATCATCGAGGTGCGACACGTGTGCGCCGCGGGAGGCTCGGCGATTAATGTATCATACAGGACCATGTCGCGGACAAGTTGGACAAGACGTTGTTCCCTTACGTCAAAGACTCACCCTCTGCCGCTGCACCTGCTGCAAGTCTTCGGAGCGCCCCGGTCCAAGCCACGTCGCTTCGTAGCCAGAAGCCCTCGTGGCATCGGGCGGCGCGGCCTGGTGGCGCGACCGACACACGGCAGCGGATCCTCGTTTCGTCGCCGGTGGTATGACCTACTCAGAGATCCGGGAGGCGTACCAACTCTCCTCGTCGCTCAACAAGGATATATACATCGGTACACGTCCTGCCACCGTCCCCTTGTTCCTGTATTCTAATCTTTCTCCTTGGCGTAGGCTCGACGCACACGATTACTCCCCGCCAGTTCATCAACGACCTGCAAGTCCTCGAACTTGGCGGCGTGGGCTCCAAGTCGATCCCGAATGGCCTGCGGGATGGGCGGGGCGGCCGGTCGTTCCAAGAGTACTACGACGAGCGGTACTACACTCGCGACGCGCCTCCGCCGGTGCGGCCTACGCCTGCGGCGGCCCTTGCTCCGCCACGCAAGGAGCGCCAGCCGGCCGTTACGCGCGCGTCGCCCGTGAACTCGTTCGCGTCGAACACGTCAGCAACGCCCTCCGTCCAGGAAGAGAAGAAGAAGAAGAAGGGCCTGTTCCGATTCTAATTCGTCGTATGCAACGGCAATTCCCGTGTCGACTACTAGTACGATTGCGATACCCATAATACTCGCTGGGTCTTCTTTTTGTGGAGTGCGCCCGAGGAACCGAACATTACTTATTTGCTGGAATGACACTGTATTTAATATGTAAAGTAAATGAATTCTCCGACTAGCGAGATATAGAGATGTGGGGAATCAAAGCGACCTTTTCACCAAGGTAGTTGAACTACTGGATTTCGAATCTGGTAGCCGCGAGCTCGCTGAGCAACGTCCGTCTGGGTCAGTATGGGCCTTGCCTAAAACGACCTCAGACGATCGGTTAAACACAGAACAAACAACCGCTTGAGGCCCAAAAAGGAAATTTATTGATTGGCGCTGAGAAAAGCATCTCAATTGTAGCTTTAGGGATTAGTTCTCACGCCTTAGGCTGCGAGAGAGAAAATACGCGTTTTCCCTCTGATGAGCACTCACCTTACGTTGTTTCATTCGTTCGACAGTTTACTGTCTGAGACATTCTGCAACTGTCCCTTTCACACACTTGACCAAACGGCACATTACTTCACGGAAATTTTAAGTATTCGGCCCATAATCATTGATGGAACCTTCCCAGAAGGGTGTAGTCCCTTTTCCCATTGGGTGCATCGTGAGATACGATAGGAGTGGGATGAGTGGCCACTCGCAAGGAGAGGAGGTCCGGGCGAGAACTAGTGCCGTAGAATAGATGATCAAAACTAGCAAGAAAAAAATGACAGGACTCACTAGTGGCCAACAGGATCAGCAGAGAGCTTCGCCGTCTTTATGGCATCAAGATCAATTTCTGCATAAAGAATGACCTCTTTCCCGGGATCCGTTGGAGGCGTCAGTTGGGTTCCATCCGGGCCGTATATTGCTGCAAATCCACCTCCCCTCTGTAAAATACTTAATCCCAGAGAATAAGAGACAACGGAATACTCACAGCCATCTCGAAGAAAGGCACATCTTTCACACTGCACAGCAGTTAAACCAACGACTGAGAGCCATGGTGGAAGATAATCACTGGCACAGCTCCGCGTTTTTACTGCTAAGCATCTGAGTACTCGAAATGACAAACATCTGGCCCTCTAGCGCCGCAAATCTGGCTTGCAATATTTGAGCGTCTGAGGAGAATTGCGGGGCGGCTCCGTCAGCGATAGAGTCGCAGTATGGCCAGCTGGCGACATGGATCTGGATTCCCAGACTATAGTGGTGATATCTCAACAAGGGTTGGAGATGCTCCCTGTACAATTCCAGTCAAGGAGAACCTCGGCAATGCAACTCTTGAATTATACCAGCAATTGAGAGCGCCAATCGTTGCACCACTTGGCCCTTTCACAGCACTTTGAAGGGAGTCGGCTGTACCAGATCATAAGTAATCCAGTCAAAAGGAAACGGATTTATCAACAGACCTGGTGCGTCTCCCCAGATCGTGCGTTCCTGTCCTGTTGCCTGATGATCCTATCAGCGTCTGGGACACAAGATATGTCCACAAGTCTACCTTTAGTTTGCGACGATGGAGAACGACTACACCTTCTGAGCTGATAATTGTCTGAGCTGCGTACATGCTACCACCGTCAAGCTCGGTGAATCCGAGAACAACCCTGATGCTCATATTTCAGAGTGTCCTACCATAAAAAAGTGAGCTCACTCACCAGATTCCGGCTTCCTTTGTAGCATTCACGATCTCCTTGAATTCCGCTGATTGTACAGACATGCAATTCTTTTGGAATTTCGTGAGGAAGACGGGGTCGAATGGTTGTGCCCAGATGGACATTGGGTATCCTGGGATAAAAGACTCCGGGAAACCAATAAGCTCGGCGCCGTTCGCCGCAGCCTCTTTGATCAACGAGATTGTCTTCAGTACTCCTGCTTTGAGGTCCCACCAGGCGGGTTCAGCTTGAATTGCTGCGACTCTGCAAGTGGTAATGATCTTGAATTAAGCTACAATATACAACGCCACAGGATCGCGGACATACTTCATGCTGATTTAGTACTAATAGACTGGTTGGCGGCAAGTCAAATGTGCGTTGGAGGCAGATCTGGCGGGATAGCGTTATATCATTTGCGGGTTACAGTTCCGACACGGGTAGAACCGACGCGGCAGGGTCTGACTACCCCCATGCGGAACGCGGTCAGATCTTCTAACTTAGATAGTCTTAGAATCTAGATGAACATAAGTAGGCCAAGAGAAGCGCTTAAAACAATAAAGGGCGGAAAGTTCTCAGGCTCTGTCCGACAAGATCCTGGGCCTTGTAATAATCGTCGATGGGCCGGGATGCCATTAAATCAACTCTGAGACTGAAGCACAGAGGAGGTACTTATGATGGGAGGCAGCAAGCAGCAGCACAAAAGGGTCCAAGTCGAGGAAAGCGTTAAGTGAAGCAGAATGGCAGAAGGCACTGCCAGCCTACTACTAGCACAAGTCAAGCTTACATGACTTGGGACATTCAGAGTACTTTATTCGCCTTTTAATCAGCGCTATTGGTACACACTGCCATTCTATGTATTGTAAATATCGCACACTAACCCCCAAGAAACTATGGAAAAAGATAGATAAACAGAGGAAATGAGAGGAAACGCGACAGCAAGATGACTACAACACAACAGTTTAACGTTTGATGCGCGCCTTACAAGTACTGGCGCGATGCTATACCACGAGTACAAGCGCGGCCTGATGCTATATCGAAACCGCCAGCGCATCCTTGGTCGACAGCGGCAGCAGACCCGGAGTGGACACAGTCGCAGACGAAGGAGTGTCCAACGCTCGCTCCTCGAGTGTCATCCCGGTCACCTGGCCGACAAGGATGGCATTCGCCACCGCATCCCGCGCGCACGGTCCTTCTCCTTTCCCCCGCCCCCGCCCGCCGACCCGCCCGTCGTCGGCCGCCGCACGGTCTTGGGGTGAAACTGCTGGTGCTCGACGCCCGCACCCTTCTCACCTACGTGCTGCACCAACGCGCTTCCACCCGCCGGTGCGGCCTGTCCGGTGGGAGTTGCGCCTGGCATCATCACGATCGCGCGCGTCGAGCTCGAGTTCGTCCACGCGCCCGCGACCGGCCGCTTCTCCGCCGCCGCACTCGTCAGCGGCGGGAAGTCCGTCAGCGCGGGCGGTGACAATTGCAGTTGTTGTTGCTGCTGGAGATACACGTGTACGTTCCCCGGGGAGCTCGTCCCGGTGCCGGTGCCGGAGCCATTGAGCGCGCGGGGCGGCGAGACGGGCGACATCGTCCGTGAGTTGGTGAATGCTTGCCCGTGGTCGTGGTGCGACACGCGCGCCGTCGAATGTAGGGTCGGGTTCGGCCGCAGGCCCACGGCCCAGTCAGGTCGTGGCGGCAGCGGGTGGTGCTGCGTCGAAGACGTGGTCGACGTGTACGTCTGCCGCGAGGAGGAGGAAGTCGTGGAGGAGGACTTATAATACACGATATCTGATCAGCTACCGTGATTCCCCAACGAATGGAACGGGAATGAGAGAAACGAAACATGGGACTCACCGCCACACTAGACACATCATCGTTGCTCCCTGACCCGCTCGTCGTCCGATTGCCCGATCCTGAGCTCCCCCTGCGCATCCCCATTCCGCCCCCGAGCCGCGGGCCCACCGCATCGCGCATCAGCGGTGGGTACCCCGACCCATACGACGCCCCGCTCGAGCCTGAGCTCAGCGAGAACGTCGATGAGACGGTAGACCCGCCCGCGTTCGACGGGAACTCGACCCCTCCTGATACGCCCGGCCCATAGCTCCATGCGGAGCGCTGCGTCCCCCGTCCCTTCGCCACGTTGTTCCCATTATGGTTCCCTCCATTGCCATTGACATTCCCATTACGCCCCCGCCCGCCCCCGCGCCCACTCCCGCTCCCATTGGAACGTGGCCCGCCGTCGTACTGTTGCTGCTGCTGCGGGGAGCCATATACGGCGGCATCGGCATATGCTGCGGGGGCGGCGGGGCATAATAGCCCTGCGCATGCGCGTACGGGTGCGTGGCGCTCGTCGGCGTCCCGTCGTACCACCCGTTCGCGCCGACGTGGCCCTGCCCCTGCCCGGGTGGTGTTGCGCTCTGGTTTTGGTTCGGGTGCGGGTACCAGTACGGGTTCGCGCCGTTATACGCGTACAGCTCGGGGTCGGAGCCGTGCGACGGGTGCGAGTACGGTGCGGCGTACGGCTGCGGGTGGTGGTAGTATGGGTAGGGCGGTTGCATGTACGGCGCGGGGTGCGCGGAGTATGGGGGGTAGTAGGGTGACTGCTGTTGCTGGTGATGTGGGACCGGTGCCGAGTGCGCTTGAGAGTGCGGGTGGGCGGGGTCGTACGGAGGGACGGCGATCGCCGCGACGCCGGTGCCATTCTGGTTCTGCGGCGGGGGCTCGTACAGTGAGGGGTACTTGAATGCGGGGGACGGCGCACGCGAGTTACGGGAGGATGCGGAGGAGGAGCCATTGACGGACGCGGACATGAACGCGGGCGCTGAGCCACGCAGAGAGCGCGAAGAGGAGGCGGCAGAGTTGGCAGAGCGGTTCGGCGGCTGCTTCTTGGCAGCGGACGGGCCGGACCACTCGCTCTCCGTAGCAGGGGAGCCCGGGTCGTCGCCACTGGCGCTAGTGTTCGAGCCGGAGACAAGGGACGTTGAAGAAGATGTGGAGCTGGCAGCGTCCTTCTGGTCCTTTTCGTCGAAGTCCATAAAGATGCGGGATCGAGCCTCGTTGTAGGCGGCGGTGCGCTCCTCGATGGTCATTCCCTTCTTGCTCGTACTGGCGGAGCTCCTGCCGCCGAGGCTGCCTGTCTCCGAGGCCTCGACATCAGAGATGTCGCCGTCGTCACCTGCCACCGACCCAGTCTGCGAGCGGGGCTGGCGCATCATAATTTTGAATTTGGGCGGAGCCTCGGCGGGCGGAGGGGCGAGCTCTGCCAGGCGGCGTGCAGGTCTGGAAAAAAAGAATTCATTGTCAAGCAGAATGAAAAAAATGTTCCACGCACACTTGGCTTTCTGAGGTCACTAAGACACTTATGGCTTTTGTCAAAGGGTCTGTTTCGGGTGAAAGGGAATAGTAGGCAGAGCAGCGATGAACAAGCATGCGCTGGTAGGATGTCGCGGGCGAGAGGTCTATGCGCTGTCTAGTGAGGGTGCGATCGTTGATTAAGGCCTCCATAAGCTCGCCCAGCTTGAGCACATATATCCTATCCTTGCTCGCAAGGGCTTCAAGAATCTGGGGATCAATTTCAGCCTGCTGGGGCGCGTCTGGGACCGGGAGAAGGCTAGTGACGCTGGAATTCGAGCTGGAGGATGGGGGAGGCGACATGATGGTGACGGGTGGGGGAGAAGGTGCGTCTGGCGCTCCTCAGTACATGCAGAATCGAAGAAAAGGACAAATTACCTGCAGACATGGTGGAACACGGATGAAAGTCGAGGATTTGCTAGACGTCGGATGGGCAAGACATACGCGCTAGCGTCAAGACGAAATGGGCGCGGGACAAATACAAGCAATATTTGTCGTGGGAATTGGGATAAATATTCTTTTTCGTTTACTATCACTATATCAGCGCTCAGCTCGTTGAACTGGGTACGAGACAAGGACAACCACGGCTATGCACAGCGCAAATGGTTTTTTTTAAAAAAAGCAGGATATTTATCTGGATAACTTGAAAGCCCAGTTCGCTTGCAAGAACCTTAGACTGGGTATGTTCAGCCTAGTCTTGATGAGCTGAAAAACCGTGAACCTTGCTTCAGCCCCAAGTTGGCGACCACATCCTGGTCCCATGGAATCTTTTGCTCAATTTGGCTCGACAAGACGACGCCGACAAGACATCGGAGTGTCAGAATATCAGACACAGGTTGACGAAAACAGTAGCATCAGTTCTGCTAGGCATCATGTATCACTTCGAACAGCGCCCGCGCCAAAATAATACTTTCACTCCAACTTAGAATAGGCAAGATGGTCTCCTGAGAGCTCTTTGTATTTAGAATCCAAGGCTGGGCAACCATCCTCCTGATAACGGCTCGACTTTCTAAACGAAAGGTATTCTTGCTGATGAATGATGGTGCCTTCGGCTGTATGATATATAACACGCAGTCAAAAGCCCCTCCACAGGTATCCACTCACGACTCCGGACCGTCTGTTCTCGGAAAGTTCGGTGGCCGACGAGGGCTCCAATAGCCTGAGGCTCTTTTGCTTAAATGTTCAAGCATGGAATCTTGGTTCTTTCCTTGTCACGGCCTTGACGCTCCGCTCTTTTCCCGCCCTCTTGGAGTCTCTCTGAAGGCCGCTTGAAGGCTGCAGCTATCGCTTGACGCCTTCCACGAAAATTTCCGCAGCTCGTGTTCTACCACGAAGACATTGCCGATTCAGAGTGGTTATGGGTTACCCTGAGCCCCTGTTAGGCATGTTACCCTTTCCTTGGTTCATTTCCTGGTCAACAGAACGCATGACACCCTGAATTTTGCTTCACTTCCTCGGTCGGAGTCGGCGTTGTCTTGTGGCAGCATTGATTGACGGGATTGATGTCAATGTAACGGTTCAAGTCAAGGTGGGGGGAGGACGCAGTATGATATCAAGCCAACGGAGCAAGATATTCTGGTTCAATGTTCCTTATTTTCCCAGTATCACCCCGCTTTACTGAAGCCATCACACAGGGTATTTTTTCACTCACAGCACCGCGCGGGGCGGACGACGTATAGGCCTGCGTGCACTTGTTGAGCCTCCATGGGCTGACGGCGGTGGTGGGGCGACTGTCCACGTGCGTGGAGGTGGCCTCCTCCCATGATCTGTTGCTGACGATTTTGTGTGCCACAAAGAAAGAAAGCATCATTGCGGCTCTCCTGAGAGGGTTGTGAGGTTCAATGACTCTAGGTTTGACTCCGAATTTCCACAGAAAATGTGGCAAATGGAAGTGAACCAAGGCGAGACATCACACCGTCGATTTTCCTTTTGATGAGTCGTAACATGAGGTCGCCAAGATTTCCGCTAGAGCGCTCGTCCGTCAGTGGTCAGGCCGAGGCCGGTCCGGTCCGCTATTGTTTATCAATGACTATAGGTTGACTGGTGGGCGAAGCAAGAGGGGATCGAATTGAGGGTACGCTTTGGAAAATGTTAAAGAATACTTCAACTTCAGTGTTCAATATGACCCTTTGCTTCCAGATCTACATGAGTGCTGTGTTCATATCCTGTTTCGTCCTCTGGAAAGGCATGTACATAAGTAGCCTCCTCTGTGCTCGCTGTCAAGATGCAGCAACTTCAAAATTGTGTGTCGATGCATCAGTAAAACAACACATTCGTCTTTGACGTCTTTGGCGTCTTTGCCAAGACGTCAAAGACGCCAAAGACGCGGTTTACCCAAAGACGGACGTCTTTGGCTAAGCAGGTCCCGATGTCTTGGACAAGACATTTGTCTTTGGAAAGACCTTAAAGATGCGATACATCTTTCGGAAGACTTAGTTTAAAGACGCTCAAAGACACTTGAAGAGAACAAAAACACATATATTTCAGAACTACATATGTACAGAGTGAATAATTTAAAGCTACAATACCGAGTCCGCTGTCGCGTCCACCAACCCAGTCTGCCGCGCATTCGCGACTGCTAACACAAGCAAAATCCAAGGCTCCACGCGGACGGCTGCATCTGCCAGATGCCAAGTCAGAATGAATCCAAAGCAGCGTATGAATGATTTACCTCCGATGTGCTGCAGACTGGCCTGGACATGCGTACCCTTCTGTTCTGCAAACGTTCGTGCACAAGGTCAGCAATAATCGAGTGATAATGAGGCATCAGGTAAGCAACGTACCTCATTTCTCCACCTACGCAACACACGCGTCTATCAAACCCATTCCCAAACCCATCGCAAGTCGGCCGCTGTCATCGTGCACGACCGCTCCAGCGCCAACATCGTAGGTGACCTGCGTTTAAAGTATGTTAGCGTCAGAGCCGACTACCGTGCTGACTTTTGCGTCATCAAACAAGCCGCGTGCATACGAGCCAAGGGTTGCGACGACTTAACAAAGAGGACTTGACGTGGTATTGACACAAAGACGGTCAGTGAAGTCTTGGAAAAGTCTTGAGGACTTGAGATTGAGGATGTTGCGAGCTTGCTCTGCGAAGGACTTGCGGCACCTTGAAGAACACGGCTAGATGACGCTTGTGGCCCGAAGGACGCTTAGGGATACTTTCATGAGAATAGCTAAAGAGTGGATGGGGGGCCGGAAGAGTTGTGCAACCCAGAGACACAGATGGTAGGGATAAATTGGGCTGGGAGGGTGGAGAGCGGAGAGGAAAAGCGAGAAGATGGAGGGAGAGGAGGCAACCAACCATTTGATGCGAATCACGCTATCCGTTGCCATCTGTCAACACCTTGATGGGCGGAGTTTGAAAGACTTAGAAGTGTTTCCCACCACGCCAGTACATCCAAACCACTCCCCACAACTCCCCACATTGAAATAGCATCTGAGTTGAATATGATCCATCTTGATTTTTCTGGCACACTTCGGGACTCTAATTTCTGGTAGTACGGACTGGAGGAATAGTATCAAAGGGCCTTTATTAAATCTCCCTGCTTGTAACATCTCCTCGAAAGCAAATGCTAAACTCGAGGGTGGTCTTTCTTGTTTCGTTGAGATTCGTTCAATTTTCCCATACAAAGATGGGTGATTTGGGAAAACTCTTGTGGAAATTCAAGATCTCGTTTCAAAGACAAAAACTACTCAAAGATGCAGCATCGACGCCTGTCCTCCAACATTCGACTTCAATCCAATCATGATCACGCTGGATGGAATATATGGGGCTTGCGTGCGGCAATTTGACCCCAGAACGCGCTGTTTGGCTCATGCACTACCATTGTCTGGTACAATGTATTCTCTATCCCACTCGGCTCCGCAGAAGCCAAGTGCAGCTGTCGGGCAGACTCGCTACTAGA
This sequence comes from Mycena sp. CBHHK59/15, assembly GCA_029204085.1. NCBI lineage: Eukaryota > Fungi > Basidiomycota > Agaricomycetes > Agaricales > Mycenaceae > Mycena > Mycena sp. CBHHK59/15. Next base: position 193,841 of record JARGXW010000056.1, read on the forward strand.
GGATCCCTATATGAACTTGACCCCTGGTGTTCGTTCTGTTGACGGGTAGAAGTATACTGTTGGACTTCAATTTTGAACTGATTCCAAACGACTAGAGATGCTTGCCCCCAAAAATCCAAAAGATCGACCAGTCTACACTTCTCGATCAAAGCTCCTGCAATTTTAGACTGTTGGTAAGCACAGGTGTGCTTAGAACTCACAATGGTGTTTGCTGCACTCTGGTGGAATGCATTCAGCCTAGAGGGAGAGAACAGGCACTGCACTCACCTGGGCAACTACCCACAAAGGTTCTCCCCCCAACACTGACAGACAACTGGTTGAAGACTGTCTGATGGAGCCTGTCGACGAAGTCATACGTTAAGCCCGGGCCATGACACAGGTGTTGGTTATGATGTCGATGTACGTCGCCCCATGCGCACATATGCTTTGGAATCACAGTTCCTCGGCAGACGAGTCGATCACAAAGACTTTCGCTTTTCCCAACAGGGCTGCTAGGAGCAATGGGATAGGACACAGATATTCCGTAATACGCCATGGACAGCGAGTTCAGCATCGCTTCGTACATCATCAGCGCCTCGTTGAAGCGCGTGCCATCCCAGACACTGGTGCGAGTTGCACTGGCTCGGTATCAATGCCAGTGGTTGAATTAACCTGCATGTCCTGGATACTTTGATGAGAGGGCAGCATGTGGCTCCAATGGAGGTCGACACTACTCACATACCAAGTGATATTCAAGAAGGATTTTGTGAGATCTGTGAACTTGTGCCAGGAGATGTCATACTGAAAGCTATTTTGGACAAAGGATGGATGGTGTCCTTCAGCGCAGCAGGGATCATTGTTGTGATGCTGAGGAGAGTCGCAGATCATGGCAACGGTGAAAAAGAGTGCAACAAAAAGGTATTTGACAAGAACCAGCATGATGGGAAAGCTAATGAATCGGGTGGGTTGTTTAAGGAACTTACAGGAAGGTGTCTGCCGGAGCCTTGTGTCCTTTCGACATGGAAGTTTCTCTTCTTGAACACTAGCAGGAGCTAAACAGCACCTTCCTAGCGTAAAGGCGACCCACGAGGAAGGATGCAGCCCGCTGAGTGGGGAGCTGACTAGGTCCAAGCTGTCTAGCACTCGGATATTGATACTGACTCGGATACTAATCCGAATATAAGTATGCGCCTGAATGGCTGCAGCTAAGTTCCCAGTTAATTTTGAGCAAAAAAGAGGTCAAGAAGTGAAACTGCAAACCTAACACGACTTTCGGACTCGGTGCAATATGCGACGGCGTAGTCTCTCATAGACAGACGCTACAAACTTTATGCTCATACTGTACCATAGGTTCAGTCACAGGTCACAAGCAGAGTTGAACTGAACTTAAACAATGAAGGTCACAGGTCACTGGAGGGTTTGAACACTTGGCTGTTTTGTTGCAGCCCGGCTCAAAAAACAGGTTTTTTTCGTTGTTCTCGGTGCTCTTGGGGTTCCTGCAAGTACCTCCATGATGTAAATCACAAAAACAGACGGAGTAATTATTATTTTCGAAAAATGCACTACCTAATGCTCCTCCCACATTATATCCCGGAATTGGCTTGGTTTCTTGATGATACACCTGGAGCAGCTAAGTGCTAGTGGAAGATCATCCACAATCTCATCCAAATCAGCATGCTCTGTTGCTCTGATTTGAACGAGATTTCCGTCAGAGTCAAGTTTGGATCTGTCAGGCAGATCCGCAGCACTGCATGACACAATGTGGTTGATGACCACCTGAACCAGGATGTTGCTGTCATCCCATTTCTTGCCTTGCGAGACCCATTCTTGTCTGTCAAATGTGGCCATAATGGAAGATTCTTGTTGTCTCGCAAAAAAAAATTGGCAAATTGATGCCCCACAATTTTACCCTAAATGTATCCTTTAATTGCCACAGTTAGTCTGAAATCAGTCAATTTTGGGTACAGAAACCCAGGAGATCTGAGCTGAACATGGAGACATATGAACATCTAAAATAGAGGTCACAGGTCACAATCCGTGCTGAACAACTGAATATATGAACTTCCGAGGTCACAGGTCACAGTGCCTGAACCTATGGTTGAAATGGTACAGTACCTTGCATGTTGTAGCGACCACGTCAGGCTCGCTTACCCAGGTTCTGAGGAAGGTGTGTACCTTCATGCTACTTAGCCCGTCACTTCATATTGTCTTGCTGCAGTACCAAAATTTTGATCAATTCCTCCTTCATGCGTCCACTGAGGGAGTTATGATCAGCATCGTGGTTCAGTTCATGCTCGGAGTTGGGTTCAAACATAAGTCAACACCAAACAATTGACGTCATCAACCCGCGATAGCACCGTAGCTTACTTATCACTGTCAGTGCTCACCTCCTGCCAAACCTCCAGATCCCAGCTCGAGCTTGTGTGGTTTGCTAGAGGTATGTTGGATTAATCTTGCCCATCACTTCTATCCAAATAATTTTAATGTCATCTTCCGGACACCTCTTTTCAATTCATTCTACAGAACCTCGATGATCCCACAGTATTCGCTGTTGCGGTATGTTGACGTTTGAATGAAATTTATATGGCCTTCTGTCTGGCTGGACTGGGACTTTTGTGATATTCTCCACCAACCTGTCTTGGTATCCCCTTTCTTCAAATACTCCATTGGATACTATTGCGAAAGCTTGCCCCCGACAGTCAGAACTCACTTTTTTTCCTGACTCAGAATGGTCCCCCGATAGCCTATACGGTACTCCAGTTTCTAAACTGCTCAAGTTCCTGTGTTAGCTAACTGATCTCACCGAACTGCATCTTCTGCCATGGGATGCACTCAACTTCCCCCGTGACTACTCTATTCCTCGTTTGGACCATCTGAAGGGTCTCAGAGCCCTGCTTTCATATATATTACACTTCTTGAGCATTGCAAACCCCCTTTCCAGTTTAACGGCCCTTCGAGTTTGGACTGCCGCGGGCGCCACCTCTTTGCCAATTCAGCCCACTATGTCTCCTCTGATTCTGCAGCTTCGAACATAAAATCTGGCACCCATGATTTCATGGCGTCTTCACCACATCTACAGTATCGCTCATCCTCCAGCTGGTGAGAAAACCTCTTGGGCAACGAGAAGTGGGTGGAATGTGCTCAATTGTTGGCCAGCTTGGAAATTGTCTTACTGCAATATCCTGCATGCTGGATTGAGCTCAGAAACATCTCTTTCCCACCTGGCATGAGGCAACAGGACCCAGGACAGTCTCAGCATTGGATTGATAGAGGCAATCACACAGGTCGCAGGAGCAAGGCTTAGTGCAGTTATATTCAATGGGTGGCTACCTGGCCGAGGCCAGTTATTGTCGGAGTCTGTGTAAAACCAGGGTGCAGACTTATAATTAATTGCACCTCATTGTCAACTAATGATAGCCCATCAAACAAAAGCTAAAATGACTGCTGCATGCACATCTCCAAATAAATCTCTTTATCTTCCTCCCATCATGCACCAACCACACGATGACACTCAAATCTCCTGATTTTCAGAAAGAGGTGTGGCCAGTTGTAGCCTGAGTTCTGTCAAGATCGAACGTACTCGTTTGATTGGTAGTTTCATTTCCCAGCATTTCATCAACTACCATGTGATTACGACCTGGACATGTGTTACTACTCTGATACTGGATCTGCCGCAATGCACTGGTGCTTTTCAGTCAAAATTAAAACCAAGTTACTGTGGTTCAGACCCATGTACCGAGTAAAGGACAGGGCCGGGCTCGAATACCTGGTTGCCTTCCATCTGGACGATCGTTTGTGCTTCCTGGACATCTATGAAAAGTGCAAGGAGGGATTCACCATGTGTATCATGTACACCAATCAGCATCTGTTTGTAGATGGGCAGCAGGGGATCCATGTCGAAGTGGAGAGCACAGTCAAGGTATTCCTTTTATTACTGTCTAGCTTCCAGAACATTCATTCCTGGATGACGAATATTAGGTCCTTCCCTGCATCCTTCAAAAACTCATGAAGACCGGAGACAAGTTGAAAGAAAATAATGGCTGTTGCACTGTGTGTTGAAACAGCACAAGTATGAAGTGCTCCAAGTGTAAGATGTGTTACTGCAGCAAGGTAAGCACACATCGTTCTTGTAGGTGGCCTCCTTGCTTGAAATTGACAATAGAAATGTCAACTTAAAGACTGGAATGGCAGACATAAGGTGGAATGCAGAGTGGCGCAGCAGATTCTCAAGTGGGGTGAGTTTGACTGGGATCAGTTTGACAATTTCCAAGTATTCGAGATTTGAATGCCCTTGTTCAGAATTTTTTCATACATGTTCATTTGTTTCTAGGATACTGTACTATTACTTTCAATTCGACAGTCATGTGTCACGCACCCCCCTGTCAGCGTCGAATTTGGTACGTGGTCACACGTCACAGAGGGGTCTGTTGAAACCACCTGATGGCTCATTCCGACGGGGATTTACCAAATTTTCGTGTTGATGTCGAAAGTTTTCGGTTTTGTCACTTAAAATTTTGGTGGTTGTCGATCTGTCGAATTGGTTGAACGAGTCACGTGTCACACCCCCTATCGAATGGAACATAATAGTACAGTAATTACAAATTGCCAAAGATTACTGCAGTCGGTCCCCTAGCCAAGGTAAAGCACTAGTAAGTCAGGATGGTCCATAGGCTAATTGCAGGACAACATTTAGAGCATGAAACAGCGCCGACCCAGCTGAGAGGACAAGTGGACAATGGTCTGGGCATGAGAAAATGTGTATCCTGACTACATTGCACACCTGTTGACTCTTGCTGACAGTGACAGCTCTCGAATCTCGATGCTACTATGTAGTACTCCTGTATTGGTGTCATTGGATAGACTGGAGTGGATGATATGCACGAAAGGGTGATTAAGGCTCCAACCATTTAGCTTTCGTGTATGGATCCGGTCAAACTAAACGGAAACAGTTTCTAAACAGTTTAAAACAGTATTTTTTGGAGGGGTAATTCAACATGGGATGCGCTACTACGTACTACCCTCTGCCACACTCCAACAACACTTTTTTGAGCAGCCCATCTTTGATCCACATCTTAGTGCACATCGCCTCCGTAATTGTCTTCGGCTTCAATGATGCGCGAGACTCGTGACAGAGATGCCACATGCTGGAGAAGAGCCACTCGACGGCGACGCTGGTGCCGGGAATGGCCAGAAAGTCGCGGGCCATTTTTGAAACGGTGGGGTACTCGTGTTCGTGGTCCTACGGGGCATGGCTTGATAAGTATTCACAATATTACAGAGTTTTGCACAACTGACCTTCCACCACGTCAGCGGCGCATTGCGGTTGCCCGAATAGTTTTTGAACGTGTCCCAAAACCGTGTCAGTTCGCTCACTGTGGATATGGGTGCAGTGACATCGGCGACATCGACCATGCAGATGTCGTCCAGGAAGGAGCCAAACGTGCCAGGTTGGGAACATCTAAGCAGCGCCGTGGGCTTGCTCGAATCGTCGCTGGTGGCCTGGACCTGCTGATATGACTTGTAGACGTGTTCGAATAATATCTCTGTGCAAACCGCGCTCAACATATGTGGCCCAGGCTCTGAGTCAATCTTCCGGAACCATGCAATACCCAAATTTGGGTGAAGGACTAACAACGTGTCAAAGGATGAAGAAAAAATGTTCAGAGAACATACGTGTTGCAATGACATTCAATTGACATCCACAAGTCTTAGAACAATACTCTTCCAACTTGACAAGGCCTGCAGCTGCTGCAGCACGGAGACTGTCGGGTAAGCTATCGTCAGCTTTGCATGCACGGAGATGCTTGAGCATTCCCTCGTACATGGGAAGAACCCATGGCAGCATCGGCGTACTCGAGCGCGACATCTGCAAAGTTACCAGCGTGAACATCTAGTGAATCTGTGAGATCAAATTGTGAAGGATCAAAAATACCCCGACCTTGAGTATACGGCCGAGCGACTCAAGAAGTTTCCAGTCCCCTGCGTTGAGGTAGAGGGGTCTGAGTTCTTCTCGCTCAAGGATCCAACTGTCGAGCGCTTGTCACAGTTGGTGAGTCAAATCTCTGAAGGCGAATTAGACTTACTTGTCGCAATAGAAGTGCATGCTCGATCATCCCGTGAGTATAATTCCACCAGTGCCGAACGTCGCAGATGACCATGAGGCTCGCTAACTTCCTGCCCGAGGGTGCTAGTTTATCACCATAAGTTTTTTCAGCTGTTGCTCAGAAACGCTTGCGATGCTGTGGTGATGAACAAATTTTAGTGGCGGTGGTACGGAGCTATAGAAGCATCAAGATATGGTTCAAAGGTTAACTGAAAAGACTGACCTTTTTCAAGGGCAACATTTTCTCGAATTCGGATCCTAGGGCACTCAACAAATCTGCCGTGTCCTCCTCTTCATTCCCCTTCACATCCTCTGCCATGAACACCTCCCGCTTGAGCTCCATGAGCTCGGGATCGCTGTCTGGATCGTAATGAAACGGTAGATCTTTATTCGGGACATGGTCGTCCGCGGTATCGGGATCCTCCACCTCGTCGAACGTGGCCAGAAGTTTCTGCACCACAAGATTTATGACATGGGCTAGGCATCGAATCTGCGAGTTCTTGGGCACGAATTGAATGTCGAACTTCTCCATCAGGAGTTTCGACAAGGTACGCATGAGAACATTGTTTGGTGCAGCATTGTTGAGAGCTGCTGCTATGAGGTAAAGGAAGTGAATCAGGCTGCTTTCGTTGGTATAGAGCAACAGACTTATCTTTTGTAGGACCTGGAACTCGGCCAGTCATTTGGCAAGACCAAGGGCAGCATACTGGCCTTCATGTTCCTTGTCCTCAATTGCATGGAAGTCGAGCACACGCTCGACGAGCTCCCAGTCTGATGTGATCCAGTTCGCGATTGTCCCAGCAAACGTGAACGTCATCGAACGAGTCGTCCAAGTATTGGTTGCCACCGAGATCTTGGACTTGACCTCCTACACGAGTGTCAACATCGACAAGAAAAAATAGAACGGACATTGCTTGCCGCCAGCTCGCCCTTAATCAGCTCGTACATGTCTATATACATCTCTGCCAAAGCCTTGCACACGGTCGTGTTACTTGGCAAGAGAAAGTGGGTGTGGAGGAATGCAAAAAGGTGCTCGATACCGGGCGTCTCGCCCATGGTAAAAGGGAGATCGTCCTCAATGATCCATGCCGCGAATATGTTCAGAAAATTACCCTGCGTCGAATTAATGACAGGATTGAGCTTGCTGTCAATCAAGAAGTCCGCCATGATCTTGGCAGAGCTAGCCGATGCATTGCGGGTCTCCCCGGGCAGGACATCGGGAGGGGGAGGCACACCCTGGTGGTGGACCTTGAGATACATCGCTAAATTGCCGAGGGGCGGTGACAGGTTCTCATTGCTGAATAGCTGGGTCTTGTTGACTTTGCGCTCAAAGGTAACACATCTACAGGTGGAGAAAAATTCATTAGCAAGGGAAGATAGATAAGTCAAAAGAAATGTAGTTACACTTTGCAATGGCGACATTGAAACAACCATCGTTTGTCGCCATTAACAGTGGTGGCCACCAGCGAGCGAAAGTGTTGCCGACTCTGGCTTTTGGGGCCTCGCTTACTGCCTTGGCAACTCGGAGGTTTGTCGTCTGACTCGTCGTTGATTTCGATGACATCCACTGTCGGGGGAGGACCCACCAGCATAGATTTGGATTTCGCTTTTTTGGCCTTCTTCTAATCAATAGTCAGACGGCAAATGAGGTGAGTGGGTCACAAACCTCCTTCACCGGCTCATCTATGACACCATCTACCACAATCCTCTTTCGCTTTTGCAGGCCCTAGAGATGTCAACTTGGACTTGAACACAACAGAAGTCGTGAGAATAAATCACATACTGTCGATGCGGCATCCGCGACAACATCGTCAAAATCTTCTTCTTCCTCCTCTGACAAGTCCTCTCTCCTCTTCCTCCGGCAATAGTCATTCTCTGTCAACCCTTTATTTGCCGCTTTATGGATGGAATAAGCGAGAGAATGGATTGAATTTGCTGATGTACCAGCAAACAGGCGGTCAAACACCGACTCTTTGGTCACATCCTTAGATTTGGCCGCAGTATTGTTCTGTTTCTGTTTTGAGGAGGACACAGAGGTTGATTTGCAGACATTGGAGGCCGCCTGCTTCGCTGCAGATGCTTTCATACCGCTAATCAGGGATTTCACGGCCAGTAATTTGATCCAGAGTATCACACGTAGATTATGCACCACAGAAATTCCATCTCTGTCACGATCCGCTCCAACTTTAGGATCGTGCCCTCTAAATTCATCGTGGGTGAATCCCACTTGATCTCTTGCAGGTAACAGGCCACCATCAACATGCTCAACTCGCCGCGTCGGATCAGATGTAAACAACCGTTTTCATCCCGACATTGCACATCCTCCTTGAAGAGAACATCAAAACGGCGAGTGAATGTCAATGTGGCGCAGCCTTCATCCAGCACGTGAACGGTCGTAAGGACGCGATGGACCTCGTCGTCCTCGGTCCCTTCAGCGACGGTGGTCGGGAGAACGGCTGCGAGATCCTCGACGTTCTTGATGAGTTTGGCGATGTAACCGGCTGGACGGGGATCAGAACGATGTGTCAGTCTGTGAGAAAAGACGTGATGTACCAAGATCACGATGCGCTTGAGTCTTTTCAACGATAGCCTGATGTGCGGCACTCGGAGCTTCGCTGTTAGACCTGTCCAGGAGGCAACGGGGCGCGTTGCGAGCATGGGGGGTCTTGGCTAGTGGATCTGCCCGAGCGGGCTTTTGAGACATGGTGGTACGATAAAACGTGTCTGGTCACTCACTATCACATCTTGTACCCACTCTCCATTGTTCAGATGGCTGGATGGTGCGGCCAGTTCGGGCAAATGTTGGATTCTTCAAAGTGATGTTGTGGCTTTCAGCAGTGCCGAACAGTGAAAGCTCGGACAAACAATGTACGGCCCGATGATCCTTGATGAGGTTGCGAATCAGCACAATCAAATTACTTGCCTTTTACTGCCACATTCAGCCCCTTGTATCCAGTGTCTGGGACCCCCAGCGGGTAACCATTTAAACCGTTTAAAAATGGTTTGTAAACTGTTTTCCACCCCAGTCAAATTAAATGGAAATGGAAACAGTTTAAACCGTTTAAAACTGTTTATACATGGAAACGGTTGGAGCCTTACGGGTGATGCATTTTGCTGAGAGTGATTTCCATTATTATTTGACAGTGGAGCATGTAGACTTAGTTGTTCTAGGCCCCGGGAAGGCCTTGTCCAGGCAAAACCCAAGATTTTGGCCTCAAAAACCCTACATTTTGGCGAGTTTTGGACCTCATGGCAGGTCGGACAAGGGTCATCATGTGAGTCACCTGCGTCACTTGTGTGACTCGCCCAGAAATGTCACAAAATAATAGACCGCCAACCAAAACCTGGCCCGGAATTTGGGAAGAATTCTTGGGAAAATTCCCTCAAAAACCCCAACTCCGAACAAGGCTTGGTGATTTTTGGCCTCAAAAACCCCAACTTTGGACAAGGAAATCACCATTTTTTGGCCTCAAAAACCCCAAAATCCGGACAAGGCTTTGGTGGAGCTTCCTGGGGCCTGCCACAGAGGACTCATCCTACCTTTGCCTTTCCTCCTCATAATCATCTGAAACCCATCTCTGTGTCGACATTGTGTTCAACCACCTTCTGTGGGGCCTCGCGAGCATGTTTCCGACAAGCTTTTCAATCAGCAACAAGCTCCTCATCACCTGAAGTCAAAATTCCTTGCTCCCAGGTGTATTGTTGCTTCGTCTGTGACTAGAGCTGGTGCCAGTGTGACATATCTCTCTGCTTCCTCCACCTCCACCGACCAGCTTAGTGAGGATCAAATTGGAGCTCTCTCCTAAAGAAATCCCAGCCCTTGCAAAGGTAAGCTCTTGCATGACTTTGTTTTGTAATGTCATTCAACAGATAGTGTAAAAGGAAAACATCAAGCCACTGAATATGGCATCAGAAAAGCTTATTACACTTCTGCTCGCGAAACTCTTTCCCATTCCATGGTAGCAAACTGCAACTTATGGCCAGTATGTTATCATAGCGAACTCTTCAGATCCAAGGCGGTGTCTCTGCATGCAGGAACCATGTCCAGTGCCATGGCTCAATTATCGCCAAGTCAGACAGGTGAGTGGCATACTGCAGTCTATCTTATCTTCCGTTTAACGTGATTCAGGGAGATCTGCACTCTTGCTCCCACCAGTCCCAGTGGCTTTGGCATCCGAACTTGTATCATCCACTCTTTCGGCCTGGGCTTCAGAACTCCATACACCTTTTTCAGTTCTTGACGCTCCACCCATCTATCCTGAAACTCCAGTGGTGGGCTCCAGTGATGATGTCAGCTTTCCGGTAGATGTTCTCGGTGTTTCAATGCAACACATGACTTGGGGATTCAGCCACTTGCGCCAGCTTGCTGTAGCCTGAATACACTATGCCTTTCATACTCAGCAAGGCATTTATATGATCTGTGTGTCCTGGAAAGGTATAATGTCGTTCTCCTAGCTGTAACTCAAACAAAGGACCCGAGTCAAACCAGCACCATGGACATGCTCTCACGACAACATCAGCAACAGAAGCTACTGTTGCACTTGTTGGAATATCTCCAAGCCGACTCATACGAAACGTGTATTGAGCTGCTGGCACAGCCATACACTGCATGGTTGCGATGCTGGCATGGATATGCACAGCAACGTTGTGAGACACGTTTCAGCTGGTCTGAAACCTCATACCTTCCATTGTTCAACCTCTCTATTTGCTCTTGTGTATTACATTGTTCCCAAGGCTATAAAAGCCCCCCCTTTTTCTTGAATAAATTATCTTGACCTCGCTTTCCCCCCCTTCTACCCTCTCTGTGATACCCACATTCTCACAGCACTATTGTAGAGAACAAGGACAGAACAAAGAACACAAGTTCTTGGTAACTTACAGCTGTGGACCCACAACCGAATTACCGAATAGAGAGCTGACACCTACCCAGAATCAGCTAAGATTTAACCGAGAATACATTACAATGCCGCTGTTTCATGTGTTGTTCCTGAATGTACAACCCCAGATCTCAGTGTAATGCTGTGGTAGGGTGTTTGGTCATGTTAGGTAGTACCCTGTGTAGCTTAGTCATTATCAAGCTTCTTGCCTGCATCACCGACCCTCCCAGCTATATCGGAGTGGCCCACCCCATCTTGGTGATTAGAGTGGTCTTCGTACCCTCGCGCGACCTCTGACGTACCAGCCACCCGTGTTTTGGACGATAGCTGTGACCCATGGACCCGTGGAACCCCGCCGTGAAGAAGAGTCGTATCGTGTTGTATCCCACCGTTTTTCGTCGTATCTCGCACCATTTTCATCACCGCCATCGCCGCCGTTGTCCCCCGTAGCCCCTCCTTCTGATGTCTGCTCTGCCACCACCGCCACACGACCCAAAGATCAAGCGGATACTGCTGCAAATTGTTCCTTGGGAAGCAAGGCAAAAGGGAGGGAGTCTATTGCAGGACTGTCTGCGGGATCTGTGGGAGAAAGCCCTGAGTATTGGTTTCAATTATGGGGAGGAGAATCTTGCACGTGCCAGGGAGGACGGGTTTAGTGAAGGAAAAGAAGCCAGATTCAAAGAAGGTGTTGAGTCGGGAAGGGAGACCCCGGAAGCATCTGAAGCTGCTGTGCTTCACGAGAAGGCATTAGAGGCAGAGCGGGTTTGGGGGTATGATGTTGGGTAGATGCTTTGTTGCGAGCTGCAGAAGCTGTGCACATTGCAGGCGAGCCCTGTCCCATCCTCTCCCCCTCCCTTATCTGTTGCGGCCACACAAACGGACACCGCTGCCATCACGCCTGTTGTCGTCGCTGCCACTGTGCTTGTGCCCGAGCATTCATCTATGCCCACATGTTTGGACTGGGCCGAGGATGCAGCAACCCTTCAGATCTGTCCCGCGCATTCCGCAGCACCGCCGTTGCCTCTACGCAATTTCTCTGCCCTTCTTATGGGCTCTCCGCAGCCGTTCGCAAGTTTGCAGCGGCGCCATCGACGCTCTCCGTGACCTGCGACTTCCTCGCTCCAAAAGCACTTGCTGCAGGGGCATTCCATTCGTCGACCCCAGCAAAAATCGGGTATTCATCATGCAGCAACCCGATGTCGTACACCACCATCATATTCGCATCCACCGCTGTCCCTCCCCTTCCCCGCTCCAACTTCATTCCCACCATCCGACAGACCAGCTGCGCAGTTCCCGCTCGATTGGGATCAAGACCCGCACCTTCGTGACTTAGGTCAGCATTGGGATGGGTTAGGTTGTAGATGGGGCTTTGAGTTTTTTTTGGGTTTCTCTATGTTTCAGGCAACGAGGACGTCACCATTTTTATGTTGGGCACATGTGGTAGGGTGTTTGGTCATGTTAGGTAGTACCCTGTGTAGCTTAGTCATTATCAATTGCCTGCCTCCCAGCTATATCGGAGTGGCCCACCCCAACGCAAATATTAAAATATATATAACCTAATAGAAGAGTCATGGAATAGGGATTGCTGGGGTGCTCCGGACAATCAACATAAGTTTTCTAATCCAATGTTTAATGGCATAATAAAAGTCAAACTCAGCATCGACCATGACAACCCGAGATCGAAGTTTCCATTGGCTGAGGCCACGGACGGCCTCTTCAAAACGCTCAACAACCTCGTCCATAGTCGGTCGGAGGGAGGGTCATCTTGAACCATAACATTCACCAAGGGCTCCATGAACTCAAAGCCAAGTTTTTGTTTGGCGAAACGATTTCCCTTGAATAAAATATCAGGAAAAATAACAGAGAACGTAGGGCAGGTACATACTTGCAGAAAGTCGCTTCGTATGAGGTTCCCTATGTAATATACATCCGTTGGAAACGGATCACACTTCATCGGGAGTACACCATCTTTGTTTTTCCGAAATTCTGGAACACTCTTATCGCCACCCACTATTATGGACTCGAGAGGAGCATGAACACCAGGTGGGTATCTTCGGGAAAGGCCAAAGTCGGTTATATAGTATTTGACGGGGTGTTGGGTTCGCGTGAGATGCGACACTCTTCCACTGAAATCGCGCTTCATGTTTTGTTCCACCGGATGATACGGGATAGGGTAAAGCGGGGTTCCATCCATCATGACATTCAACGACATGCAGTCCCTTGAAATACCAAGATTAAATATAATTTGGGTGACTGGAGAAAACATAATTACCGATGCGCGACATTGTTTCGGTGCATGTATCGCAAGCCCTGTAAGTCATATGAGGTCGCAAACACGCATAAGAGGGTCAAAGGATATGTGTTCACCTTAAGTATCTGACTGAAAAACTGGACCACCTCTCCAAACGTGTCAAAACGAGGTTTGTCATAGTTTCGCAGCATAGGCATAACGATGATCCGCATATCAGCGATGTCTGGAAGATCCAGGACTTCAAGAATTGGTACACAGTGGTTGTCGGGATCAGATGCCTGGGGCTCTTGAGAAAAACATGTACCAATCTCGATTTCGTGCGGATGAAATTTCGTTTCTATATACTTGAGCATTACGAAGGTACCATCCGAGATGCGTGTGGCGTCCATTACGACAGCTCGCTAATACAAGTCGTCATCTCATAGCTGAATGGATTGAAGAAAGTAACTCACGTCGTGCACCAAGCCATCTTCGCAGTCCCACGGTTTCTTGGTAGTCCCGATCCAGGAAGGGACCCATCCTGGCTGGTACCTCGGGCGGAGGAGGTATCCTTTCTCTTTCAGCCATTCGCAATGGTCGAGCCAGAATAATTCAACGCTATCGCTCAGGATGTGCCGAAAGGATTCACCAGCGGATGGGTTGTCGTCAACCATGGTTGTTGACACGCGTGGGTCCATTGTTGATGTCACGGCGACTAACTCCATTTGCTTTCTAAGATGTTGTCTGACCTGGGCCATAAACTATAACCACAGACATATGCATATGATATATGGGACCGGATAAAGACAGCCTTTGCTCCGGATGCAGGACAAGGAATAGTTGAAGGCCAGGCAACCGGCTTTGCCTCTTTCGGTAAACCCGCTCTATCCTGTTGTTCTCCATCTTGGCTGCAGAATTTCGCTTTCGAAACGCGACAATAGCGTGGATAAGGTCAAGCAATGCGGGGCCGCGTTTCGCTGTAGTTGCTGGTGCCTATGGCCGCTGACTCAGACTGCCTTGTTTGGGGGTGGGTCGCCCGTGGGAATATATCCACGATCCTGCCACACAATCAGCTGACCGTTCACAGCCACAACTCTACGCGCACCACTGTGTGTTGTGGGCGCATGTGGGTGTTGGTCAACGAGTCATCGACTGGTCATCAGCGATCACCATCAACTTGCATCCACTGACCTGCTTCGCCATTTGACTTACGCCGTCACCGTGTCGGTTTTATGCCGTCCGTCAGTGCTGCAGGTACGCGACAGACGCGGGGCCTGGAGGCGTTAAAAGAAAATCGCATGGACGAGCGCCAAGGCAGCGAGAGGACGGCTTTCCGCTGGGTGGCGTTCTGCTAACTTACTACTTATGTAGTACGAGTAGGGCCAGCGCAACGTGCGTCGGATCTGAAAGCGGCTGACCCATTTGGAAACTATTGACTATTCATGGTCGACGTGCGTATGCGGTCATTTCCGTGCGCAACGGTGCGTCCGCTGGCGAGATTTTGGTTGGATAGATCCAAACCAATTGGCAGTCTCAATGATGATGTGGGTTCCGCTGTATGTTGATTGATCAATCACATTATCATCTCTCCATCTCTCTCTAACTTAGAACGAGCGCCTAGTACGAACGCGCCCCATTAATCACCGACTGGCTCCGACAAGATACGTGGAATGGCGGAAATGCTGCTCCATGGACTGCAGGAAGGGTCGCGGGAGAAGATCGAACGTGAAAGTCTCTGCATCTCTGTTCTGACTATCGTAATGATTGCGTCTTGACTCGTATTTCTCCCACCGTTCTACCAACAGATTTATCTGCCTTGCGTGCGGCGGTGCGAGTCATTGCTTGAGCAACTGACCATATAGGAGGATCTTTTCTAGTGAGACAGGTGAGCCACTAAGTTAGTGGCGTTCGTTGCCGTTCAGGGTTGAACCAAGGATTGAACAGGTGATCGGGTTTTGACAGGTTTGATCTGCAGCACGACACGGGTCGCCTGAACACAAGCGCAAACAACAGTGCAATGGACAGCGACACCTCAGCGTCGGCGCTGCTGAGCTTGGCTTGTAGATTCCGTACGCCCAGCGAGCTCCCTATGCTTACTGACGCTGATCCCCTGCAGTACCGCATGACCAGTGGTTCACGACACATGTCGACCCCGACTGGAAGGTCAAGCAGGTCAAGTCGTGGCTGCTTGCAAAATGCCTGCCCTATGCCGCGCCCCCATCCCCGCCTCTGCGCCAGAAACGCCGCCCGCAGCGCCCTCCGTCCCCTATCACCTTTGCGCCCGATCCCCGCCACCGGCCCATATCACCCATCACGTTCGCCATGCCAAAGGCACCTCCCGTGCAGGATTCGGATGACGCGGACGGCGACGACGAGGAACCCCCCGCCGACGACGAGCTCAGCGAGCCCGATGTCCGCCCGCCGCCGCAGAGGAAGCGCGTCGCCCCGTCCGCCGTCTCGACGTCCACCAAGGGCGACCTCGTCGCGGGCTACACCCTCCTGCGCTTCTCCACGGGCCAGCTTCTGGAAGATGATTTACCTTTGAGCTTCTACGACCTGCACCCGGACGAGCTGCTTGAGCTGCACCGCCGCGGTGTCGTCGTCTCGCTCCCGCGCGCCGACCCTGTGCGCTATCTCGACGCCTACTGGGAGGGCTGGGTTCGCGTCCTGCGCATGCGCCCCATCGATGACGAGGAGGACACGTACGCGCTCTACAAGATCCGCCCGCTTGAGACCCGCGCGCTCGAGTGGCGCGACCGCTGGCTTGTCGTGCGTGAAGGCTCCGTCTACTTCTACCGGGACCAGGTGAGCCTTGTTTTTAAAAAAAATTATTGCCTCACCAACACGCACACCCACAGTCTCGCCTCATCCATACGCTCGCACTCGCCGACCTCGCCGCGCTCGCAGGCTCCGAGTGCCTCCCACCCACCCCCGCGCCACCTGCGCGCACGCGCGTCCTCGGAGCGCGCTTCCACAACCCGCCGCACGCGCCTAACACACGCGCGTCCTCGCACGGCCACTCCACGCGTGACACCGACTCGTCCTCCATCCTCTCGTCCCCCATCTTCGCACACGCGAGCAGCGGCTCCGATCGCCCGCGCCGCCCCAAGCCCACACGGCGCAAGCGCAAGCGCCACACACCCGAGCCGACATTTCTCGCGCTCGACTTCAAGGACGACCACGGTTTGTCCTACGCCAATATCCTTAGAATGACCGCTGATTCCACCCAGCATACACCTCCCTCCTGCGCGTCCTCCACCGGCACACACTACCACCCTCCTCCTTCGTCGACGCACTGCCGTTTGGCGGCGGCAGCAGCGCACTCCCACCCCCGGGCTCGGACGGCGAGGACGTGCCGCCACCGCTGCGCCACCCACCGTCGCTCGCCCACCTGCGCGCACCACGGCGCGGGTCGCTCGGCGCACTGCCATTCCCCGAGTGGCGCACGGCGCTGCTGGGTCGTGCGCGACGTGCGGGGATGGGGCGCGTGAGCCGCGCGGCGGAGTGGCTTGTGTGGGCGGCGACGTGTGACGAGGGGGACCGGGGGTGGGAGCGGGGAGGGGAGGGGGATGGGGAGGGGGATGGGGAGGGGAGTGGGAAGGGAAAGGGCAAGGCGAGGGAGCGGCGCGTGAGTGCGGCCATCGTGGATGGATACGACTCGGACGTGTCGGGGGATGGGTCGGTTTCCGAAGAACAGGGAGCGGTGGACGAGGTCGAGAGCGACGAAGACGACGACGAGGGCGGGCGGCGCGCAGGCGAGAGGAGCGAGACGGAGTGGGCTGGGTGGATGGGCGACCTGCGGCGCCAGGCACGCACCGCGGCGGACGCGTGCGCGCGATTAAAGGCGCTCGAAGAGGCACGGCGTGCAGAGGACGAGGCGCGCGCGGCGGAGCTCACCGTGCCCCCGCTCCCCGGCGCAGGCGCCGAGGTCGTGACCGTCGTGCGCGTCGGCACGGGCGTCGACGACCGCGACCGGCGGCGTGCGCTTGAGCCCAGCGCGGTCGTCACGAGCCTCAATGGGGTGAACCCGCCGACAAGGTTCCCCCCAGGCGGGCACGCCGCGTACGGGCACGGGAGCAGCGCGAGCGCGAGCGGGAGCGCGGTGAGCGCGTACCCGACGCCCGTGTTGTCGTCCCCGTCGTCGAACGAGAGCCTCGCGTTCGCGTTCTCGCAGCTTGCGGCGGAACTCGACGAGCGTGGGCACTCGCACACCCACTCACAATCGCACACGCTCTCGCACTCAGTGTCGATGTACGACGTGCAGCAGCTGCAGGCGCTGCAGCGCGCACAGACCCATGCGCTCGCGCAGGGCGAGGCGTTCGCGAGGCGCCCGAGCATGCCCGTCATCGGGAGCGCGACGCGCTGGGGCGAGGGGAGCCGCGCGTCGAGCGTCGAGCCTGAGGTGCCTCCGGTGTCGACGGGGACGAGCACGGGTGTCACGGAGGTGCGGCGCGCGGGGAGCGTGAGCGGCAAGGGGTTGCTGCGGAAGAAGGATGCGCGGGAAAGGGAGTGGGAGAGGGAGTCGGACTCCACAAGGGGGCGGGGCGGGCAGCGCATGCGCCCGCGGCTGTCGCTCTCCACGGCGATGGCGCCCACCGTGCCCGCGAGCCCGCAGGGAACGCCGCGCGAGGACTACGTCGGCCCGCTAGGGCTGTACGCCGCCACCGCGGTGGTGCCGATCCCTGTGCCGCCCGTGAAGAAACGCGGGCTCGTGCGCGGCGTGTCGATGCGCGCGGAGAAGCTCGTCAAGAGCCTTGACTCGGCGCTAGATTTCGTCGATGGGCGGTGAGCTAAACTGTGGGGCGGCGGTGCGATGGTGGGCGGTGGTGGGCGCGATTTCGTGTACATATTTATCATGCGTACTTATGTTCATACTTTCGGAGACACGGATCACTTTCTTGTTCAGCTTTGTTGTATTGTAGTAAGTACTTTAGTAGACTGCCCTAATCTGAATTGTCGTGCTCTGATAGATGCTATAGTAAGCATCGAAAGCGCCAATAGGGTTGTTCAGTGCGAGCCGACGCCCACCCAGTGGAAACGATCATGTCATGGCGCGTTGGCGTGAGGCATATGAGACGGCCGGCGTCACGTGGGGTCCTCTTGCGTCGACGGTCGACGTCGCCTTCTCAGGCGGTCAGCAAGCACGAAAACAAAGAGTGGCAAAGAGTACAGGGCCACGCACCAACGATATCCAACCCCACCATTCCGCCACCTCATCGCCATCCGAGTCCTGTGCAAGATCTAGACTGCCTGTCTTGATCGGCGACGGCGACTCGCGAGTTGCGGCTCGGAACGACACAATTCCCTTTTGTAGTCGGGATCTTTTGGCATGCAATGGCTTATTTAGGGTAAATTACACGTAGGAATATGCTACTAGTATAGTATATAATGTCTGAAATAAATGCTGTCCAACAGAATCGAATGTGTGACCTCGAGCACTTGACTTTCAAATTGAATCGAACCAGGGGCTTGCCGGGGGCTCTTCGCGTATGGTAAGCACCGGTGACCGGTCCTTGTTATCGAGGCAAGACAAGAGGATCATGGAAGAGATCTATGGAGGTGTAATACCGTTAAACACCGGTGCCAAATATATTCTCTCATGCTACTGTTGCCCGTGAATTACCCGACGCATCGCGAGCTAAGAGCGAAGATGTGGATTGAGTCGGGTGGAGTCAGCAAACTATTTTGGGTGCCACGACATCCACTCCTCTTGGTTGGTCTGTCGAAAACCTTCTTGATAGATCTAGTTATTTCTGTTGGCAGCGTACGAGAAGGTAAAGTTGGATTCAATCTACTAGAGTACCACGCAAATAAAGGACTTCTCGAGATGCAATCTAATACAATCAAACGTCATGTGCTGGTTCTACGACAGGAAGTGATCGTTACGCTCGGGAATGACATCCAAACCCCACCGAAAATTTCTGTTGTCGGTGTACGGTTGGCCGATCGACGAAGAGGCGGCACTGCCTGGAGTCATTCTGGGTGTTGAGGGAGGATGATTCCAAACACCGAACAATAAATTCCTGTGCATGGTTTAAAGTTTAAACTCTTTTCCAGACGGGAAGGAACACCAACAAACTTTGTGAATGCGTCCAAGTCAGAGATCTGCGCGTTGAGTGCACATCCGGAGTTGGTTGAATGACTCGGGAACCGGGAGAGAACGTCAGCAGCCTTCCGCAGTCTCAGCGAAAGGTCAAGCACAACATTGTAGCATGCAGACTCATTCAAACAACCGCAGTGACTTTCCTTCCGGATAGACATATGATCAGACAGCAGGGCGAACAATGTGTCTGTGTTGCTTGGCCCTGGGGGCCCAGGACCTGCTGGATAGTGATCTGAAGTGGCGGGGGCAAAAGAACCTCCGCCGCGTTCCAAACTCGACGAGCCATAAGTGATGGGGGTTGGAGAAGGCCAGGCGGAGACATCGGACCCGCCTGAAGAAGAGCCTGGGGATGGAATGGTCGCGTTTGGTCCGCGGGTATTTCTCTCGTCTTGTTGCATGAGCCAACGAGGATTGGGATTATTCTTCAACTAAGGGGAAGATACACCCTGTCATTAGAGAATACAATGGCATGTAGGAGAGATGGGGGTACCCTGTGTATGACACCTTCTAGTTCCGCAATGCGGTTCACCAGTCTAGCACCTTCATCCGGTTGCTCGTGCGATCTTTTAGGATAATCTACCTCATATACACAATTTCCTATCTGCAAAAAAATCACAGAGCGTACGAAAGCCTCTTCGGAGAACTCACAAGCCCTAGCCGAGAGCATCGAGAACAAGGTCGCTTTCTGTCGCACTGCAAAAGTCAGTTGAGAAACAAAGACGAGGCATCGGGAGCTATACCATGCGTTTTGTTGCATGACAATTTAAGCACGATTGTGTGGCTCGACTACGGCTGCTTGCATCCTTTCTCATTAGGCCATAATCATTGACAAGCTGGCAGCATACCGTTTACGCTTATCATCATCGGATGGGGGTGTGCTCTTGGGTTGGCTTTGTGAAAAAGATTTCGAGGACATGAAATGATAGTGGATCTAGAACGGCAGTGTGCATAGATTTTGTACAAATATTCGACCTTGGCACCTCATGGAGTGTGGAAATTTGAAGTAACTTTGGAATGAATCCGGACGACCGGGGAAATGTGCCCACAGTTTAGCAGCAGCGCCGCCAAACAAACCACAGAAGCGATAACCAATTCAATTGCCGCGTGGGACCAAGCAGCCGGTCGATTTGAGGTTTTGTCTATCCGTCGTTTCCGGACCAAAAAAAGCAGCATTGCTAGTGCCCCTGTACAGTATAGATAATACATAAGCTCGGGAATTTGGCGAAGCAAAACCAGACAGAAGGCTGTGCCTGAGATCGATACCTTTGGTTCAGGTATAAATCACCGGCATATATGTGTGAACCTTGGCGCTAGTTTCACCTTGATGCGAGTTGATGTAGTGCAGTATAATCACCTTGGAGAGTTCAGCCAGGTGCAGATTGAGTCGAGGAGTACTCACTCTCAATTTACTCTCAATTTAGTTACGTACACTCGTGCGTCGGCGCACAGTGAACGTATCACCCAAATTCTAATAATGTATCCGAAGGCGATTGCAATGAGTTACGTCCATGACCAAGAAGAGAAGATAGCCATCGGTCGGGTAAGGCCGTGCACATGTCCCGCCATCTGCATCGGTTACTTTTTTTAAATAGACTGTGGTAGGTTCGGGGCCGGTCCAGATCGCCTGTAGTACAGGGAATCGCCAATACAAAAGGGCCAGTCCGACAGTCGCGAGATAAAGAATCTATGACATAGAAGTGGGGCCGAAGCTAAACCGCAGTAGGCGTAGCTACAGCCTGAGTGGTCTTCTCACGACTGCCGAAAGCGCTGAACATTTCCAGCCACAAGAGCAAGCGATTGGTATGGATGAATTTGGTACGTCATCCATAATACATAATATGATAGGATATCGATGAAAGTTATGCTCAGCTTCAGAACCGCAATATCGTCTGTGAAATTCTCACGAGATTGTGCATCGAGGCCAGATCATTCGACAGGGTCAAATTTTGAGAAGCGAAGCGCTGAGGCGCAGTTAACACAAGACATTCGGAACACGGGGTGTTCAATTGAAACCAATGGATGAAGTTACATCTCGGATTCGGAGTCGCGGTCGAGAACTTGAAGCCATGGGTGGGACTTGACACCATTTCAGCAGAGTCCGTGCAGGAAAGATTAATGCCAGTATCTTTTAGAGCTGACTTGGAGCCTGCCAGTGTTGCAAATCGAAACCACGAGGAAAGACGCAGAAAGGGCTGGTCATAGGCTGTTCCATGGATTGTTTAGCCACAGTCAAGCAACAGTCAAGCCACAGTAGAAGTAACATAATCAATCTGATTTCGATTAATTATTAATTGACCGTTCTTTAAGATTTCGCTCGTTCGGCGGTGCCCATCAATTTGCACGTGTTGGTTGCTTTCCCCATAAGCCTTAATTGCTGTTCGCTCTCTCTCTCTCTCTCCTGCCGTCCGCTTGCGCAATCCAGCAATTCCTATGCTTTTCCCAGCCTAAACCCGCATATCCTTTGCGCTGTGTCAGCTACGGTCTCATGATCAGCTCTGGACGTCTTTCTGGTCTGCGCGGTGGATTCTTTTCCCTTTTCTCTGCGACGCCCGACTACGCAAAGGCCCCCTGGTTTGCTGAGGACCGCTTTTAATTTTTTTCTGTCTCTGCGGTGCCCAAAATTGTCTTCCTCGTGTCCCGAGCAAGCCCCATATTATCTCTTCTTCTCTTCTCGTCCTGCGGGCCTTACCTTCCTGCCTCATTTGCGTGCACAGGCTATTCTCATCAGTGCTCAGCTGACAGACTCACAGCAGATTTCTCAGTGCGCCGCGGTCACTTTTCCCACTGTGCTGCAAGGCTATTCAATTTTTCTCACTGCGGCCGCATCGCTGTGAGATGGATAAAAGACCACTTCCTGTTCCTCTCGCAGTTTCTATCCACCCCCCATTTTGCGTCTCATGCCTCATTCGTTCGTCCGCCTGTCTTCACTGCTGGATGTTTGCTTTCAATTTTCCCTCTTGGATTCAATTTTCATGCAAAACGCGGTCCCGTAAATTGTACGCGCAAGATCCCGCTTCAAAATCTGGCTGAATGCTGCTGGCTCTTACCTGCTCTCAGCTTCGATGTATCAAGGCCGCAGACTGTCGAAACTGTGCAAGATTATTTTTGCCTTGCAATCCTCAATTGTGCGCAATGATCCAGTCCTATGGCACGGCAAATTATTCCAATTTCACCACAGTCGCAAGGACTGCTTGATTTTGCTCATCCTGATGTTCTTGGCCCGATGGTTTCTTTCCTGATGCTCCGAAAGTCGAATCAACGTGGCCCAATTTTGCTTCGCTCGGCCTCCGGCCGCATTTTACTCGGACTGTGCTTAACCTGGTCATCCCGGCTACCATTACTTTTGAACATCTTCTGCGGTTTGTCTCCCTCCAGTTTCAATTCATCTCTGCCTCTCTTATCACTTAACTACACTCTCGTACTCAAGGTGGTCAGCGCTCGGAAATTGGTCAGGTTCCAATGAATTTTCGCCGACTTCTCTCACGTATTAATTTCCTGCTGTCCGTTCCCGCCGCTTCCTGCCTCGCTGGGGATCATTGGTTTGCCGGACCAATATTTCGCAATTAAAATGCCTCAAACAGGTTGATCGCAACCACTCTTTAGGCTCAAGTAATTCTCTGTTTCCATTGTTATTATACTCCTTGCAGTGTTGTACTTCCTGGATGCAATTTATATTTTTCACTTTCACCTTTGTTTACTGGAGCGGAGCGGAGGCCTGTCTTGTGGTATGATAAGTTGACTAGTCCTTCAAGTTCCCACCCAGGTACCAATGTACTACGAAGTTGAAGCAATTCCAAGGAAGTTAAAAAACCCAGTGGCCTCAAAAACCAACGAAATTGAAGGGAGAACATAGTATACATATATACTTCCCCAGCGGCTGTCATGCATGATCATCAGTGAACATTGAACCTGTGAACCCCGCGCCAGCCTTGGAGTGAGTCCGGCTATCTCGCAAGGCTGTATTCAATTTTGACGAAAAAAAATCGGGTGCTGAGAAAGTTCTTACTAAAGTGTATTTGCAACTGGGAAAAAACGGGGTTTTTTCCGACCGAGACTCGCTTAGTAGTATTTCCTGAGAGAACCGTCAATGCATGCGAATACGTTCCGCTTTGGGACGTGTCACTCTCGTACTCCTTCCCGTGCAGTGCTGTAGTCTCGTTACCAGACGTTCTGGAGGGATGAGACTGTATCTAATAATAGGATTTTCGGATCTTTCCGAGCCAAACAAACATCGGAGTCGAAAATGAAGCGCAGAGTGCCCTTTCCGTCCATCATTTTTTCAATCTCCGACGGTCCGGCGGTCCGGCGGACCGCACACATCTGGAGCCGAGACTACAGTCACACCTTTCTAAGTCAGCGTATATTTGGGGGAGCTTGCGACCCCAATTTATCAGATGGGGTCCATCCTCAAAATTTTGGCTTCAAATCCGCTATATCTGGACCGAAAATTTGCAAATTTTCGCCTGAAATCCGCTATTTCCCCGACCTAAGCTTCCCGGGGCCAGTGTTGGCCTGACCCCGGGGTCAAGGGTCAAGGGGCCTCGAGATGACCTGACTTGACCGGGGGGGTCAAGAGGGGTCAAGTTTATTTGTAACTATTTAATCTAGAAGAAAAGTACTTCAATTAATCTTTGACGATTTGGGGGTCATTTGCGGAGCCAGTGCCCTTATTAGCCGCCACTGGGTCTTCCTCAAACTCCGCCAGCATGCTGTCCATTCCCTCCTTGCCATTTAGCTCATACGACCGCAAATATCCGCCCCATGGTGATTTTTCTCGATCACATCGGGCGCAAAGATGTTACCGAGCTCGTACAGCTCTGTGGTTCCGAAGTGAATGCGAATTTGAGGCATGTTGAAGGTTTTCTCGACCTCCTCCTCGCAGACGGCGGCGTCAAGAGCATCGCCATCTTCTGGGATTTTGTCGAGTGCCCGTGATAGATGTTGAGCGTTGTTTTTACCGAGATCCCCATCCAATTCTTCATCGCTGCCATCTCCTTCGTCGTGAATGGTGTTGTTGGTGCCAGAGGCTACATCAGCGCGAAGTTCGGAGTACTGGAGCATGTGGCGTCCTTTGCGCTTCGAAACCGGGTGAGCCTGAGAAATGTGGCAGCGGACAACGTGGTTTTTGTGGGCACGCTGTGGATCGAGAAGATTCCGAGTCTTGTCGCTATATGTTCGTCCCATAACACTGAATCCGCGCTCGTTAGCCCCCGAATTTGCGACAATGCTGAGAACACGGAGGGCAAACTTCTGTGCAAAATCATTCTGGATGCCGCGCCAAATAGAATTCATGAAAACAATGGTGTCCTGTCGGCGTATTAGTGTAAATATCTGCCAAGGAAATTTAGATGTACCTTGTTTTCAAACAAATCTTTAAATTCATCGAGATTCATCGCATCGGCAGTGTAGTTGCCTTTTCCGTCGTAATAATCGAGGTAATCCGCGAAGAGCTGGGACGGCAACAGAGTCACCTCTGGAATGTTGTGCATGCGTCTATATACACGCTTGACAACTGCGAACAGACCAGTACGACCTAGTGAATGGATTGATTTGTCGAAGTAAAAGCCGCGGAGAAAGGGATTCAAGAAGACGGCAAGAATGTAAAAGTCCTGGCGTGTTTCAGGGCTCTCCAACGTTTTTCGAGGCTCTCGCAGATAGCTTGATTATCTGCTGGATATTCGAAGCTGGAGCTGGTGCTGTACAAGCGGTGGAGCATCGCAAGAGTGATGACCACATGGTCCAGACGGGTGTTTGCTCCCTGTGTGATGTTTGCGGCGACTGCAAGTGGAGTGAGATATCGATTAACACTGAGTACAGATTAGCCACGGCCCAAATCTTATTGCACTCCGCGTACCGCTCTACACCAGACCAAAAAGTGCCGTGGCTTCCGGAATCAATAAGTTTGATAACTGCGGTGGCGGCGGTGATGGAATCCTCATCGGAACCGCCAGCTAATCTTAAATCCTCGGACCGATGGTTGACGAGATCGACGAGAAACTTTTTGAGATCAAGAAGATGGCGAGTGGAGAGGGCGTGAGTTCCCCAGCGCATGATTGCAGCGCGTACAAAACACTTCAGCCGTTCCCAGTGCTCACCAGGAGGCCGTGCTTCATTTGCCTTCTGCTGTTGCTCAAGGAGCATAAACAGGGCTCGTTTGCGTGACGAAAACCAGTTGATGACAATGAGACAGCTGCTCAAAATCTGGACGATAACCGGATTTTTTATGTAGTCTTTCACAACCAGATTAATCTTGAATAAAATATCAACGCCTGCACCGAATGAATAAAAAAGAAATTGTTACCTGATGTGCCCAGCACGGTATTGTCAAAATCCAGGGCATTACACTCAATAAGAGTGGACGCAACCTGCGAGAGTCACTTCCCGAATCGCAGCAAAAGGCTACAATGAAGGCACCCCAAGCGGCGAGCATTTGGAGGTCGGCCAAAACATGTGTCAGCAAATTTGCGGATGTCTTCCGCTCATTTGTGGTGACATGTACATTCAGAGCATATTCCTCGAGAAATTTCAGCATTGCTCATAATACTAGAAAATTCAACTCACCTGGCCTTTCACGTTGAAGCTGGTTTGCTGGATCGCATCATGTTTGGTGCTCCATCCATCAACAGAGGCGGTCGCAAACTCGTCCTTGACCTTCTTCTGGATGTCGGCCTGGATATTTTCGACCTCCGTGTCCAGGATGCAACCAGAAAGAGCACGCCGCCCCGACAGCTCAGCCCCAGGAACCCAGTCGTTAAAGAACTTTGTAACAAAAGGAATCTCGATAGAATTGTACGACGCGTTGAGGACTGTCCAGAATTTGAGGATGTCGGACTCGAATTGTTTCTGTTTCTGCTTCTTAAATACGGGCAGCCTGGGTTCCGATATCACGGAAAATGTAGCTTGCTTTCTTTTCTGCGGAAGAGTAACTGCCGAAGTCGAGGTTCCGCTCGGAACAGTAGGTGTGGATGTATCATTGTCGCTGTCGTCGGACTCCTTCTCCTTCTCCAGCCGAAGCTTCCATTTCTGTTCAACATGGTCGCACGTCCGGATGTGGCTTCGAAGTTTCTCCGGCTTCATCAGTAAAACTACACTTTCGTCTTTGACGTCTTTGGCGTCTTTGGAAAGACGTGAAAGATGCCAAAGACAGATTTTCCCCAAAGACCTGGCGTCTTGGTTGATCAGATCCACTTGTCTTTGAAAGACAGCACGTCTTTGCCAAGACATCAAAGATCCCGAAAGTCTTTCTCCATCTATATTCAAAGATACTTCAATTCACTCCAAGACATTCATAAGACAGAGAAATATGATATATTCCAAAGCATCTGTAAGTAGTACAATAAGCACTAAACAACCCTAGGGCGTGTGTCCCCTCGCGTACACCCACACGCATTGCACAGCGTGCGCGCGCCCTCCGGTCCCGCTACTCAGGCGTCTCGCGGATGTTGCACGAGTGACGCTTGCCCTGCGGCATCGCCCGTTGCCCAGACCAATCACGGGAACGCACGTCAGCACACGCCACGCACAGATCTAAAAATGAGTACTCACACTGCGCTTGTGGTACTTGGTCTTCAGCTGGCCCATGCCAACCCCCGAGCCGCCCGCGGCGGTCATTGCGCGCTTCATGTGGATGAGCTCCAAGTCCTGCTCCGCGGTCGTCTGCAGCGGCGGGCTCGGCTTCATGTCCGTCGGCGTCGGGTACGGTGGTTGTGGGTCCTGCGCTCGACAACACAATCGGCTCGCAGCACAAAGAGGATAGAGGCACAAAACACACCTCGAACTCGTCCACCTGGTCGTCCATCTCGACCTCCTCCCACCAGCGCTTCAGCGTGCACTGGTCTGCATCCATATCCGGGTCGACCTGCATCGGCTGCGCCTCTCCGGCAGGCACTCCACCCATACACCGCAGCTCCTCGAGCAGGCGCTCGACCTCATTCGCACGGCACTCCATCTCCTCGACCTCACCCGGCATCGGCTGCACGTGCGGCAGCGATGCTTGCGCTGTATGTTGTCACCTGTAAATAAATAGAAAATGAAAGATACATTTGTCACACACCGGAGCGGCTGGCGAATGAGTACAGCACCGCACAGCGTTCCGGGATCTAGAATTTGCATCAACGTCTTACCCATAAATAAAACACGAGACATCATGCACCCCAGCCATCGTCCCGTTGCGTGCCGAGAAGTTCGGCTGCTCCTCCTGCTGGTGCTGGGTGCTGGCTCTGGCTCTGCTGCGCGTTTGGATGCGGGTGGTGCACGTTCTGCTGCTGGTGCTTGCCCTTGGCGACGTTGACATTGACGTTGACGTTGACGTACAGGTCACGCACGGGCGGCACACGGTCAAGGGCGTAGGCACGAGCGGTGTCATCATGCACGCGACGAAAAGGATGACCAGCCGGCACAGCGTGGAGGAGCAAAACAAAAGTAGACACCGAGAGCATCAGAGTTTTGCATACAGAAGTCAGAGACAAGGAACACGACGTAGTGCCAACCAGTGCAGGATAGGAAGTATAACTCGGACCAGAACCAGCAGAGAGCGCCAGAGAGCGTGGACTTGGTAACAACTTGGCTGAGTGCGCTGGGCTTGAGGGGGGACTGTGACTTGCAGCAGGTATGTAAAGTGGAACGACATCTGCACGGGAGAAAAGAGACGACAAACCACATTGTGACGCTGATGTGACTCATGTGCACGGACCATGTCGGAGTTTGAATGACTTCGCCTTTCACGATTGTTTCATGACGGACGTTTCTACCTATACCAGAGCAACACGTACAACATTGGTCCCCATTACTCAGTGTGGGGGAGTGATTTGGATCTTCAATACAGTGTCTGCTTGGTATAATGAAAAATTCTGGAGTCCTCCGCTGTGTCCTCAAGCTCTCCGCTCATAGTACTACTACTCTGTTCGCAGCCTAAATGCTGGTCAAGCTTTCTCTAGTTATAATCATGGCCTCCTTTTTGTATAGACACTATTCTGGAAGTAAGCTGGTGAATTTATATATATTCCAACAGGTGAACAGAAGATGTGCTGGTAAAGATGAAAGATGGAATTGTACAAGACAAAAGATGCTCAAAGATGTCTTTCAAAGACAGAATATCTCCATCAAAAGACAAAGATACCAAAAGATGCCTTTGAAAGACAAAAGATGCCAAAGACAAAAGTGTAGTTTTACTGATGTTGCCGCAAAACGGGATTACAGCATTCAAGGCTACATAATGATCGTTGTGGTAAGAATCGAGGTATACGATAAAGATAATCGATTGAGTACGCACCAAGCGTGTGAAGTTCGGCATCTGCCAACGCCTTCTCCGACGGCAGGACTCCATGCCGTATCTTCTCTTCCTGCTCCGTTTTGAGCTTGTCTTGCGCTAGCCTGACCTCGGCGCGACAACGAGCTTCGCGGTAGGTCTTATTGTCTTTATAGAATGGGCCTTTGTGGAAGAGTTGCCACATCCAGCTCTCAACTCCAGGGTGCTTTTTCTTGCTGCGCTTTGCGCTCATTGCGGAGGGATAGCGGCGCAGAAGGAATTTTTTATTTGCCGAAGCGGCTTATATAATATGACAAATCACTCCTTGACCCCGTCCAAAGGTCAACCTCAAGTTGACCTAACCTGACCCGACCCCCTTGACCCCGGGGTCAAGTCAACTGGTTGACCTGACCCTTGCCAACACTGCCCGGGGCCGCCGGGATTTGCCACAAGTCAACCACAAGTTTGATTTACATGAGTGCTTATCAGCTGAGCTCCCGAGACTGAGTAAAGGCGTAACTTTTGCTTTTATACAGACATTACACTCGACTCGGACCGTGTGTGGATTGTAATTTTTCTGCATTCTGTTCTGCGCAAGGTTTCAATTTGCCATAATTTGGCGTTGGTCTACGCGTGCACGTGATCTTGATTGTTGACGCGATTGTAGCCGTAACCGTGACCCTCCTCCCAACCACGACAAGCTCTGCGCGTGAACGATATGTCCAAGGCCAAATCACAATCGGGTCTAGCGACTCTGAAGCGAGACTGGTCTGTGGCTTCCTCAAATCCTCCCAAATCCTCCCAGGAAATCGATTGGCCACCCACCCCTCCCAAACAACCAACGCCGTCGCAGACAGAGTTGTCAGGCAAAGAGAAGCGACTCCGAGACATCCAGAACGCGCTCTCCAATAGATCCACCCCCGTGATTTCCCAGCCATTTGCCAAACCGCTCACCAAACGGCCCAGCGATACCGAATTCCCTGACACGTCGCATGAAGCTCCACTCACGAAAAAGCCCAGGCAGCTCCCTCCAGGATACAGGGACGATGATCCTCTCACACGTGCCACCGATTTTTCCTCCGGTTCTCGTGTTTCGAAAGTCAAATCCACGTACACCCCTGCACCACCGGAGACCAAAAAAGTATCCCCGGTGTTTTTGAGCCAGGAGCAGAATCAGATCCTCAAGTTGGTGCAAGATGGGAACAGCGTATTCTATACTGGCAGTGCTGGTGAGTAATCGTGCATATATCCACTAGTCTCCCGTCATGACCGTCCTTGTCAAGGAACTGGAAAATCGGTCCTGCTCCGTGAAATAATTAAGACCCTTCGACGAAAGCATAGTAAGGCCACCGACGCCGTTGCCATCACCGCCTCTACCGGTGAGCTTACATCTTGCTGGAAATTCTCATCTCTCAAACGAGTCTCGGTAGGCATTGCGGCGTGTAATATTGGAGGCATAACGATACATTCCTTCGCCGGAATTGGACTAGGTGTTGAAAGTGCCGAAGTGCTGTCTCAAAAGATTCGTAAAAACAAGAAGGCGATGACCAGATGGCTGCGAACGAAAGTTCTTATCATCGATGAAGGTTGGTGGCACAACCTCATCTGGCACCGCACCTGCTCATTTACTTTAAGTTTCAATGCTCGATGGGGATCTTTTCGATAAACTGTCGCGCATCGGAAGCATCTTGCGAAAAAGTTTCACACCATTTGGCGGTATCCAGGTCTGTCTTCCTTTTTCACCCCCAGCATTCACAAATCCTGACCTATACACTCTTCAGCTTATTGTCACTGGTGACTTCTTTCAGCTGCCGCCCGTGACAAAGGGCAACTCTGTTGTCAAGTTCGCCTTTGAAGCGGATCTGTGGAGCCAAACTATCAAAAGGACTTTTAACCTAACGAAAGTGTTTAGGCAACATGACCAAGGTGCCCAAAATTCAATACTATCCCTCATCGTTGCCTCATCCTCCATAGAATTCGTGGACATGCTGAACGAAATGCGGTTCGGGCGGCTAACCCAGAAGTCCATAGACAAGTTCCGCTCCCTGTCGCGGCCAATTGAGTACGACGACGGGCTTGGTCCCACAGAACTGTATGCACTGCTCACCATTGCTGTGTCGCCTCGCATTCTCACCTGCACTGCCTGATCTAGATTCCCTCGTCGCGAAGACGTCGATCGCTCCAACTCGACGCGCATGGGTCGCCTCCAGAGCAAAGTAGAAAGCTTCCGAGCGGTCGACAGCGGCACCGTCCAGGATCCTGCACAGCGGGAGAAGATGCTGTCGAACTTCATGGCAGTCCAGACCCTCTATCTGCGTCAAGACGCCCAGGTTAGTCCTTGCCCCGTACTTGTTCCTCACTCTGACGCGGACACAGGTCATGTTGATCAAGAACATGGACGATTCGCTCGTCAACGGCAGCATGGGCCGCGTCGTCCGCTTCGTGGACCCGAGCGTCTACGGCACCGAGCGCGACGTGGAAGGCGACGGCAGCCCGCCCGAAATCCTCGGCGCCGCCGCTGGTGCTGCAAAAAAGCCCGCTAGCACCGCCCCGGGGAAGATACTGCCTGTCGTCGAATTCTCCCTACCGAACGGCGCCAAGCGGACTATGATGGTCCAGCCTGACGCGTTCAAGGTTGAGCTTCCGTCTGGGGAAGTCCAGGCGAGCAGGTCACAGGTACGTTATGCCCCTTCCGTCCGTTCTATGCAATTCCTGAGCGTGCGATTATCATAGCTACCCTTAATCCTGGCGTGGGCGATGAGCATCCACAAGTCGCAAGGTCAGACTCTCGATCGTGTCAAGGTCGATCTCGGCAAGGTATTCGAGAAAGGTCGGTGTCACCATCTCTTGTGCCGTCTCACCATTGCTGACTTCTGTTGTGTGTAGGTCAAGCTTACGTCGCCCTGTCCCGCGCCACCTCTCTGGATGGCCTTCAAGTGCTCAACTTCGATTCGAATAAAGTACGCTCCCTCCTCCATGCGCTCCACGGAGTTCAGCTAATTGTCGCCCGCAGGTCAAAGCGCATCCCAAAGTTGCTGAGTGGAGCAAGACGTTGGAGACCGTGTCTGAATAGAAAGCCACGTCTGCAAACGCACGAAGCTGCAGCATACTCACAACCAACTCACAACAGATATTGTCGATTGTTAAATGGTCGCGGCACTGGTCACGATTGCTCGTTTTCTTCTCATCATTACATTGGTCCTAGCAAGTACATAGTTTAAGCAATAACTTATTTTAAAGTTGGCTTCCAGCACCAACTTACCGTTCCTGACGGGAGTCCATAGCGCGTGCGTTCAACATGACCAAATTCCTGCTCTTTTCCGCAACATGAGCCGGATTGCTCCCAATCTCCTGTACCTTACTATCTACAACCCTACCTTACAACCAAGTGGGCCTGTCGCTCCCGACGATGAAGATGCGGAGGAGCAAGCCCATATCTTGTTCTACACGTCGAAAGAACGGGCCGTCTCACGCGACCGAATGCTTAGGCAGGTCGGGCTGGCCAAGGCCCTCATAAGTTTTTCAGAGTCAGTAGACAATGAATACGCTGGCCGCCCCCATTGGTTGACTTTATGCCAGCATGTTCAATGCAGACGACCCACGTCACAACGTCCATTCTCAGGCCAGGCGAATGATCATGGTATCTCCCGAGCCGAATTTCTGGATACACGCAGTGCGTTCGGTCCCCCCCCAATTTGACCTCGCACGTTGATTCAGTAGGTTTAAGGGCATTGATGTTGCGAAAACGCCTCGACCGCCCGTGGATAAAGCCAAGGGGAAAGGCAAGGAAAAGGACAAGACGAAGGCGGACAAGGCACCTCCAGTGCTGTACGACTACCACGAATACTCAGTGCACGATGTGTCTGTGCAGACAGATATCATGCGCGGGTATGAGCGATTCAAGGTGTGTCGATGCCGATAAATGGATAATGTACTGTGTTGATATATAAATCAGCTGAGGCATGGTTCCTTTGCATCGATTCTCTCTACTTTGGGTCAACAGGCTTTAGAATTGCAGTTGGAGAGATTCTTCACTCTCTGGGCGTGGTCGTGGAACCTGGAGGACGGACCTGAGTTTGGAGAACACCTTGGTCGGTATCATTCTCCAAGAGAAGTATAAAATACTTATATATCTATTGCAGGCAGTCCGCTACACCCGATGCATACCTCCCTGCTTCCCCTTGTAGATGGCTTTTCATCCCGGTTACCCGAAGAGGTCATCGCCATTGCCATATCGCCCCCGTACATCATCCCCTCCACGCAATTCATGGGCGCATCGTATCCGCCGTCCCTCCCTACCTTCCTCCTGTCTATCCTGCCTCCACCACAAGAGCCGATCCCTCCGCCGCCCATCGCCGACAACAGCACGATAAAAGCGCCCAAGGCACAGCCCGCCCCCGAGCCCGACCTACAACGTCAGAGAGAGTCCCCCAAGCGCGAGGAAGACTCCAAGTCGTTTCTGGGGATGAATCTCGACATCAATGTCAAGATGGATATGCCCAAATGGAACTGGCCGGGGTATCTAACGTTCGGGAAGGGCGGCAAGAAGCCTCCAGAGTTCTCGATGATGACGCCGCGGGACGAGAATAAGGGCGAGTCGTCTGTGGCAGGCACGCCCGGTGTGTCGGAGCAGACGATCAACTTCGCGGTCGATAGGAGCGCGTTGGAGGACGCCATGTTCCCTGACAGGATACCCCTGCCGGTAGAAAAGCCTGCAGACGCCGGGGACGCGCACTCGGTGTCGGAAACAATTATGCCGCGTAAACAAGATAATGTGGCCGATATTTCGAACGCTACTCAAGGCGAAGATTCGCCTGAAGTCGCACCCCCAACGGGCAACGATATTCCTGAAGAGACATCGGGGCCAGAGCCATCTCAATTCCCGGAGTCTGAACCTGTGGTGTTCTCTTCTATAACAGTACATTTGGCAAGCCCAGAAGACCCGCAGGCGACCCGGAGGAGGCGGGTTTTCTACCTCATCGTAAGTGTCTCAACCTGTCCCAATCTTACATGATCTTCATCTTTCTTCGCACAGAGAGACCATATATTAGTGGCACTGCTAGGCCTAGACGACCCGAGCGGCTCGCTGGAGCCCGACCCAACGTCGCTGAGCCCGCTGGCGGAGCAGGTTTCCGCCTTGGCTGCCAGCATCAAGGACACCATGGACGACCTTGCGCTGAAGAGGTGCGCTCGCCGCCATGCAGCGCACTGATTGCTGACCTCCCCACTAGCGCCGTCGATTTTCTTCCGTCCGCGACCAAGATCCTGCAGCAGAAGGACCGGTACGCCGTCGCGTCTTCTCACTTCACCATCTGCAGCGTGGACTTCGAGTCGCGCTCAGATCATCTCTACAATGCGCAAGAGATGCTGCACGCGAGGTATGCGTACATACACCTGCTTCCCACTCAGCCTCCATTCTCTGACCTGTACGATGCAGCGACCCAGACATCTCGGAAGTCTTCTCGCGGGGGCAGAACCCGCAGCACTGGCACATCGCGCAGCGCGATGTCGGCGGCACGCAGGGCGCCACGGACGGTGAGGTGTACATGGAGGTGTTCCGCAAGGAGACGAGTCTGACGGACGTGGACAACGCGCTTGCGGGTGTCGTGCGCAAGAGCGCGTTCGTGCCGCAGTAAGGTAAGTGTGTACGCGTGTACAGTATATGTAGTACTTACACGACATAACTTGGATCTAATCCAGTATGTATATACCGCGGGCTGTATGTAGGGTAGGTAGACGCATAGATAAGGCCCGTAAACACGATGGTATCATTATACTTGGCGTTCCGTGGCCAGTAGATGGGTGGTTGATTATTTTCCTTCCTATTGCTACAGGATGTATTCTTGATGCATTCTATTGACGTTGATATATGGCGGTCGCTTAGACCTCGACTGGGGGCGGCGCTGCAGATAGGTGGATGGTGAGTGGAGGGATCTGACAAGAGATGGATTGAGGACGTACGACAACACGAGTTGTCTTGTGGGTTGCACTCCTGGTCTGGGGGCAGAGCACGAGACACGACGCGTCCGCAGATGCCTTGAGCAGGTCCTCTGGCGGCCCCGAGCGGTAGTACTCCGGCTGGATCGTGCACGAGTGGATCCCGTGGTCGTGCAGCGCCTACATACCTCAGATCTCAGCACGCCGAATGGAAATTCTTAACAGAGGTAGACGCGAACCTTGCGGATGTTCGCGGCGATCGGCATGAAGTCGATGTCGCGCGACGCGAGGACGTGCACGGACGCGATGTTCTTGGATTCGGAGAGCTACGGGGCGGCGGCGTGTGAGGGAATGTATATGGAATTGAGTGGGCACAGACCTGCCATATATGCAGTTCGTGCAGGCTGAGCACGCCGTCGACGGCGAGGATCGCCGAGCGCACCTGGTCGAGCGAGATCGTCGACGGCACCCCCTGCAGCAGCACGAACGATGCGCTGCGCACTGTGTACCAATTCGCAGGTCAGTCAGCATGGCGGTGGAAACGAATGCGGGATGCGGTGCGTACCGAGGGGCAGCGCAGACGAGAAGATGATGGCCGTGATGACGAGGCTGATGACGGGGTCGAAGTAGTACTTGAAGCTCCAGGACGTCTGCCAGATGACGAGCCCCGTCGCGATGACGCCGACGTTCCCGAGCGCGTCGCCGAGAACGTGCAGCACGAGCGCGCGCATGTTCATCGAGCCTGCGTGCCCGTGATCGTGCGCGCGAGCGTGTGCATGCCCTGCAGGTTCTAGCGCGGGCTCGCCACTCAGGAGGGGCGTCTCCTCAGTCTGTGCTTGGGCGTGCTCGTCGTGAGACAGGTGCCGGGAGGCGACGCGCGGCGGGGACGGGGAGCGCGCGCGCGACGCCATGTCGTGGGCCACTAGATAGAGCGAGATTGAGATTAAGATTGGGCGCGCGGAAGAGGAGCGGGAGAGGGAACCTTGTACCAGCGAGGCGCGCGTCGCGACGGGGTGCCCGGACAGCGCAAAGTTGTCAGACGAGCTGGAGTCGGTCCGCGACAGGGCCGGCGTCGCAGTGGCGCTGCTAGAGATGGAGGCATGCGCACTGTGGTTGGTGCTGCCGACTTTGGACTGCTCTCCGTGGGAGTGGGAATGCGAATGGGAGTGAGAATGTTCTATGATCGATTGATTAGTGAGGTGGAGAGTCATTTGACGTTTCGGTGCACGCTGACCGTGGAATAAGAATAAGCCGACCAGGTTGGATGCTAGGCCCAGGCATCCGACGACCACGACCAGTCGGGGGTTCGATATTTCTGGCAATGGGTAAATCACTGGTCAGACCCGCACACGGTCCTTGCAACGCACCTGGTGTGTTGAAGAACCGCTCCAGCGCCTCGAGCGATATGGAGAAACAGAGGGCTGGACGGCCGTTCACAATGGGTCCAGTTGAGATGAGAGCACCTTACCAAGCAGAAACACGCCGTTGACCAGCGCCGCCAGTATCTCAGCGCGATGCCATCCGTACGAGTACCGGGAATCGGTCGCACTTTGCTCCGTCAGCTAGACGTGGACTGTATGAACACAAGAGCCTCGGAGGGCGCAGCACCACAAACCTTGATCGCGTATAAAGCAACGATTAAGCTCATGACATCACTGTCATTGAAAGCATGAGGCAACTTTTGGCGGTAGGATGATGAGAGCGCACTTGAGCATATGGAAACTGTCTGCGACGAGTGCGAGCGATCCAACCGCATAGCCTGTATCGGTTTTCTGCTGTCAAGCAAGCCTCAGGAATAATTGAGATAAATCGACCTGCTATGAGTTCCACAAAGAAGAAGACGACGTCTATAGCCAGGAGGACTTTGATTTTGGAGGAGCGCGACATGGTGGTAGAGGAAAAACTGCGGAAGCCGAGAACGCCGCAACGGCTAGTGAAGAGTTTGCGTGTATTGTGTGGATAGACATTTACCGCTGTTTACTGAGCTGATCAATACCTCTCTTGACTCCAACGCTCACCATGGCCTCCGAAGCGCAGCTCAAAAGCGAAATCGCAAGACTTACAGGTCAGTATTGTCGTGTAATGCGGCCGAAAGCTGACTATGTTGATGTAGCCTCCATCAGCCAGCACAAATCAGCAAATTCTAAGCCATATGGATACCCCCAGCCCGCACGGAGCAGCACCTATGTCAACCCGAACTACAGGCCACCCAACAAGTATGTCCGACCCTCAACATCCGCCATCGTCAAGCCCCCGTCCACCCAGAGCCAACCGGCGCCACCAGCTCAACTCAAGGAAGTCGTTCTGAATGGCGTCGCTTTCGAATCGTCAAAGCGATCGCTCGTCCGCAAAGATCGTGTGTCTCGTTGTTCTCTTTCTCCCAGTGTCCGCTGACCCAGATTCCAAGTCCCGAAACCTCCTTCAACATCCGCCAAAGCACTTGCGCCACAGCCCCCACGACCCCGGCACTTCCTCCCGAACCCTGGCGCCCGTGTCTACAAGCCGAAGCCTTCTCGTGGCCGCCGCGGTGGCCCCGTCAACATGACGCTCAACAACAGCCGCCGCCCGTATCAGTCTGTCCCGCCACCCAACGCAAGCGCCGTGTCCGCTCTAACATTCGTGTCCGCCCGCAGATCCCGACGACTCGCCAACAAGCGCCTCAAGTACTCCGACAAGCCATGCCCGCGATTCTCCACCACAGGTGCGCCCCTCGCCCCCGCCCTCCAAGCCCGCCTGAGCCCCATGGTGAACCACATTCACTACTTTTCTTTTGCCCACAGGCACCTGCAGCCGCGGCCTCACCTGCCTGTACCAACACGACCCCGCCAAGATCGCCATCTGCTGGAACTTCCTGCAGGGCACCTGCCCGAACAGCGCCGCCTCGTGCGACCTCTCGCACGACCCGACGCCGGAGCGCACGCCGCTGTGCCTGCACTTCCTCAACAAGGGCCGCTGCACGCGCGCGGGGTGCCCGTTCCCGCACGTGAACGTCGGCGCGCGCGCGGGCGTGTGCCGCGACTTTGCCGTGCTCGGGTACTGCGCGCGCGGGCTCGACTGCGACAAGCAACACGTGCGCGAGTGCCCGGACTTTGCGGAGACGGGCGCGTGCAAGACGAAGGGCTGCAAGCTCCCGCATGTCATCCGCGCGAACCGCAATCGCAAGCCCCCGGCGACGACGACGACAACGACAACAACGGCACCGGCGACTGGCTCGTCAACGACTGCTTCCTCTGGGCCTGCTGCTGACTCGGGTGCTCCTACTCCGGCTCCTCTGACGGCGAATGACGCCCAGCTGGGTGATGAGTTCATTTCACTGACCTTTAATGAGAGTGAGAGCAGCGACGACGATGAGGAGGACGACAGCGAGGAAGAGGATGATGATGATGATGACGCCGACGCCGACGACGCGCGCGACTCTCCACCGATGGAGACCGAGTAGTTCTGTTTCTTTTTTATTTCTTCCTTCTTGTTTTATTCCTTTCGTGCGCGACTCGATTTGTATCTTGAATATAAAAATTCAAAGCGTATTTTTTTGTGAATCGTGGACTGTGAATGCACGCGCACACTGCCTTGGGGTCAGCGCTCAGCAATGTGCTTTCTCCATCCAAGCCCACAGCAGGAAATTTAGTGAAAACTTAAGACGACAGATAGATCTTATCTGAAAATTGTTATCGCTTTGATCTCAAGGCGACACAGCTGCGACATGTGTGTTTTGCCTGTGTCCTGCCTCAGGCCCACTCGGATTTCTGCCTTGACGACCAACAACCAACAAAACTTGGCGGGATTCAAGAACGGCCCCTGCGAACTATATAGCTCTTCCTCGTACTGCACGTCGTGCAGATTCCAACCTGCTTTCAAGTTGGCGCCGGTCCCCAGTCGTGACCGCCTCGACCTATTGCACCCAGAAACTTGATACATATCCAGAAGGACCCCGCTACCTGGCCTGCGTCCCGCACCAAGCCCGCAGCATTACACTTCAAGTCGCTCGTGACTTGGAGCAAGGATGGTCGGCTCCAGAAGGACATGGTGCTTCGCGCGCTGGTCTACTTTAGCGTCATCACTGGCAAGCGACCTCGACTAGAAGCTGCGTCGGTGCTCTTGAAAACCGCACGTCTGCGGACGCCCCTAGTGCGCGCCGCGGCTCTTCCTTGTGTCGGGGTTACCAGCCGCTTTTCGAGCCGCGACGCACGTTGGGCGGGGGTCTGCTGTCGTAAAGCGCAAGTCCGACTGGGGCGACGAGGCGGCCGTGGACATGATGTATGTCCGCGTCTCCAGGCGCAGAACTTGGCTAGCACGAGGCACCCCTGCGACGCCCTACCCCGGTCTGCCAGGTGCGTCACGGTCTGCCAGGTGCGCCTCCCATCCAGCATCTTTCTCAGCCGGCGCCTGCGGCGGTCGCGCTACGCACGATGAAACGATACCAAGTCTAATTGTAATGCGTGGTGTACAGATGCACTAGTGATACAGGGTAAGTACAAATCAGCCTAAATTCTTCCCTTCCTTTCCCCCTGTCGTCTTTCATCTTCACTTCAACTCACTTCCGCCCGCCCCTGCGCTTCGGCGCCTCCGCCTCCGCCTCCTTCGCCTCCTTCGCCTCCCGGATCCGTCCGGACGCGCGCGTGCCCGTGGCCCTCTGCACCTCCCCGCGGCGCCCCCGTTTCTTCGCGCGCGCCGCCGCCGCGGCCGCCGCGGCCGCCGCGGCCTCGTCCTTCTGCGCCGCCGCGGCCTTCTGCGCCGCCTCGTCCGTCTGCGTCATCGTGTCCTCCGCCACGCGGAAATTGGAATCGAGCCGCGCGTCGCCGGCGATGTTCTTCATCGGGCCGCGCAGGCGCGGCGGCAGGCGCGGGCGGCGCATGCGCGGGGGAAGGCTCGCCTCCTTCATCGAGAGGAGGACGCCTGCGGCGCGTGAGCTGAATAGCAACATCTCTGGCCGAGGGACGCCGTACCTGCGTCTGCGCGTCTGGGTGCAGCAGGTGGTGGGCGTGGGCGGGTGTCGTCCGAGAGGAGGCCGAGGTCTTTCATTGACTTCAGGACGACGACGCCCCCTGCGGCGTCGCGCGTGAGTTGTCTTTCTTTTATTTCGTCGAGCGAAGCCACCCTGCGTACCTGCGTTAACGTTGCCGCCGTGGGGAGCGACGTTCTCGACGTCCGCGAGCGCGCGTGCGTCGCGATCGCGATCTTTGGGCGCCGGCCGTGTGCCTGCGGCGCGACGCGTGAGTTCCTTTCTTTTATTTCGTCGAGCGAAGCCACCCCCGATGCGTACCTGCGTTAACGTTGCCGCTGGGAGGAGCGACGTTCTCGACGTCGACGAGCGCGTCGTGATCTTTGGGTGCCGGCCGTGTGCCTGCGGTGCACGTCAGTGTTCCCTCTTCGAGCGGATCCAAGCCACCGCGCGTACCTGCATTGCCATTGCCGCCGCAAGGAGCCACATTCTCGACGTCGACGAGCGCGTCGCGATCTTTGGGCGCCGGCCGTGTGCCTGCGGGGCGACGCGTGAGTTTGAATAAAATCCTTCTTCGAGCGAAGTCACCCCCGCTGCGTACCTGTGCTAACGTTGCCGCCGTGCGGCGCCGCGTTCTCGACGTCCGCGCGCGCGTCTCGAGCTGCTGCGGGTCGCGTCATTGTGGTCGGTGGCGTTGTGGGGTGCGTTAGCGTGAGTGGGAGAGAAGAGAAGAGAAGGAGGGGGAGGGAGAGAGGACTCGGAGAGCGTCCCGTGATCGTGCTGTGGCCCTCGCTCGCTTTGGCTTTGGTTTGGGTGGCACCAGAGCGCGTCAAGCGTGGTGCATTGTTCGGTGGCATGCACGTCTCGAGTATATTCTGCGTTGCTTTCTCGTTCCGTGTTAACGCTGCCAAAGCCATTTGAATAACAAGTCTTCCTGAACTAGTAGTGTGTCCAAGACGCCGACGCGTCGATACGTAGGGGGGATATGTTATATGTACTCGCGTGGTCCACAGTCTGAACAACGAGTTTAGTGGTGTTGGCAGTGGCATGTACGCATACAGTATATCTAGTCTCGAATATGTTCTGTGTCAATTCTGTGTTGTTTTCTCGTTCCGTGTCGACGCCGCCAAAGCGCAGCCCGTGATGAGCTCCGTCTGCAAGAACTATATAATGTGTTCAAGACGCCGACGCGTCGACGTCGACACATACATAGTGCCACTGGATTTTTCGGGTGCACGAGTGAGATTTTATTCGATATTTGTGAACGACAAGAGGACAAGCCACAGTTTGAAAGCCTGGATGTACATCCAGGAAAGCGGCTGGACGGATGTATGAAGCTGTCCGCCGTCGGAAACGCATCGAACTATAATTGATTGGAACCTTCGGCGCTTGGAGGAAAAGGAGGTTTGGTAGCCACTAGTGCTTGGCATCTGGACTCCGTAAGTACCTAGAGTATCACACTTGATTAATTCATTAACACTAAATAACCAGGCGGACGATGATACCCCTATTCCGCACAATTAATGAGCCATGGCGTTTCATAATTAAAAGTAAATTCGATGAAAACGCCACTCGGACCAACTTTGGGTCCGACTGCGCCACATAGCGTCGACCCTGAGCCGGGTTGCCAAGCGATACCACGTGTCACACCAGATGCCGCTCATCGCGTTCGACACGTACGTCGCGGTCGGCGACAGGGGGGACTTATGCACTTATTCCAACCGAGTCCATATGATCCCCGGTCCGTACTTCGGTCAGAGGCTCGGTCATGTGCCCGAGTGCCATAACCCTGAACAATTTCCTTTTTTGCAACTCGGCGTTGAATCGCTCGGCAGGCTCGCTTTGGATTCTGCTGCTTTCAGACAACCATCGGAGAGCACACGATAACATTAATACAATCTATCCTGCACGTTGGCACTTCGCGCCATCCAAAGTTCAACGAAGGGCAGTACGAGCTTTCTATTTGCTAATTGCAGCGGGAAAAATTGTGTTGACTACCAGTGGGCCAAGCACCTCGCGGCAGACGTCGCACAGGTCGCACTCGTGCTCGACGCGATCGTCGCAGAAGGCACGCTCGCGGAGATCGCGACGGCCAGGGTGCGCAGCGCTCAGCCCGCGCGGCGCCGTCACGCTGATGCTCCTGATCAAGGCGGGCGAGGCGCGACGGTGCCCCGGGCTGAGACGTCTGGCGAGCTCCCCGCGATGACCGTCGTTAGCTACATAACCCAGTTGATCAGTGACAATTAGGAACCAACACACAGAAGTGAATCAGAGAAAAGCAAGAAAATTAGTGTGCAGCGGGGTAATATATGCGACGTGTCAGGGATATATAAGATACAACTCTAATCATCCTTCAGATGCGGTATTATGGTCTCAGCGTGTGCATCAGTAAACGGATTCAGGTCGCCAGACAAGCTGGACTCGTCAGATGGGGAGGGCATGCGGAGCGGCGACCAGTTCGGCGACGAGGGGTCGTTGAAGGTGTAGGGCGTCCACATGTCTGGATCGCCCTCCGCCTCCGTCGACGACGCGGGCGAGGCTTTGTTGGACGAGGGGTCGGGGAAGTCGAAGCGCTGCGCGGAGCGCGCGAGGGGGTCGTCGGACAGGCTCATGTCCAGGGGGTCGTCCAGATCGGGCGGCTCGTCTCGGGAAGACGGCGATGAGCCGGAGGCGGACATGGTAGATCGGGGAGGGAATGTCGAGAGTCCCGGAATGATGTCGAAGTCATCATTCTGCGCGTCAAGGGGGATCCCCTCGTCCGAGCTGGGCTCGCTGGGTTCTGAAGTGCGGTTCAGCCGCGCAGCGTCGATCTTCGCGTGTGTCTTCCCCCCAAGGGGTTCGGTGGTCCGACGGCGATAGAACAAGAGGTAGGCGTTTGGATTCTGGATCACCATCAGTGAAAGTCAGAAGAGCAAGATTGGTGGGACTCACCACAGCATCCTCAGCATGCGCAGGGGAAACGTGCGAGTCATCGAAGTGATACCACTTGTTGGTTACGTGGTTGAGCGCATAGGCGCGGTAGTGTCCACCACCAAGTCCACCCATGTGCTCGTCAACGCCGAACAAGTCGTAGATCAGCGGTTCATCTAGGTTCCCCAACTGGAGCCCTTCAAGCGACTCTCCAGCTTCGATCAGCCTCTTCGCCGCGCCCGCTCGCCAACCATATCCCCCAGATCCAGTCCGTCGACCGGGAAATCTATAAACGCATCGATCTTGTCCCGCATCGTCCGGCTGTTACTGAACCGCTTGAGATGCACGACTAGCACATCTGGCGCCTTCCAAAGATCGAACTTCTTCGTCGCCTGCTGGTGCTTCTTGCATCGCGGGCAATACCAGAGATCGTCCTCGCCAAGCTGCTCCTCCTTCGTGAACTCATCCAGGCAGTCCTGTAACGATATGCCCTTGTTCTTCTTCTCCTCCGCCTCCTTCTGCGCGTCCTCGTACTCGGGATGCACGAACTGCTCCCAGTGATCCCAGCGCGCATCCTCGTAGCGGTGCCCCTCGCCAAAGTAGTACGCCTTCATGTTCTCGTCGAACTCGCACATCACACGTCCCCCTCGCGCAGCAATCCCGGCTCGTCGCCGCCTCCTCCAACCGCGCCTCGAACGACTCAAGCTTGCCGGAGTGGATGAACGAGTTGGTGGTCCCGTAGTCCTTCATGTTCGGCTGCAACTTCAGCTGGAAGATACCGCGCTTCGGCGCGACCCGCACAGGCTTGCCGCTGGGCACAACGACTTCCTCCATCTGCACGTCCTCGTCCTCGTCCACGACGATCAGGTCTTCTCGTCCGTGATGTCCCCCTCGGGCGCCTCCACCGGCTCGACGACGTCGCCATTGACCTTGATCTCGACCAACGAGTCCAACGGCGCCACGCCGTTGATCTGGATCGGCACACTCTCCAGGTGCCCGACGCCACCTCCCAGGTGAAGAGATCGCGCGCGTTGTTCGTCCAGCGCTCGAGGCGCGCCACGACATATTGTATATCGCGTCCACGTCCGTCGCCTGCTTCTGGTCGATGACGACGACGGTGGGGTAGCCGAAGTGCGAGATGTTCTGGTAACTGCCGTACAGTGAGTTGGGGCGCAGCGGGGGCTTGAAGTCGCAGAGGTACACGGGGACGATCGTAGGATCGTCGGGCTGCTTTTGTAGGTCCTGCTTTGCTGCGCGTGGCAGGGCAACTCGAAACAGACGATCGTGTCGGAACTGGCCATCTCGCCGCACAGTAACCCGTCATCCAAGTTCTTGTAGAACTTGTGTGAAAAGATCTCGAGGGTGAGGAGCTGCGGAGAGACAGTTTTTAATTACGAGAGAAAAGAAAATCGGCGAAATATCACATTGTCTGGCGGGGCACCCATCCACCGACCCAATAGCTGCCGTAGGTCCCTGAAAGACGCGTCTCGACCGAGCTCGACAGGTACCTATGCAGATAGAATTCAGCGGACTCGATATCCATCAGGAAGGAATAACCTCACCTTCACATGCGGCTTGCTCAGATCCCAGGGCACGTAGAATATGTTGTGCTTCCACTTCTTCTGCACCGGCAGAGGCAGCGTAAGGTACATAAACGGATCGAACGTGATCGAGACCTATCCGCGAATGAGGACGAATCAGGCAACGATTTCTCCACGACCCACCTTCTGACACTCGGGGCAGACCAAGGTACTCTGGTATTGCCCCTGGAACAGATCCACGATAACGCTGTCGTTCCTCAGCATATACCCGTCCCACGACTTCTGTGCGAGGTTCACGAGCTCGACGTCTCCCCCGCCCTCCCAGTCCGGCTTCTCGACGTACGGCTTCTGGAGCACCCGGTTCAGATCCTCGTGCAGGCCGTCGAGGAGGAACGCGACGAGCTCCTGCGAGTCGTGCTGCTGGTAACCGCTGAATTGGGGTGCAAAACGCTGGAGCTGAGACTTGAATTCCCGCGGGGAGAATGACGTTGACGGTCCGCTAGTTGCCCAGATGCGCTGCAGGAGGGCACCGAAGGCCTCAGCGATGGCGCCGTGCATTCCCAGTGGGTTGTCCGGATTGAGCTCCTTCTGGAACACGCCCGCTGCAAGAACCTATCAGCATAGACCCAACTGAACCAAAAGAACAAGAGCGCGCACTCAAGAAGTATTCGGCAAGTTCTGGCTCATGGGCAAGACATTG
This sequence comes from Mycena sp. CBHHK59/15, assembly GCA_029204085.1. Classification (NCBI taxonomy): domain Eukaryota; kingdom Fungi; phylum Basidiomycota; class Agaricomycetes; order Agaricales; family Mycenaceae; genus Mycena; species Mycena sp. CBHHK59/15. Next base: position 238,410 of record JARGXW010000056.1, read on the forward strand.
GAGAGCGAGTTCATGAAGCAAGTGTTGCCCATGTTCCCAAGACCCAGAGTTCCTGGTTCGAGGCTCTTACTCGTCGAAGAGTTATTGAGAGAACCGCGCGAAAAACTCGGGAAGCGGCTATCCGCAAGCTCTCGGGGAGATTTAGAACGCTGATTCCCCATTCGCGTAAAAAAGCCTTCATTAGAGGGAAAGACTGGAGGGTCTGGGATGGCTGCCACTGCCATCTCGAGAGGCGGTGGCGGCATTTCCTCGACCGATTCGGCCATCCAGCCGATATCATCCTTGAACTCGACAACGAAAGTGTCGCCCTGCATCACACCCACTTCGTCGAGAGTCCTCACGTTACTGTCCACATTGACTCCTTCACAAGATCTAAGGTCGTCCACGAAAAAGAGATCCGAGGTAAAGCCGGTGAGAGGTGCGTTAACCTTCCAGACGCGGAACGGACCCAAAGATGACATTCCTTCAGGGCGTACTTTATCTGAGAGGTCGCAGGCAAGGCGCAGCATAGTATGGGCAGCGGAGATGTCAATGTAAGGTGGGGATTCCGTGTCGGTAGCTCGCGGTTGATAGCGAGTCATACGCATGACTGCGAGATGAAGAGGATAGAGCTCCACCGTCGCCTCTTTCTGTTGCCCGCGTAAAATCACCTCTCGGGGAAGAGGATGTTTGACTAGTCCGTACCTGTCTAGAGTCAATGACAATCATGCGGATCGCGTACAAGGCTCACCAAGACGTGAAGGCCTTCCAAACGCTCCCTGGCACAAGCTCAAAATCCACGCCGTCGATGAGGGGGATACGGAGTCTCCCAGACGCGTCGACAATGCGACTATTGTCAACGGGTCCGAGCTCGTCCTCCGTGACCGAGCCCTCCTTGTCCACAAACCCAGTGCACGCTTTTCGCCAGCGCGTCCACCAGTTACGGTCAACGACGTACCAGGTGTCACCTTCTTGCAACCTCCGCGACTTCGCCCTATCCACGGACGCCAATTTCGCAGCGGGTGGCTCAGCTATCTTAGCGGCCGGCGCGAGTCGAACGGTATCCACCGCAAGCTCGGACATGTAGGTGTCATTTTCTTGGGTGGAGTCCGAGATAGACAGGGTCGCCAGTGGGTCGCCGTCCTGCGATGGCCCATCGGAAAGAGAACGCTTGAGTGAAGACGAAGAAGTGTCTGAGAGCATGGAACTGCGGCGTTGTCTCTTTCTACTCGGCTGAGAGGAGACTGGAGACGGCGGCGAGGAGGGCGCAGAGTTCATCGTTGTCTTGTACGCAAAAGAAAAGTCGAAGAAAGAAAAGGAAAGACAGAATGCGTAAGGGTGTGTCACGGTCACGCGTCACACCCCCTCCTCATGGCGACAACATCGCAGTCTCGGACGAAACTGCTCTACGAATCTCGTGCGTTTTGTGGGTGTGCTTTCCGGGCGCTTCAACACTGGGAAACATCTTGGCCACGGTCAAAAGCATGTCGGTGAATGTCATCAAAACGTTATGCAATTCCAAGAACTTGCGAAGAACTTGGCGGATTTGACATGGATCGGCATGGATCGTCCTAGAAGCCTTCTGTCTTCAAATCATTGGATCGTATAGGTGTAGTAATTGTTGGAATTTCCCGTTTTCTGGTTTCCGTTCCTCTGGAATGTTTCGACACCGTTTGGGGTCTGATGTACTACGCAAGTGCTCTAAGTAGTGGTTGAACGTTAAACGTTGACCTTTCGCAGGATCGACGTCGCCATTCAGTCGGATAAGGACTGCTCGAACGTCTAAAGATATAAATTGCAAGTGGTGATTACATATCCCACGGCTCTAGCGGCCGCGCATTATTTTGCTAAAGGAATAGTTAAGATACTTGTGGTTTGCCTATGGTGCATAACTCCACGTGCTGAGAGCATCAATGACCTTGACGCCTGGATCCCTCCGCAGCCTTACCGCTCTCTCGCAGCCCCGCCCATACATCTTCCGTAGCAGCCGCTATGCGCTCCTTGATGCTGCCGAAGCTATCCAGAGCGGGTCGGACGTCAAGGGAGAAAACGGGAGAACCATCGGGCTCCGGTGGCGCAGAGTAGTAATCTATTACATAGCGCACTTCTTCGCCGGTTTGTGGACGTCGAACAACCCAATCGTGGCGGTCAAACGGCGGTTCCGTGCTGCGGTCAGGGAAAGACATAAGTACCGTAGATCGCATGCTGGAATTATGACGTACTTGAATCGCGACGGCATGAACCATCCAGCAAGCATCCAGAATCGGGCCTTGGGCGACATCTCCCCCGGCCTGCCTCTGAACCGCGCAAGTTGCATATCATCCGCTCTGGTCATCGAGTTAGCTTCGCGCTGTCGGCAGACAAATGGACTGACGGATATGCCCGTTTCTCCCACTTCAAGACCTCCTGCCACGCCTGCTCGTTCAAAAAGTTGTGGATCTCGACCATAGTTTCCACGTGTGCGAGCTCCTCTGGCGTCTCGCGCCCTTTCCGCGCCAGTGCATTGTAAAACTGCTGTGGCGACGGGTACTCCCACTTGCTTGCCGGATCTCGCGGAATCGAAGACTCCGTGCGCGATGTGGGTAGGAGTGCAGACTGGGCAGGTGCCGGAGCTTGGGAAAGGTTGGGCATCTGGTTCAGCGAGTTTATTGATTCGTGGTCAATAGGACACTGGGCGAGTTTGGTGGGCGCGTCATTGGGGACGGGACACGCGGAGGCAGCGGGCGGCGGTTTGTGATCGATAGGACATCCCTGGGACGCGATCTCAGAGGAAGGGGGCGGAGGGAATTGAGAACTTGTTTGGCCCATTCGAGGAGAAAACAGGAACGGTTCGGCAATTTCCGCCGGGCTGATGCCAACAAGGACAAACAACCGCTGGCCCATTCGAAAAGGAGATAATTATTTTCCGCGTCAAATTTCTTCCTCTTTCTGACCAACAAAACAACGGAGCAAGTTTGGCTCGGCTACCGCTTCTCTTCCAGTTTCGGTTCGGCGTATTAATTTTTCCGGAGGCATAGACCCTGCAGGTATAGTCTCTAGGTTACCGCGCCCAAGTAACTGGCTGGTACCTTATTACATGATCTTCCGTTTTAGGAACTCACGTGCACAGGCCAGTTAATTAGAGTACGTGCGAGACGTGATTCGACGCGATCTGGACATTCAGAACGTATCAAAAAAAAATCTTGTACATTAGGAACATTCTTGAATATTAGCTTCTCCTTTCTTCATAGAGTCTTGGCCCCCATTGTCATCATAAGCCTCAGTATCGACTTCTTCCCCATCCATTGCCCAGTTTTCACTTAAAAGTTCGGTAAAACACATTTGAGTTGCATGATGACTCATGAGTTACCTGAGTCCAAGTGGACTTGGGAGCTGTAGGGAGGACCAATATCGAAGTTATTGCGCTCATGGGAAGCTAAAAAAATGCTGACACAGTCGATTATATTATTTAAAAGACACAAATGTGATTGGGTCCGAGGCTATTTGTATGTCGAAGGGACTCCCACGAGTGGCGGAGCGTGGATCGAAATGTCACGTGAGCATCCTGGGCACCCGCAATGTACCGATTTTCTTTTTGGGGCTGTGTAGCTTCACATTGCTGAAGTGATGCATGTCATGTTCCAGTGCTCTAAAGACAACAAAAACACGTCAATTGCGCTCCGACGCGTCATACACGAGTTGTTTGGTTGTGCTATGGCCATCATTACATAATAAGATGGACCACTACAGTAACCAACAGACTTCAACGAACAAGGAACGAGTTGACAAGTTGAAGCATCTGTCTAGAGAGACTAGGTTCCTGCGGGCGAGCGATAGCGAGCCCTAGCGATCAGGTCGCTTCGCGACCGCCGCTGGAAATAAAGGGTGATATACGGGAGATTTTGTTATGAAACGGGCGGGGACCACGACGTTGTTGGTTTAGCGCAAGAACGTTTCGTCACATATGACTCATAAGATGGACCACTACAGTAACCAACAGACTTCAACGAACAAGGAACGAGTTGACAAGTTGAAGCATCTGTCTAGAGAGACTAGGTTCCTGACCAATTATTCTCTTGGATTTTCAGCTTGCTTCAACCAACGCACTAACCTTCAACGTTCTTCAATGTTTAACCTCTAGTCGTTGTACGTTTGATCATATTAATGCCCTCCGGGCAGACCTCAGGCTGGCTCCTCTGGGTCCCAAAGCTCCAGCCTTCTTCGACTCTGTCCTCACTTGGTGGGACTCCATTGCTATCTACCAATTACAGTGAGGCTCACAGTCTTCTTCAACTCCGTCCGACTCACCAGTGGGTCCTCGTGTTTTTGTCTGTCTTCTACTGTTGTCCGATGGTGTGACCTATAACCTATTCATGACTCAGTGAAATCTTCTCATGAGTTTCAAGTTCAAATGTGTTTCTTTTATGCATATGGGCTACAGTCTGGTTCTTCCATATGTCTATTGCTAGAAATTTTCTATGGGGCCGAAGTCTTCAATTTCAGAAAGCTTGTGTGGATAGATTCCAAGCACGGTACTTCAGGATTTTGAATACAAGTCGGTAGTATAAGCTGTTGTGGTACTCAAATTGTTGGGCTTGTAGAGAAGTTTCTCATTCAAATATGTCCGTTCAAATAAATACTCTAATCAAAATGTGTCTCAATGTCGAACAGTTCGCTACACAGTGAGGCAGAGTTGTCGACAAGATAGGGAGTGGCAGGGACCAGTAAATGAGCACAAGTCTACACAAGCAAAGGCAGAGAAAGCGTGGGTAAAAACACTGGTTACCTCATCTTCCGCCAATTTTCAAAATGCTCTTCTCCTGGGCTTCTCATTTCTTTCGCGCAACATGCAGGCTTCAGGGAAGATTTCCGCCTCCTCGCAACGCGACTGCGCCGTCGACCGTCCGTCTCCTATCCGCACCACGCGTTGTGGGGGGCCAGGGGCCGCCGGGGCCGGGCCCCGCACCAGTCGTTCACCGGGCGAGAAAAGTTCTGAACAAGCCCGGGATATTTAAGTACCAATTCCGTGATGCGATCAAATCGGTAGATCTTGAGTTGCCGGGTCGGCAACTAATTAGGTTCACTGGTTCAACGTTCAACCGTCGTATGTGCACGATGTCTGGAAAAAGGGACTATCTCATGATTCGTCAAGCCATAAGTACAGTATATTGACCGGGGACCACTAGTCGACCACTCTCAGCTTGGTTCGATTCTGGATTACTGCAGAATTCTGGATCTTACAAGCTGACGAAGCGCGATTCTCTCAGGAGTTGGAACTCTAAATTGAATTGCAAACGTAGCACATGGTGCACCAGGGGCGATTGCACGTGCGATTTCGCCTCTTGGAGTCTCAAGTTCTCAATAGTGGCGTCGAGGCGTCGATCACCATCAAGTTCGTTCGTAAGTACCGCTTTGCCGGCTACCTGGACCCTTGTAACTGTGACGACGTCGTCTTGGCTCACCATATTTATCCGCGCCGTCCCCGAATCGCTGAGGCTCACCCCCGATTAGAGGTGCCGCCATGGTCTCCCAAACGCTGGACAACACCCTAGGCGCTATATTGGTTGGCGCTGTGATCTCCTGCGTGTGAGGATTCAGATTGAATACTTACCTCCATGTCCTCACGGAGCCTGTCGCCCAGCATCTATGGCATAAGTAGCCTCCACGTCTACATCTATTACCACAAATTTGAAACCGATACGAGGCTCCTCAGCCTTGTGGCATGTTTCCTCCATTTTCTCGCAGATGCGGTTTCTGACGTTCCAGTAGGTGGCCGTTATCTGGTACGTTCAATTAGCTGCGGCAGCTGTTGGGCGCTAAAACGGCTCGTTAGGGTACTGGATACCCTTCATCTCTGCTTGATCGTCACCTCTGTGTATCACTACGCTGTTCAGTCTTTTGGGGAGGTTGCAGGGTTATTCAAAATACATTGGTGCGAGTTCTCTGACGAGAGGTTTATGCATCTACTCATCTCTGTCAGGTCTGCCAAGGTCAGATATCATATACCGTACTTAGGCATTTCTAATGTTCAGACCAGGCAACCGTTCTTATCAATGTAAGTTGAACTCTCAATTCATCTTGCTTTACTTATCTTGCTGCACAGGTTTTCGTGGTTTTGTTAGTCCAAAGGTTGGTGAATTGCATTATATTATTTCCCGCTTATGATCAAACAACTTGTAGTGTCTACGTATATCGTGTGTGGCGCCGTCAGTCTTATTGCGCTTTCAACCGAAGATTTGGATTTAATCCTAGTCCTAGTTACCGGATATCACAAAGGCGTTCTGGGTTACATCGTCGTCTGTCTCATATTCGCTTCGGAGTGCTGGTAAACACTGACCAGGAAATGACCAGGTACTGTCACTACTAGGCGGACTCGGTACGATGTCTGTTCAACGTCGTTCATACATTTATCATTATTGCCCCGAAAGTCGTCGGGATAGGTACGTACTTTACCCTCCACTCAAGACGCAAAGCTTACCCATCCCGCATTAAAGTTCTAGTGCAACAGACGTGGGTAAATTTAAATATCACAATCGCTCAGAAATAATGGCAATCGCCAGATTCAAAGCTACATCTTTCTTGGAATTGCAAACACTCTCCTTCAGCGTTCGTGTATTTTCAAAGGTCGCTCTTTATCAATGACATGACGCTAGGCCACCACAAAATCAACGTTCGTCATATCAACGACAATTGATTTTGTCATTGCCGTCGCTATGTGCTACTATCTCAGCAAGAGCAAAGGCGCGGGGCTAGCTCGCTCCAGGCTCAATTCCAGGATATCAGTTATCATGGCACGTCTCTGTGTTTTCTCACCTGCACTTCAGAGACCATTAAATTTATATCCAGCAATATACTCTCTCGTTCGTATCTTCCCCTTTTCGGTGAACTTTTAATTGAGCGTTACTTCCATAGTTCTGGGCTGTTCACTAGGCTCGTTCGCATCTCTCTCGTCGGTGTTAGCATCTACGTACTGATACTGTCATGTGCTGATTGTAGCGCCTGCTCCTTGTCTTGCTTAATCTCAGTCCGTCCCCTAATAGCATTTCTCCTCGACATGAGAACTTATTCCTCGATTGCAGTTCATATTGATGCCGAACAACCTCGTTTTCCTCTCGTTGACGTTCCTGCTCACAAAAGGTAATCATTATTTTTCTTCACCTTGGTAGATTTCGTTCTGACCCACCCTGAGTATACGTCGTATCCTTCCTCGCCATGCTCAACTCTCGACAACCAACCTCGGCGGGCAGCTAGGTTCGGCGTCGTCCCCGGTATTCACTCTGGCTTCGCGATCGCCACAGGACAGGAATCCCCCCAAGACCTTGTCAGGCTCAGTTCTTTAGAGACCCGTTACGTTGCTGAACCACCGTGCTTGAATGACAGGTCCTCCAGCCACAGCACGCCCGAAGCCCATTCCATGTGCGAGGCGACGATGCAAGACAGGAGCATTCAGGCCCGCACGATGTGAATATTTTTGGTTTTAAAAAGGGTCGGACGATGCTCACTGTTTCCTCATCCTCCCCCTAGCTGGAGGCATTGGGAGAAACCCTCAAGCCAGGATACGCTACTACGTGGTGATTGGGCTAATTTGAGGTTTCGACATAGAGGATATCTTGCAAAACGTGGAGTAACCCTGGGGTACAGTTGGCCACACCGTGTATTTATGCAGGCAATGTACGAGTGAGCAGAGAAAAAACCACAAGAGGGGGATTGCGGGGTCCTTCAGCCTGGCTATGTGTATAAGGCACAGACTCCGACTCAGAGTGCTGGAAACGGAGACATGGAGGACGGCGGAGAGGGACTGGTACGCCACCGGATCAGAGCAAGCCAAGCCCACCATTTGCTTCGAATCCTCGGATTCTGTGAAAAAATCCCATACATAACATTCGTTCGCTAAACTCAACGAGCCAAGTGAAGTCGCCTGACAGTGTGTTGCTTGATGTCAGACTGCTTGTCTTGACCAATACAAAACTCGAGCGCTCATCAATATTGGCAGGACCTCACAATGTTGCCGGCGGCATCCACCATGAGTCTCGGGTAGATCTGATGCAGAGTCCAGACCCACTTCTGGGAAGGGCTGCTGCACTGCCTCGGGTGGTATCTGGATCGACAAACCACGGCGTTAGCATTATTCCACGGGGTTCCCGCAACCCGCAGGCGACATCTCGACAGCGGTGCAATTTTTAGGAGCTGCAGAAGACATGGCAATTTCTCGTTGTCGCCGGTACCTCGCGGCGCCTAGCCGGCGCAAAGCAGACGGTTCGGAAGCGATAGGACCATTTAGGTCCAGGGTCTCAAAGCCGCACAAAAGACTGGTGGGACGCTGACTCACGACAACTGAAGCGAATCAAGTACTCCAAGTCGGTGAGTAAGCACTCCCAGTGTGCTCTGCCACGGCGCGACCTGTGGAGCGGTAAGCGGTCCCTTAGCATGGAGAAGGCGCGCGGCGCTCGGGATTAAACACCCGAGGTTGATAAGACTGACAACTCTCTTGGTGCCTGATGCCAGTAATAGCATAGCAATTATCGCCCTTTGTCTAAAGGTGGACTTGAGTGCGATCCGTCTGGTAACACATCTCCCAGTGGCAGGCATCCCTGTGATTTCTTCCCACTGGCATCGGCCCTGTATCCGAGGCCGTGCCAATGTTAGACCAATCTACATTGCATGTCATTTATATTTTGTCACTGTCTGTCACCGTTGAGTCCCAAGTGTGCGTTGATTAGCCTACCTGCATAAACGGGTGCATAGGAACAACACGGCATGAAGGATACTCACATGTCTTCAAGCTAAGCTATGATTGACTGCGGCCTGCGGGTCCAACATCTTCTACATGGAAGTTATGGCATCGAGCCAGTTTTTGGTCACGTTGAGTAAGTTTCCTACGCTTTCTCCAGGTGTGTTAACTTCGAAAATCATGCAAGGTCTCCCGTCGGCATTAGAGTGCATATACCCCCAGAAGTTGGTTGAAACTGATTTCACGGTGAGTAGTGTCGCCCGATGATGTGTGGATAGACAGAAAAATGCGGACCGGTGGCTGACACCAACGACGTGTTTCGCGTGACAGACGGGAGTGAGAGAATGACACCATTGGAGCGTGAATTGGCTTGGCTGCCCAGTGCAGTGGACGAAGAAATGATGGAAGGAGCCGTGAGAACCGAGAAAGCGATAAGATGAGGGATAAGGATGAACAAAAAGGGGGATGTACCAATGGCCTGAGGTTGACCTTCCAAGTCTCAGTCCATGGAAAATATTGGAGGTTCAGATTTTGAGAATGAACTCAAAGTGAACGAAACAGTTTTATCGAACCCGTAGCGGCCGCCTTCAGTGGTAGATTGAAATACAACCGGTCAGTTCTTGGCTTGCTTCTGGATGGTAAGATAGAATATGACTGGAGTTCAAGTTGGCCACGCGGCGGGTACATACGGGGTGCCGGAAGCGTATACTTCTTGGAATATACTAGGGTGAATCGGCACGGATAATCCATACATCGTGCCAGACGAGGATGCCGATCAAGTTGGGTAGTTTGATAAAAAACTATTTCATTGGTTGCGCGATCCTTGAACTTTCCGAGCCATTGGCACTCAGACTGGATACCGCATGGCTTTAGTAACAGGAACGAAGGCTCCAGATATAGACTGGGGCAGCACTAGACGGGAGCAAAAATATCGGCAAATGCTGCTTGAGCGGTTGTCGACACGACAGACCGGATGATGGTTGGAACCTTTTCCTCAGCATCACTAACGGCACGGTCCCATTGCCAAGCTGAACCAAGCACATCCAAGCACCTCTCTTGAGCAATACTTACTCCTCCGAACTACTGATCGGTGTTGCAGCGGAATTCGTATACGCTACAGTCTTCCAGCGTCTGGCCACAATGGTGTAGCCAACGTGAATGGCCATTTCCCACGAACTGCCGGCTTCCGCATCGGGCTCTTGTCACCCAAGAGTGGCCACAAGTGACAAGGGGACTCTTGGGGTTCGACTACCAGTGGCAGCCAGTCACGGTCGAAGGCCGGAACCTGCTATACCAGTACTGCTGGAAGAACATCGGCGGAGCCTAACAACGGCGACTCGTACTGCTCTTCTGACAGAGCGTGGCCAATTTAATCGTGAAACCGTTTGAAAGTCTTGAGGTTTGGTGAAAAAAAAGCTTCCATTGTGGTCCCTCGATTTTCTGTCGACGGTCGCCATCCGGGGGCAGTCTGCGTCGACATACCCGCACCGGCTTGGTCTCGCATAGCGCATTCAACGAATGTACCAATTTTCCGCCAGCATACCTGGTAACCCTTGGCATGATGAATACCGTAACAACTCTTCCATCAGCGACTGCTAGAAGATGTCACCAAGGCAGTGCAACCGCGGTCTACTTTCGGTCCGACTTCTGAATGAATGTCAATGGCGGATCTCGCGAGGCGGCCCTCGGCGATTCTCTCGAGGCAGTCGGAGTGGAGCATACCGAAAAGCGGGGGAAACAATGAGAACCCTTGGCATTCCGCTGTGGTAGGACTTGGCTAAAATGGGCTGCATCGAAACTTCTTGGTTAAACGATGTCTTCTCTATCATCAAGATAGCTCAGCATGTTATCGTAGGCTCTCCGGCACGGTCAGAATCCGCGACAGTTGTTTGGGAAAAATACACACGAGTACATATTTATTATAACCGACGAACCGCTGATTCTCTAAAAATGCAGGTAGTAATTAAGCAGATATCGCCGTGAGTCCCTTTATCAAGTGCTTTGAAGGCGCTATTTTTGCACCAAGCAAACTGATGTCAAGGTGAGAGACAACCCCTTGGATCCTGATTAAAGATACGGGTAAATTTGAGACTGCTGACTATTTACCTTTAGGAATAGTCTTGTCCGACTTCGTTACATGAGGCTCCCGGACTGATACCTTGACATCCGAGGTTTCCGTATCAATCAACATATGATTCTGCTGCTGGCTGTCCGCTCCCGAAGCGATACATATGGAAATCCCAACCGCAAGGCCTGTCTGCTCGCTTCCACGCAGCCGTTTGCTTCTGCACCGCCGTTCAATGTGCGACGGGGAACGTCAGTCACCCAGAGCCAAGGTGCGGTTTATGTGAACGCTTCTGATACATCATCCAAAGTTACTCCAAAGTTTCCACCTTGCACGTTCTTTTGCCACCCTCCTTCTCAATGCCAAGCTCGGAGAATAGTACAAAGAGTAGGTGTCCTGAGGCAGTACCTCAACGCCCCCTTTTTATCTCGCTGCCATCTCAGCTGTCTGCGAATGTCGTCGGCGCTAGGGAAACAGACTAAGGCTATTCCGGCCACTCAGGATGGTGATCATCGTAAGCGGTAAGCCCCCAATTTACAATCTCTCGTCGAAACCTTACAAGTACACCAGCCGCCGCAATCGGACCACCCAATCATGTCTCAACTGCCACGCAACGAAGCGCATGGTATAGTGCACTATTTATTCCACTACAATTCTGCTGACTCGCGTCCAGTGTGATAGAAAACGGCCTTGCTCTCGGTGCGCCCAGCTAGGGCTTGTAAGTCGTCCCGTGATATATGGAACCACGTATAATAAAAAACTCTACAGACCGGGAATTGCGTCTACGAAGTAGATGACCCCAATAGAGCTCAAGGAAAACTGGATGAAGGACCCAGGCTAATGAGCCGCATCGCGGAACTCGAAGGAGTTATTCGGGAGGTCGGTGTCTAGGCCTACAGCACACATCATCACCCGTTATATTAATGTGGGCCATGTCTTTTCTACAGTTAAAGAATAAACCCCATCCTCGCTGGCTTGCTGAACAAGATCGAGCATCACACTCTTCGCCAGCATCTTCTTCGGATAGCGCTCATTCAGCACTTGCACTCCCGCCAGACATACTTTCCTGGTCTTCCTCGACCTCTCCGCGTTACAGTCCATCGAGCTCCGCGGCTTTCCCTTCCACTCCATCTGGTCATTCTCCAGTCCCGTTGTCTCCACGTGAAGACTCGTTGTCATCGATCCTTGCTGCTTATGCAGGGCTGACGGACCACATATACCTTCGGAGAGGAAGTAGATGTGGCTGTCTGAGCGAGGCTGCATGCTACAACGTGGTCCTCGAGCTATCTCTAAGACTACGCAAGGCCGCCGATGTTCTCGCCCGGTCGCCGAGTCATTCAAGGAGCTCCGATTGCGTCCTCAACGCACAAGTCCATGAACTGGACACATTCGCCAAGTAAGCGGCTGCTCACACATGTACGCTGAGAGCTGAGATTTCGGACAGGAATTTGTTGCTCGACGTTCCCACTTCTTCTCCCCTCACGTCTGGACTAGGCCACGGAGTCGTTTCAGATAAATCCATCATCTCTTCGCCAAATATCGGCCAACAACAGGCCGATAACACCAACGGCTTTCCATGGAATATGGAAGATATTTCTGACCATACTGATGATTTCATGTCCTGGATCCCCAGACGAACGTAATAGAGTACTTCTAATTGTACCACAATAGAGCCTGCGTTCACTTACTAGTATTTACATGGTGTGATTGGGAATCTTGTCGACCTCTACTAGTACTCCGATTCCCAACTCCCACAGAAGGTGGTTCTGATTCTCCTAAAACCTGTGGAGTACCCGTTTTAAGGGTTCAGCGAGTTCCGCAGAAAGGAGTCCCGCTGGAGAATTTTGGATGGGGCCCACGGGTGCAAGATTATGGGTGGCAGAAAACTGGCTCCTGATCGACTAGGCTGTGTCACTCGTTATCGTACGTGACAATGACGAGCAAGCAAAGTATTGTGTACAATAACGTAAGTAATACTTTGCTCGCTCGTCATTCTGCACCTAACGGTTGGACACGAGCCTAGGTTTCTACTTAGACTCTATTTTTGGACAGAGGGTTTCTGCCTGCAACCGGGTTTCTCAATAGAATTATCCACCTTCCGATGATCTGAAAGTGAGTTGAATACTCAACATTAAACCCCACACTTAACAAGGCGGGAAGATTGCTTTTTTAGGTGTGCGGCCTCCAAAAGGCTCAAATTTTCCCGTTTCGTGTGTTCTCGCGGTTTATGCGCCGATCCGAGCCGATTCACGGATATCTGAGCGATATTTGGCCGGAAAAGGCCTTCTAGGTGCGGTGACAGGCCAATTTTTTTTGTCCAGACCCTCGATTTTTGTCCGGACACGACCTAGCTTTTCGGTCCAAAACCCCATTTTTTGTCCGGAAATGACCTAGCCTCCGACCCGAAATCTCCAAATTTTTGTCTGGACTGAGACCTAGCCTCGAATGGCATTATCAGGGGTCCTTCTGCCCGCCACATGTGCTGTTCTTTAGGTGAAACACAACACATCACTCCGTCCTGCCTTAGTTAGCCTTGGCGGCGCAGTACAACCTGTTGAATATCATACCCATTTTGATTTAGGTTCGGAACAAGCCACCTTCTCACGTGCCGAATGGAAAAGCATGACTTTCACGTGCTTCGCAGCGCGTTCTGAGAAGGGCCTGTACCAAACTCCGGAAAAATGGGGATGTGTTCGGCGCGCTCTCTTGCCGCAGGAAGCGCGTCAAACCTTGCGGTCACTAGAGATAATGTTTTTATGATAGCCTAGAGAATGATTTGGCTTCCTCAGATTTTGCTTGAAATGACAGAGAGTCTTCAGAAACACCCCGCATTCTGCGCTTCCGAAAAAAGCAGTCGGCATGAAGATCTGTCTACCACTTCCCATATTATCGGATTCGAAAAAGTCTAAAGAGACAGAATTGTTCGCAGGTTGAATCACATTGTTTCAGACTCTTCATCCGTGCATAGCAGTGAGGAAACAAATTTTCTGTGCTTGACGAAAGTCGACCAATTTGGGACATGATTTGTCAGCATCGCGTACTGTACGTCCCTGTAGTGAAGCAACGGTCACGGTCACGATGGGGGCCGTTGCGTTGCTTTTTTTTGGTGGGGTCACGGTCTCGGTGAGGACCGTTGCTTTTGAACCAGCGTGACATGAAAAAAAATCAAAAAAATCAAAAAAATATATTTCTAGCTCCCTACGCATCCTGTTCATCACTACCTGGCTCATAGTCATCATCGTCTCCGCCCCCCGCCACCTGAGAACTCATTTCTTCGATATTAGTCCACATCTCGCCTCAATCATTGAACACCCACATATCCTCCTCAGCATCGGCTGTTGACAATCCCTCAATGGGATTCTCCTCAATGACTTTCTTCGCAGCCAATCCATGCGACCGTGTAGTGATTCGGATACCGAGCACGCCCTCAACGACGTGTGCAAGCGGGATATCAGAATCATCCTCCAGTTGATGTGATCCCACGCGGTCATCGTTGTCGGGCAAATGACTGCAGTCCTCGAGCTGGGCGCCACTGATTTCAGCGTCGATGGGGAGGTCCAGAAGAGTAATGGACCCCAGCCGTGACTTGATCTCATCTGCAATTGTTTTATCTTCCTTGAGATAGGTCTGCAGAGCCTTTCGAGAGTCGTGACTGGTGAGACATCCGTAGGACAGATTGTATTCGGGCTTTCCGGGGATAACACATTTTTCCCATGACCGCTTGACAATTTCCCGGCCTTCAGGTGATGTGAGCCAATCATACAGCTCGACGCAAGCTCGCACAGAGGCATCACGCAGGGCAGGGTAAGAACTGGTGAATTTTATGTTCTCTGGAGTGATGCCGGCGGCGACTTGAGCCTGGTGACAGCGGACGAGATATTCGAGCATCAATTGCCAGAGGTGATGCTTCGCGACACGTTGAATGCCAACGTCTTGAGGCTGGAGGAGGCCAGTGCAATTGTTGGGGATGAAGATGATGATGATGTTCGGGTATTCGTCAAATACATGTGTGCGGAAGGCTTCAGAGGTGTGGACGGGATAGGCATCAATATAAATGATGCATTTTTGATCGTCGTCGAGGTCGGGGTCTGCCTCAATCACAGAATCAACATACAGTTTGATAATGTTCGCAATCCACTCTTGCATGGTTTTTAACGTGCTGAAATGGCTGATTCTTTTTTTGCTCTGCGCGAATGCGAAGTGGAAGCCGCGATCAATCGCATCCTGGTAATCAGCGGACGCCTTTGGGAGTGAGGTCTTCGTGAGGCCAGACCAGACCTGTTCCAGAGGAAGGAAAGTTCCATCTGCAGCACTTGCCACACCCAGGGTAAAGGCTCGCTTCTTGTTGTTCCCGGTAACGGAGACCTGTTTTAAGCCGCGTACTTCAAATGTTTGGGTATAATTTGGATAAATATAGACACCGCTTTGATCGTAATTTATTATGAGCTGGAGGCAGGGCATAAGGATGGGTTTTCAGAGGGAGAGACGAAATGAAATGGCTTACCTTTGCAGGAATATGCTCGTGCTCGATGGCATAGGCCAACCGAAAGAAAGTTCGCTTACAAAGCTCGCCGGCATTGTCAGGAATGTGCTTGGCGGCTCGGGTTGCTTTGCGCGAGGTCCAGTTCAGCTTGCTGTCAAGGAATGCGCGCACAAATTTCTCGGAACAAGAGAATTTATCAAGGAGCTCAGGGCGATGACTGCGAATGATTGCGATCATCAGCGATCGGGTGATTGGGACGTTGACAACACAGCCGGATGTTTGCAAGTCTTTGAGTGTCTTCATGATGACCATTACAATCTCCGGGTATGGCGCAAGGATACTGGTGCGTCCGCTTCCAGCTAAAGACCGCCGACTATTGATCTTGAGCAATGCAGAATCTGTGAAGCGGTGCTCCTTTGGAACAATGCATTTCCAGAGTGTGCCTTTGTTCAGTTTGCTATTTGGCACATTGAAAAGGGCTGGGTGAGTGCGGTGGAGATAAGCAACGGTTTTTGAAGGCGACCAGTCATAAAGCTCCAAGGCAGCTTTGATAAGAGCAAACAGGAAGGGATGAAACCAAAAGACTTTCTTTGCCGGTGCCTGGATTACACCGCCTGAAGTCCCGGTCCGATTCTTCTTCCAGTTTTGCGTCAAGGGCCAAGAGAGAGTGGCAACGTCCTTGATTTGGCCCTCTTTCGATAATGCATTGGCACCGTGCATCAAAACGGTATTTGTGTTCTCGGAGTCGTCATCATCTTTTCCTTCATCAAGCTTGTCCCTCTCATGCTTCCATTGCTGTCTCAGCCGTGCTAAATCCCGTTCCCGCTGTTTCTTGGTCTCAGGACTCTTCTCCTTCGCTTCGACCATGGCCTGCCGCCGTTCCGCACCATCATCTTTGGCTTTGGACCAGTATTTCTGGACATCTTCGGGCATAGCCTTCTTCCAGCCAAATGAATCAAGTCCGTGCTGCTTCGGATTTCCTACAAGCTGTCTAGCCTGGGAGCTGGCGGATGATGACAATGGGAGAGGGGGGAGATAGGTCGATGCGGAAGATGTGGGGGTACCGCGGGATGATGCCAACAATGATTGACTTGGTGTGTCTGCTTGCTCGACAGTTTCGGGATAATTTGCGACCGGTTGTACTGTTTTTTTGGCAGGTCGGGGATCGAGGTCGGGCTCTGGCGCTTCCTTGCGCTTCCTCGGGGGGATCTTGGCACTGGAATCAACAGCCGCAGTAATCAGCCGCTCAATCCAAGCATCTTTGAATGAGTTGTGCTCGCCGGGAGTCATTTCCTTGACAGCCCACTTGAGGAATTTCTGGAGTTCATCGTGCCGTTCTCCTCGCTCTGAAAAGCGGATAGGTCGGCCTTGAACTCGTAGAAGGTGTGTCTCGAACGACACTTCAAGGGCATGTCCTGCTGCAGCAAAGTATCCACCCATCTCGAGTCGTTCTTTATCAAAATTGAACTGGTATAGTGAATGCGGAGGATTCTCGGGGAGAGGTTACGGAGCAGATTATGAAGGTGGGTAATCCGTGAAATTAGCTCCTGAGGCGGGCCTTTGGGAATTTTATCTGCATTGTGTTTAGATGCCATCGGAGATTGGGGGGAAAAAACGGGATTTTTTTTTTCGGTACTAGCTACTTAGATAAATTTGCGTGCCACTGGAGTATTTCTCGATTCGGAGCTAAGCCACCATGTCCACATTTTGAACCATTGTTCCTCCCATTCATGACTTGGCCACAAGCACTGGGCCACTGCTCGTTGCCTTTTCAAGCAACAGTCACGGTCACGACAATGGCCGTTGCCTCAAAAAAAGGCAACGGAAATGTCATAAAGGCGACACGTCCCGCAACAAGAGGCCAAAGAGAGACACAGTCAAGGTGCGTTGCCACCTCGTACCTGCTTTCGAACCTCACACTTGTCCTAGGACACCCCGCCTCCCAGAAAGACCGAAGCGGAGCTGGACGAGATGACCGATGAGCGCATTCAATCTCTCCTCCCTGACCTCCTGCCTCCTCCACTCTCTCTGCCAGAGCTCATCCAGCTCGTCCTCAACCCCAACACCTTGTCTATGCCTGAGGAGGAGAATGCTTTTGTCGTTGAGATGATGCGTGGCTTTTCTGCGCCGGAAGCAACCTTGGTGCGCTCTTTCCTTATCCCCCTTGCTATACTGAATTTGCTAGACCTCCGCTCTCACCGCGGCCGGCCTCCACTCGAACCAGAAGGTTAATATCCAGACTGCCACCACTGCCGCCATCGCGGAGGTTCCTGGAGAGCCAGTGTCCCTGGTCTTGGCCGAGTCGGTGCGTCTATGTATATGAGCTCCACCGTTCTTGGCCCAACCTTTCCTGCAGCACCTGTTCTCCCTGATCAAAACCCTACGCACCGACTCATACGCAGCTGAACACATCATTCTGTGCGAGACGATGTGTACCCAGCAGGCTTGGAACAAAATAGGCACGCAAGAAAAGGGCACCCACAATCGCGAGCTGTATATGGCGCAAAACCCCCACCGGTTCGACGATAATCAGACTGACGCCGACAAACATAAGATGCTCACGTGCAGTGGGGAGCTCTGGCCAGCTATGAAGGAGCTCCTGCGGAAGGACCGCGAGCCGCTGACGTGTGCGCGTAACCAAGTTTCTCACTTTGGACAAGTCGTGCATTTACCCTTTCTCTAGCACGTCTTACTCTAACTTTCTACAGTTCGGGTTTGCCGCAGTCATCCATCCCTCCACCTCCATTGCCTCCCTCGGCCGCCGTACCCCTACTCTCTCCCACGTCAGCCAACGGCTCCACCTCGCCCTGGCAAATCACCCTGACCTGCGTCGCGAGATTGAGGGTCGCGCCGACGCAAACCTACATATCTTGCGCGAGTTCATGCGGAGTATTGTGGTGGCTGAGAACAAGGACGCCGTGCGCGAGTATATCACTGACTTCCCTCAACATGTACCTTTCTACTGGTACTGAACCCCTCTGCTTTCCGCTTTTAGACTTCTATTTGCTCTGTTGCCCTTAAAAGTGCTGTATCGTCGCTACAAAGTGTAAAAGCTCATTCATGATTTCTTGTAACTACATCTGCTGAACCAGAATACACAATCAGATGTATTTCTTTTTCGTTGTAATGTTGTTCACAGAGAATAAGTTTACAATTTGTCCCTAGTGCGTCTCCCCATCCTAACGACCGACCCTGCGTGTAATCTCACTCCCCACGCAACTTCCGTTCATGCTCGAATGGACTCTCCGTACCCCCTAACTAACCTTACTAGACCCTGACTTTCAGTCGACCACCCCCGAGGCCGCCGCCATCAAGCACTTGCAAACCTCGGGCATCCGCTTACACAAACCCAAATGCGTCACCCAAAAGAACACGCAGAACAAGTCGGGCAAAGTGCGTGATTGCTCCCCACTGCCCTTCGAACCTCAATTTCTCACAGGACAAAACCGACCTCAATGATGACAATTTACTGATTTTGTCGACCGCCTTCCCCTGTATAACTACCAACTTGACCAACCCGATTCCACCTAATACTGGCCCCCCGTTCTCTATTCTTTGAACTACATTCTGTACTGCACCACCCACCGCTTGTATCCGAAACAATTGTATCTGAAATTCGTGACATCCACACCGACCGTGTTGAGTTTGACCAGACTAATCAGGGGCTACTCGGGAGCCCTGCGCACACTCGTCCACGAGCACATCGCCTTTGACTTTTGCAAACACGCTGTCTCGTCGTCCGCTTGCAAAACAGCACAGTCCGGCCCAGTACAACATCTGTTTTCCAAGCCCCAATGGCCCCTCAAACTCCCGGGACCTCACTCACAATCCCAGGGCGAATTCATTTGCAGCCCTCGCCGAGCAACGTCCAACAGGATAAACGTACACCCATCCCATCACGTGACTTGCCCGGCCGGCAAGCCAAACAAGCCACCACGAACACACAAAACTTCTGGTTGCTTACAAATCCATCAGCCTCTCTTTCCGTCACCGCAATGTCCACTCCTGTACCATCCACCTCCGCTCTTTTCACACCCCTCCCTGCGCCTTCAATTCATCCCCAAAGTGGCCCACCTCCTGTGGCGCGCGCGTCTGACCACTACAGCGGCTCTCATGAGTGCGCGTCTTCCTCGGTCACCCTTCCACCCCCGTCGTCGTCCTACCACTTATCACGCTTCTCAAAAATCCCATTCTTTCACGGTGGAATGCAGTCGGACAACCTTGACATACCCCGTGTCTCTGCCGAGTTGGCTCGGCTCGTAGATGAACACAATCCTACTCTCCCCACCTACTTTGCCCACTTTTTCACGAAAACAGCCGAGCACGACAAGCAGGCCCTCTCCAACCTTGACGCCATAGCCAAGGAGTACAGCAGCTTCCCCACAGTCGATGCTATACTCCACATGCTCAGCCTCCCGCCCCAGACCCCAAACACTCCGATTTCCACAGACCCCGCCATTCTCAACTGCGCCCAGGCTTGGATCCTCAACAACCTCGTCCCAGTTGCGCTAGCCGACCGCCTCGCTTGGGTAGCAGACCCTGAAACCCCCCCTCCGCCCGTCCAACAGCAGGAGTACGGTCAAACTGCCCATCTCCAGAAACAGGTGATTTTACCCCCTTCACCTCGCGTTCCCCGTTTGACCGTTCAACCAGTTCCGAGATGTCATGGAAGATTGGCATGCCGCCTTGATTTCCATCGATAGCTACGTCCACAAAAAAGCCAACAAAGCCGCCCCCAAGCATCAACCCCCGCAACAAAACGATTTGTCGCGTCACCAACAAATCACGACACTCAACGCACGTGGTGCCACGCAACCCGCGATTGCCAATGTCTCCACGTTGACCTACGCGGTACAAGTCCTGCTGAGGGTATGCATTCTACTCCACGTCACCCGTACTCTGTCAACTCACACCCACAGGGCGACCCGACCATTTCCCTCCAATCCTGTTGCCAAATGCTCGAGGAGTAAGTGAACCCATGCACCTGCATGGCTCTGCTCATTCATTGCGCTCCAGAGAGAAAAATGCAGACGGGCGAGAATGGACGGCTGAACAAGTGGAGGCCATGGCCCAGACGACCGTGATGCTCGAGGTATACCCCCCTCTCGTGCATGCGTTCGTGTACCACGCTGCAGCCGTTGTATGCAAAGCCACCATCTGCATCCAACCCCACCTCCTCCAACTTGTCGACCACTGGACTACCCGCGGCAATCTCTACTCGATGCAAAACGACCACCCCATAAGCCGGCTTGACCGCACAACGTGGATCTTGTACCTTTGCGGCTCCCTCGGCAAATTGCCCATCAAAGAGCTCATCCCGACCCTCTTCGAGGGCCCCGTTGTCCGAGAGATCCTCGCGACGCCCCAACCCAGCCATACACGGCAAGCTCTGCGTAAGTACCGACTTGCATCCCCCACAGACCCCACTCACACAAGTGTCCTTCCAGAACATCCACTTCCTCCGCCCAAATTTGAAGAAGAAGACAACCTGTACGCGATGCCCATGGACTCTCTAATGCCCGAGCTGGACATCCCCTCGCCCATTTTCTCCTTCCACAGTCCCACCTCGCCTGAGCCCGCATTGTCCCCCGAATTTCCCCTGTCTCATGACCCCTGGCCGTCCCCAATCTCCACGCTCCTTCCCCCCACCCCTGCTTCCGCGGTCCATCCCGCTCCCTCGCCGGATCCCACTCCCCCTGGCGCCATCATCGCACCCATATCCCATAACCGAAACTACCACTTCAATGTACCCCTCGACAACCCCCCCGCAATCCAATTTCGGCGTGAAGTCTCACTGCCCACACCACTGCTCCCCCCCTCGACTTCTAGGACGGATGCTCCTATCCTCGCCGAAGAACATGGCTACCCCGACCATGACGTCGACATGCCACCGGCTGAGCACACCCTCACCACTGCTCCCCCCCCCGCGCCACCAACTGGAGCTAAACGCGGCTGCCTCGACGATAACGACGACGATTCCCGTCATGAGCAGCAAACGGCTCAGGATTTCCCTCCCATCAAAAGACCGCGTCTGGGCAACAGCGACCAGTCTGGGGACGTTCCAGAGGCGCCTTCAGCTACTGGCACTCCTCCTGCGCCCGTGCTCATGCCATTTCCAGCTGCGGACGCGCGAGGTGAAGAAGTGCCAGCCCACAACGATGCCCCGGCCGCTGAAACTCCTGCAGAGACCCAGCAGGCAGCGGGTGACGTTCCCGCTGCGGATGCTCCACCCGCACCACCAGCTGGAGCTAATCGCGGCCACCTCGACGATAACGACGACCATTCCCCTCATGAGCAGGAAACGGCTCAGGATTTCCCTCCTGTCAAAAGACCGCGTGTGGGCGACAGCGACCCATCCGAGGACGTTCCAGAGGCGCCTGCAGCTACTGGCGCTCCTCCTGCGCCCCCGCTCACGCCTTCTCCAGCTGCGGATGCGCAAGGTGAACAATCACCAGCCCACGACGACGCTCCACCCGCGCCACCAGCTGGCGCTGTTCAGCCAGCGGACGGTGCCCTCAGAATGCGCCCCCAGCAGGAGCGGCTCCTCTAGCGGCTACTTCAGCGGGTGACGTTCCCGCCGCAGACGCTCCACCCGCGCCACCAGCTGGAGCTGTTCAGCCAGCGGACGGTGCCTCTCCGAATGCGCCCCCAGCAGGAGCAGCACCTGCAGCGGCTACTTCAGCGGGCAGTCAGCCGTCAGCTGCTGCCACCACCTCCCCGGACGGGGGCCCAGTGCAGATGGAAGACACCTACGCGGATGGTCAACCGCCCAACAAGACATGCCCCCGGAAACCACGGCGCAAAAACGACGAAGAGGAGGATGTAGCCCCTCACCGTTCAGACCGCATCGGGGAAAAAGCTGCGGAAGCCGGGGCTGCACCACCCGCGGTGGCACCAGCACATCCCCCCATCGCTGACAAGAGCCATGCTCGCGCCAAGTCGCGCAACCGTCCCACCACCACCAAACTGCATCAACAGCCTGTCCCATCTCCCATCAAGTGGCTCGACGTACGGCCGGGTTTCCAACCTCCGGCCCCAGATGAATCTCTATACCTCCAAGAGATATATCACAACAAGCCCGAGCAGCGACTCGACACATCTGCTGACCACCCTTTCGTGAAAGACAGCGTCGCCATCCCCTACAGCCACCCCATCGCTGTCAGTGATCCCGAAAACGGGCGCCACATCGAATTCGAGCATGGCGTCTATCACCACCGCTTCTTCGAGGGATCCGTAAGTCCCCGTAACTGTCTCTTTCCCGTTGGTGTCTGACAATCAACAGGCCGCGCAAACTAAGGTGCTCCAATCCCTCGTCGCCAACCAGTACACTGTCGCCGACGAGAACGGCGTGCACATCCCAATCTCGCAGACTCCCGAATTGCTCGCAAGACCCACGCTCGACCCACCCCCGCCCGGCACGGAGCTGTCTAGGGTTTGGATAGGTCACTCTGAAGAATGGCGCAGCCTCTCTCCCAAAGTCCAGCAAAATCATCTACGCACGGGCGCAGCACAGATTGTCCACACCGCCCCTGCTGTCGGCTGCGACTATGAATTTGATATAGAAACATTCAGCGCGTTCACCAACCCTGAACACCTCGCATCCATACAAGGTAACTGTTTCCACCCCCCCACTTCTTCTCCACCACCTAACGTCACGCAGACAACAGAGCCCGGGAACCCGGGAATCCACCACAGAACTTCGTAGGCCGTCCCTCCAATCTCATCAAATGCGCCAGAAAGGCCGACACCCAACGCACCGACCCTCCTCCGGCAAGAGGTCAAGCCCTCAACTTGCTCTCAAATCTGCTGCCAGAGACGTCCTTGCCACTCTCCGATGCTTGGGAGTAAGCCTCTTCTATCTCTCCCGCCACTGTCACACTGACGATATTTCAGGCATATTGCCACCCACGAATTCGCGTGTAGATTTCTCCGAGGCTCGACAGTTCTCTCCCGCTTTGAATTCCTCTGGAAAGAGGTCAGCTGGGCTATCTTTGCGACCGGCGGTGCTATGAGTGACACCCATATTGATGTGTTACTCACCATTATCATGATCCTCTGCAGCTCCAAACTGTGGTCGATCCTTCACCGCCGAGCTGGTCTTCCTGACACCGAACTCCGAGGCTTGATGCGCTCCCACAAAGCATTCACAGACTTCGACGCCGCCAACCTGGACCCCAAGATCTTTGCCCAGGAGATTCTTTATCTCGACCCCCACAGCATCCTGTAAGGCTTTCCTTCATTGCCCACTCGCACATGCTCATCACTTCCAGCATCCTCCTGGCGACATTCCCCCACTGGGTCATTACAGAACATCACTCCGTCGCCATTGGCAGGCATGGCATCGCCAACAGCAATATCACCAATTGCATTTTGACCAGCTTGCACAATGTCATGCTCGCTCACGTTACCACCAACGCCGACCATGAACCCGCCCGCGAGTTCCTCTTGCGCGTCTTTCTCTTCATCGCCGCTGCCACTTTGTATTATAATGACCCCTCGTTCGGTGCCTATCCTCCCGACGAAATGCCCCCACCTCTGCCTGAAAATGTGAAGCTGCACATGCCCGACCTCCTAACCGTTGAGGGCATCACCGACCTGTTGGCACTTCGCAGCTTCATCATCCTCTACATTCCCCTCATGTCGTGTGTTTACCACCAGCTCAACAAAGCCAACGCCCTGCCCATTAATGCCGATCTGTGGCTCGACGTGCAAACCGCTTGGCGCCTCGCGATTGAGTTGGACGTCTACATTAAAGACCACTACAGGCTCGTTGCGCGAGCAGGTTATAACACAAGCGACCTACCCAGTGATTGGGGCACGGCCGCGCTAACCACTCTCATAGTGATGGCCGTCTCCCTCATCCACTACCATCGGGACAGCCTCATTGACCACAATTCCGAAGATCTGGAACGCGAACCCAAGTTCACCACAGAGAACTTTGCGTTCCAAATTCGGCAGGCACTTGCGCATTTCGACATTCGGGAGATGTGGTACAACCATCACCAGTTTGATGGCCCCGAACCCGCCTACGCGCCCGACGCCGTTCTTACGGAGAAAGAGCTCGGTGATATTTACACAGTAGAACAGCTCAACTATCGCCTCGAGAGCGGTGCACCCTTCCACTATCTCCTCCCCCTGGGATTCCTCAAACTGCCCGTTTGTCCTTGAACCAATTGAGCCGGGCGAATCTTAAATACATGATACATTACCTGTAAATCCTCCATCATAATGAAAGCAAATAAATGTATTCCACTTGTCTACTATGATGCTGTTTGAATACCCTCACCGTTTGAGCCCAAAACGATACCAAAAACATTCAGCCCCCCAACAACACTTTACACCAGCTGCAACCCCGCCGCAATCAGGCCTACAGTATCTCTTGAGCGACCCTGCATCCGAATTTGGAAATCCAGGGCCAATTTGGACTGCGGAGTCTCTTTACAACATATGCAACTTGGGGTAGAGGGCCGTGGCTGCGCCCGGCAGGATCTCGTACTTATCTTTTTTCCCATCATGCTGATTACGCTGCTTAGTAAGCTGGTCATCCCAAATCCACCCGGACATACACAGCAAACCCAGAAGTCATCGGAATCCAACGATCTGCCAAACCATTGGAATCCAATGTAAATTGATTGCCGAAAATAATGTTTTTTTTACTCAAGCCCACTTCTTGCATTCAAAAAATATGAAATAGAGCGTATTTGCACCACCCATTTTCTTTTCGCCATCACTCGTCGTTTTTAACCGACCCAAATGATTGATGTGATTTCGATGAGGCCCAGGCAGACCAGGCCGTGTATTTACTTCGGCAGGTCCAGGGCAATATTGAAATTTGCTGGGGGACTTTGAAGGAGGTATATACTAGACTTATTAATGTTCATACCCTCTGGATGAGTCTACGGGCAGGCATGGGACGCGATGATCTTAGCCGAGTCACGCCTGCCATATTCGGTTACACCAGGGAAAAGAGACAGAAGTAAATAAAAACAGCACAGCCCTAGGCCACACAGCCACTAAAGGGGTAAGGAAAAAGTGAATGAAGTATAGGGACAGCCACTAAAGCAGTCAGACACAGCCACTAAGGAGACTATCTTAAAAAATCGGAGACAAGTAAAATAGGGAGACTTTTAGCCCCTCGGAGGAATGAATGGAACGAGTATTATGTAAACATAAGTACTCGTAAACAAAACCACTCTTCCTTCCCACCACTGTGCAGGGCGTACACCGCTTGCACACGCAGCAACCCGCGGGACGAGATGTCAGCGGGAGGTTCCAGACAACACCCCAAATGGATGCGACAGCACCCCCTGAATCACCATACCTCCAGAACCGCGACTTCACCGGTTCGTATGCTGCACCTGATTCCTAACACTCGCCGAGCAATCGTTTCACAGCTAAACGAGGAGCATTCGACGGCCTCTTCGCCACTGTCGTTGAACATCGCGGACAAACACTCTTAATCACCACCCACGCCAATTACATTCCCCAACTGCCGCCCGCTGAACAGCACGACGTCTGCATTCAACAAGACCTACGTTACGGCCTCGACGATCCCACATTATGGCCTCAGCATTTTATTCAACGCTTCTGCACCTGGCCGCAATCTGCCGCCGGGAAGGCAGCACCAGATCATGCAGGAACCCCAGCGCCACGGCACGCATTCGCCTCAAACCCGACGCCATTCAAGAGCTCAACATGATGTGGTGGGAGCCCACCGCCGAGGCCTTCATTCCCCAGGATGGCCCCACCCTCATGGCAGCATTTGGCACGCTCGACCCGCATGTATGGCAGGCCTTTTCGCGACTCGTTCGCTCAATCTCGATCCAATACAACGCGTATGTCGACTCGGTACCTCGGGAATCAGTCCCCCTCCTATTCCTCCCACCGCCGTGTGCATGCTCCACGCCCTTGAGCACCTTCGCCTACCCACCTCGTACAATGCGATGATGCACACCGCCAGAATCCTCCAGCGCTCCTGTCTCGAGGTCGACACTCTCATACGCTACATGACTGTCTACAAGCCCTTGATGGAGGATCCCCAGACGCCTCCGCCCGACGTCCCCGCCGATTATATTATGGGCGCGTTTACCAGCGACCCCACCACCGCCTCCCATCTCCACGCAGCCGGGATCCCATTCTGGTACATTCACGTGGCCACGTCGTTTGGTCAAGAAAACATCCTCGGCATCGTAACCCCCAAAGCGCCCAACGTTGAAACCCGCCCCCACGATCGCTTGACCGCCATCATCTGTGATGTAGGCCACCGCACGGACGACAAGATCGCCGCCATCGGACGCGTGGAGTGGGTCCACACCTGGTACCACGACCCCTTTGATCTCCCGCCCGACAGCCCTACACCGACCCCTAGGGAAAACAGCAGTAAACTGACTTCAGTTGTCGCCCGTTCAACACGTCCAGCCGCCCCACGTCATGCCCCATGTAGGCCATTGCTTCCCATAGCCCCAGCTGCCGCTGACATTGCCACAGATCCTCCACGCCCGCCCGTATCCTCCAAAAACACTGCGGGGCGCGACAAGTTTGAACCAGTCCAAAATCGTGCTGAAATGCCGCCCGGTATTGCCGCCTGAGTTAGCGGTCTCCGCCATGTCGACCGCTCCTGCGCCCCTGCCAGGCAGCCGACCAAATCCGACCAAGGCTATGTCTTGCTGGAACCAGCTCTTTTGGTCGCACCCGAACACCCGAATCAGCGCCAGCTGCGTCTCCACCACTATTGCCTCATGCGCGACGCTCTCCACTACCGCGTTGTGCACCCCGGCCCAGACTCCCTCCTGCTCAATCCACAGGAATGGTGTGATGTCCTCGGAGGTTGTGTCGCACCCACGGGCCCCAAGAGCAGCAAGGTGCACCAGCAAACATCCACCATCCAGAAAATTCTCACCCCCGCCTTTCGCGCTTGCGGAATCAAAGACCTCCATGGTATTCCCGCTAATATCAATCGTATTCAATGCATCCCGCCCCACCGCGCGCAGGAAATCATCTGGGAAGTCGGGGAGACGAGCTTTCATTTCGAACTCCTCGCCCTCGACCATCGCGCCTCGGGGCTCAATTGTCCCGATGAGTGCCTCCGTTGTCTCGATGGGGGCGTACTCATCCGCATCCCCCTCGACTCTGCGCGCCAGGGCTTCACCTCCCCCAAGATCCGCCATCGCCATCGCTACAATCTCACTCTGGCGAGACTGATGTGCTCCTGGGCCGGCCCCGTTCCAGACACGATCCGCCAGGCCCAAACCAAAGAGTCCTGGGGTGAAACGGACATGCAGCTGCTCGAGGATGCCATCGCGCACTTTTACTGTCGAGAGTTTTACGATTATTTTGGACGAGCACCCGTCATCCCAACACGTCTCCCGTAGCTCGATACCTGTAATGCTTTATCACTCGTACTCCTACATAGCTCCACAAAAAAAATTATCAGATGTTCTTTCCGAGCCTGTCACCTCACGATTGCGGCGATTGCCCTGAGTGCGCACATAAAGTTTTCGCGCTGCCGCAGAGTATCACCGCCTCGTGGCGCTCAAGGCACCACGTCAACGGTAACGAAAACTTTTTTTCTGAGACCCAAAGACCCTAGCGAGTGACAAATCCAGGAAGCAGGACAAGTCTTCACCGCCGATCCCTAACATGCGCAAACAAATCCGCAAAACTTCTGAATGCTTACCAAGCAATTTTCACGGCTTTCGCATCAAGTCCTATGCTCTATCAGAACTGGAATGTAACTTTTTTCGTATAACGGTAGGAACAAGGCTA
The DNA here is from genome assembly GCA_029204085.1 of Mycena sp. CBHHK59/15. Classification (NCBI taxonomy): domain Eukaryota; kingdom Fungi; phylum Basidiomycota; class Agaricomycetes; order Agaricales; family Mycenaceae; genus Mycena; species Mycena sp. CBHHK59/15. The sequence continues at coordinate 266,412 of JARGXW010000056.1, forward strand.
ATTTAATCACAGAGGCGAAACCTTTGGCGGATATCCCGTCGGCAGAAAAAAATCGTCAATGTAGCGCCCAATCAATGCCGCCTCTTCCTCACTCGCTGCCAGCGCTGATGTTAAGCCTTTCTCCAGGTCATCCAACACCGTGCGGTTAGCCTGGGCCGTTTCAGATTCTGGAGCAAGATGTATCAACACATCCAGCAGCGACTTGAATTTCTTGGCGCGTTTAAGGCCGAGGTTAGAGAAGAAGGGATGGATCAATATACCAGTTCCAAACTGAAGAATGATTAAAAATCCACGGCCCAAACTTAAAAACATGACACACATTCTCATACGCAAAGAGCAGCCTGTTGCGCGCGGTGATTATCTGCTCGCGCTTTTTCTTGAACAGCTGGTACTCGCCCGAATAACTATCCATCGCCGCCTTTTTGGCCGCTGAATTCAGACCGCCGAAGATGTCAGAGTTCTCGCGTTGGAACAGCGTCTTGTTGAAGTTCGACTTGTAACGTCCAGACCCAGCGCCTGTCCTGTTATTCCATTGCTTCGTGAACTTGATGGTCTCCATCTTGTACACCAATTGGCGCAGGTACGTCACGGTCTGAGAAGACGCCTCCGATTGCGCCAGGCTCTGATTACACATTCATTAGCACTCAATCTCACTGCGCCACCACAACACACAATATCCCGCTGGACCAAGTCTTCTGGGTTCTGGTCAAGGGCATGCGCTTGTCTCAAAAACAACGACGTGTCAGCCTCGCCTTCTCTCGTCCAGCGCTTCATCACGACCTCCTGTGAATCGTGTAGCTCATATCAACAACACCAGGACATTGCCGTAACCAGGAAATCGAAGGATTCTTAAAGCCCCTCAGAAGCCAGCCGAGAGCGTCGTCTTCCCCCTTTTCAGCCACGACATCCGGCATGCTCGCGATCATCTCGCCGAGCTCTCGCGCGCGTAACCGTCCCTTGGGCACCTCCCCAATTATCTTTTGCGCACGATCCAAAACCGCTGCATGCGCCGCTGCGGCTCGCTTTTCCTGGCCACGCGTGAGCCCCAAACAGCCATCATGTAGCACAGAAACCTCTCACCTTTCGCTATGCAGCCGTCTCTGCTCCCTGTACCTCCCCAGCACCATCATCGTCTCCGCCAGGCTCAGATCGCGCCGGCGATTGCTGCGATTGCTCCGAGTGCTGGGAGTCCTGCGATGCCTGAATCCCTTGCCACTCCTCTTCCTCATCGCCCTCATTTCCGCTCACTTCCTCCTCGCCCGCCTCGAAAATGCCCAAGAAATCAGGGTGACTCGCCAAGATTTGCGTGCTTACGCCCATGCAAAGTAACAACAGCTTCTCCCACGAGTTTTTGGTCCAAGGGGAGTCAGCCTCAGACAGCTCGGGCAACCCGTCGAGGTATCCCGTCAGATACTCGAGATCATCGTCGTTCATGGGGTCAAGGATAGCAGCGGCACAAATGAGAGGACGATAAAATCCAAAAACACACCACTTTTCGCGTCCGAGGCCACAATATTATCTGCGCTTCTATTATCAATGTATCATCACGTGGCAGTAATCTCCCCAAAAGTGGAAACTTGTGCTATCAAACTTTCTTGTCTCCTACCTCCATGTCCTCGATCCTCCACACGCTCGACAAGATGGAAATGCTCCAGGCAAGCCCCAAGCAGCCAGTCGCCACCCAGAAACTCCAGTCCCCAGAACGCGCTGACCTCGACTCGGCTCAATACACCAAATGGTGGCGTCTCGAGACCAACCACGGGGTACTCCAAGGGATTGCCCGCACACTCGTCAACACGGAGAAGAAGGAAGATCCGCATCGGTACATGGAATCCTTCTCCAAGCACGCTCTTTCGTTGTAATCTTGTTCGCGCACAAAGAGGAATAACAAATGTACACTTTTATTGGACTATTGATGGGCAAATCTAATCTCCGTGCTGCTCGCGTTCGCGCTCAAACGGTCTATCGGTGCCCACTACTTCACAAACACATCCCTGGTGGCTCATCCGATGCCCCAACTCCCCCAGCAGAAACAACCAATGCTCGACCGCCTTGTTGTGCGTCTCGCAGACCTCCCCGCGATGCGCCACCGCTTGGTCGAGTACCAACTCGAGTGCGCGAACGATGACGCTCGCACGCGTTGAGACAGGCTTCTTGAGCGTGGCCGGGGAGATGGCGAATCCGAGGTTGACGCAGAATGCGCCGACGCCGATGAGCTGGGCCGACACAAGTACGCGCTCATCGTACGCGCCATGGACCTTTTTCTCAACATCTTCTTTGCGGACGAGTCCTGGACAAACGCTAAGCAGAGTTAGGGTCAAAGGAGAGACGCACCATATCCCGCATACAGGTCAAGCTGCGTCTTGAAGTGCTCCTTGATACCGTTGACATAGTCCTTCCACCAGCCAACTCCGGCCTCGAGCGATGGCTTGGGCATTGGGAGAGAAGCAGAGACCCCACGAGTGTCGATATCCGCCAAGAGTGGCGGACAGGCACCGTAGAGCACATGGTTCGCCGACACAATCGCGCTCATCCAGGTTTGGAGAGCACCTTCCTCCGCGTCCGTGTCGCACGCGACTTTGGCGGCATTGACGGCCTCGAGCGCGTTGTTTGCATCGTCCAAGTGAGCCTGCAGAGCTGCACCATATCCAATGGCTGTGTCGTTGAGTACAAGTCAAAATACGCGTCAATTGCGATGCACCTGGCTTTGCTCCTGGAAGCTTTCCTGCGACAATCACGTCGTATACGAGACCCATCGATGTAAACTGGCATTCCAGGATGTCCCGGGGCATGGCGTCGAGGAAAGTAGACGGAAAGGGCGCGAAATGGAGGTAGGGCATGGTCGTGGTGAGGACGATGACAGCGACACGTCCCATATACACACCATCGCGGGTATTACGTCTAAGGATTTTAGGCCTTGATTTTGTTTTGTTTTTCCTACCTCAACGGTCTACGGTACCATTTCGTTCAATTCGTATCATCTTGCATGCTGTTGAAAGTTGTTTAGGTTGCTGGTTTGGCTCGCTGTGTTCATGACTCGGCCACGCTTCAAGATAAATTCGAAAAGCTTGTGGAAGCTAATTCGGCAGGCTCGGGGCAAAAGACCGCACTGGATCGACAAGTCCCGACTCGATGGAACTCGGATTTTGATGCGCTTTAATTGCCCTTGATCCATCTTTACAGGGATGGCCGCAAGCAGTACAGTTCGGCATAACCGTGATTTGAGCTAAATAAATTAATAGGAATGCGAAGATTGTGCAGATTTTCATGCGCGGCGTAACGCCGGTGTTGCACTGGCAGAAGAAAGAATCGGTGGAGAGAGAGACCCTTGAAAGAGCTTGAGAGGAGAAGACGAGGCTGGGCCTGCGCACGCAAGCGGCTTGAAGGCGTGTTAACAGGCCGGCAAAGACTGCTTCAGCTACAGCAGATCTTGAAGAGACTTTTAAGGGCTTGCACATCGCGTCCAAGGCTGGTCACGGTTTGTCGAGGTCACGAGGCCTTTTGATGTGTTTGACATGTTTGGTGATGTAGGCAAACATAAATAAACAACTTGTGGTCCTGACGTGGCCGATTCGATCTTCCTTGACTCTGGCGCTGCATCACATTGGCTCTCAAAGGTGCGTAGTGGAATTCCTCTTGGATGTGTACCTTCCTCATCTGCTATCCTAAGCTTTCTTTTCTCTGCCCTTCCCTGGTCTTTCCTGGCGTGCCACTTGTCCCATTTTCTGAAGCTGGTTTGCTTGTACACACCCGCGTTATCCACCGAGTAAACTGCCTTTCCCCTGTGGGCACGAGGCTGCGTGGGTCTTCGAAAAAAACGGGAGACCGCGTCAAAGAGTGGCGACCGGGGATTCACACATCCACCTTGTAGCCCAACCCTTCCCCGTGGGCGTGCATTATTGCACGGGTCTTTTGCAGCACATTTGCGCTGAGTCAGAAAGGGGATATGCGGACAAACTTGCCTTCTTCCACGTGGAAAACTAGTGAGCATACCGGCGAGCAGAGGGAATGCCAAGGGCGCGAAAAGGTGTCGCGATGATAGCGATGAGGAGGCGCATGTTTTCCCTCCGCTCGTTTTACCATGTATTGACGTCCGCGCAGTATGTAGAGAGCAGCAGAGCAACTGTAAAAGCTGCCTCGGCCGCCAAGGAAAAGGGAAAGGCCACCCAAGTGCGCTCTTCATTTTCACGTCCTTTAACAACCAACTAATTCTCATAGTCTACACTAAACGGAAACAAGGGCCATGTCCAACTGGTGAGTCTTCACAATGGCAAGCTGTTCTATTTACCGACTTTGGTTCACCTAGCGCCCGAAACACGCCAAGATGGAGGGGTCTCCGTCAGGGGCTACCCAGCCGCAGGCTAAGACCAAGAAACCTGTGAGTTGTTTGTCCCTGTACTTTGCACCCTGTCTGATGCAACATCCCTCAGCGGAAATCTCGAGTGCGTGGGGCTGGCTGTTGTAAAGTATGGCCCGTTCTCATCTGTGTTCACAGCTTTCCGATGCGACCAAAGTCAAGTTTACCATGGTCCCGGAGTACGAGCCAGTGGGGGTTTCCGCCCCAAAGCTTGTCCATGATGAGGCATTCCGCACCCGCAAGTTTATTGAGCGCGCACCGGTCTTCTGGTGTGACTTTGACCTTGACGTCCTCAAACAACGACCGAAGAAGTGTGCCGCCGAACAGGATGAGATGCAGACAATAGTAGACGCGATGAAGGACCGTCCAGAGAGGGCAACTTCATGCATCGTGGTCGATAGGAAGGGACATATTCTCATTGCATACTTCTCTGAGCGCGAAATGGTATTTGCAATTTCTGTTTTATTTCTTATTCAAGATGCATTCCAACGACATTTGTTGGGTGTTCAAGGACAAGGAGGGTGAGGGCGAGGATGAGAATGAGACTGAGGAACGCCTGGCACCCGCGAAACCTCTGAAGCACAAATATAAGCGCAAGGCAGAGGCCACGCAGAAAGCGCTCACGATGGAAGAGCTCTTGGCCAAGCGGGCAGAATTCTTCCTGAAGAAAGCCAAGGTATGAATAACCCTGGTAACATAAAGAAAATCATTGACAACACCAAAGCCAATAATGGAATTTTACAAAGAGCGGATTCCTGAGCCTGGCGCCAGGGTTTGGCGTGACGGCATTCCGGTGCAGAGTTCGCCCTCATATTTTTGTGTTGCGTCTTATGTATCCCTCTTCAGCGCGAGATCTCAAAGCGAGCCCACCAAGGGACACAGGACTTTGCTGCTGACCGCCAGCCCCACCTCGAAGAGCGTGATGTCCGGCACGCAATACCAGACGACTCGAACGCCCAGACATCCACCTTTGACCCACGTCTTGTGGACTTACCCGCATCCACTGTTGCGCCTCGTGAACGTGCATCTAAGGGCACTCGGATCAACACTCATCTCCGTGGAAGCAGAAAGAAAAACATGTCGGCCTTTGAAGAAAACCCAGACAAGCCTGACGGGTCGGCGCGCGAGCGCTGTGGTGTCTACCACCTAGTGCACAGCTGGCATCCTCAGGGCTCAAGCGTGAACGTAGGTCTTACCTTCCTCTTATCATTATGTGTGTCGACCTGCCTTCCAGGACCAGATAGGTCCCTCTGCAGACATGGCCGCAGGGACTACAGCACAAAGTAAAGCTGTCGTTCACTACTTCCGGGTCACATACGAGTTCGTACTCGTCGTGTCCGAACGATTTCGCCACATCTCTACACACTTTTTTACCCACCTCCTCGGTGTCCAACAGACCCACAAACGCGCCACAGACGCCTCAGACGGTACAGCATCGCTGTAACCCGTAACACACCATAAACTTATGGCCGTACACTCGAAGAGAGGATTGACTCGACGAAAAATTGATCAGACATGTCACACTTTGTCACTAATTAGACGCATCCCGTCACGATGTCCCGAAACGGCTGCCACAGCCCAAGCGTGTTTTGTGGACGCATTTGGGATTTGTTCATCTAACCTTTGCGGGGAGATCTTCTCCTGAGATCATTCCGGTTCCATCGAGCCTATAAAACCCATGAAATTTGGAAGAAATATATTTTGTTTGCCTCGAACTTGACCGAAAGGAGGTCTGTCAAAACTGGTGTTGGTAAAGGGTTGCTGGCCCCCAATAATGAAACAGACACCTCAGGGAGATAGGTATTAATCGAATGAACATATGGGCACCTTAAATCGAGCAATTTGAACAAGAAATGGTGAAGACATTCATCTCAGAACACATCCCACTTTTTTGGGAGTTTGGAGCAAGCCTCTCTCTGAGATTGTCCGGCTTGCCGGACCAGAGACAGGCTTGCTCCGAACCTAATTTTGGTTGAGCTCTCCAACTGCTCGCTGATATCCTTCGACGTGTTTCGATGAACATGACGGATCATTCCAAGAGGTGAGCGATCTCTGGATCTTGGCCAACGTTCCCACGACCGACCCACCCCCCAAATAAGGAGATCATTTGGTCAACACAAACATCGGCCCAAACGCCGACGACACACAACCCACCGCTAAATCGCAGTGGGCATGGAGGAATGCAATATTGACATTTTGTGAACATGTCTGAGAGAGATGCCATATTTTTTTTGACCTTCTACGAGTATCTGGGATGAGTTTCGGACATTGCCGGGCTTTCTCGCGTGGCCAGATCAAATGCCACGATCCAGAGATCAATCATCATTCGGCAAATGCCGAATTCTCACGTGACTGCCAGTACATCAAGGAGCAATGCACGTCCCTCTTTCCTCAGTCATTGTCACTATGTGCATGTCTGAGGTATGTTGGACTCTTACTCCAAGCTCGAAGGTGTTGGGTGCAGCACGTGCACCAAATGTGCCGCTCTGAAACCGGAACAACAACCCACAAATCGATTTCTCCCGGCCGTAAGCAAAGAGATCACATCTGGAATAAGTATTAAGAGTGTGCATTCTGTCAATATTAAACGCCGTCGCTACCCAGAACGACAGATCAAGAAACCACCGAATAGGGACGGTCAGAGTAGTGATTTTTGACGTGATTCTGATGTCGATTCTGAAGGTGATTCTCGATTTGATTGAGCGTGGGAGAATCACCGAAAACCAGAATCACCTCCAAAATGCAGAATAGGGACGGTCAGAGTAGTGATTCTGGACGTGATTCTGAGGTGATTCTGAGAGTGATTCTGATGTGATTCTGGAAATTGATTTCCCTCAGAATCGTGGGAGAATCACCTAGAATCGGCCTCAGCTTTGACCGTCCCATTTTTCAAGTTGATTCTGAGGATGATTCTGCCTGGAATTCAATTTTTCTGCCACAGGTAAAGTGTCGAGCAATAGATAGATAACATCCAATCAATATTATTGTGGCTATACACTCGACATCGATGCCTCCCGCCGGCCGACGTCCTGAGCGCGCCACTCGGAAACTTCATTATTAATCAATTCCAGTGCCTCTATGAAGCCCGAATGAGAGGAGAAAGCTTGTAACCTGCACAGGAGAAGAGACCGTACAGAGAATTCAGAGCATGACATCACCAGCCACCGGCTGGTCCCCGAAGATTGAGAAGGACAGAAAACTTGATATTGGCTGCAAGTAGGTATACAGAACAGACTAAAGGAGGGAATCATCATAGATGTCTCTGTACGTAGATTGTCCAAAGGAAAACTCGCTGTCTGTGGACGTCATAGGGAGGGTAGGCAAATCACTATATTGTGGGAAGGGACTGCCATGGTGAGACGAGCCACTGCCGCTCGCAAAGGACTGGGAGCTTGGACCCGCGTACGACTGACGCACCTGCACCATCCGGAACTCATGCTCCTGCTGCATCTTCAGTCGCGCCAGATCCATCTTTGCCACCTTGTCTGCCTTCTTCGCCTCTGCCCGAGCAGCGCGTGCATTGGATTCCATCTGTATCCGTGCTAGCGCGACATCCTTCTTTGCGTTGGTCTTCGCCTGCTTCGAGCGCAACAGCTGCTGAGCTGTTTCCTCCTCCGCCTGTACTGCTGCGGCAAACCGGTCCTTCGCGGTCGTAGTAGTCTTTTTGGTCGGGACTGCCGGCGTAGCCACGGGGACAGAAACGGGTGGCTGGGGCTTCGTCTTCTTCCTTGCAGGGTTGGCATCGCTTTCTCTGGACTTGGGATCATCCGCATGCTTGCGTTTAACAGATCTGGTGAGGGTAGGAAGGCTGAGGATATCATCGTCACTATCCGAGCTGAGGACATCGATGGCTGGCTCAGACAGGTGGTCTGGGAAGTCGGTGTCATCCGGAATACTGGATTGGTCGTCGCCATCGTGAGAAGCGATGAGGATGGAGGTATCAATCTGCGTGTCGTTATTGCCGAGGCCCACGGGCTGGAGGTTGGGGCGTGCCGCAATGAGGATCCGCATGTGGAAGAACCATGGCGAGTCGACCTTGATCAGATCTGTATTCCACTTCAGCTCACTTGTCGGACCCATAAGCACCAAACTCACCCCACTTGGTCGTCAGAGCAGTGCCAGGCAGAATCTCATCTTCAGCCCCAATGCCGGCACCAGTCTCGCCCATCTCGGTTATATGCTCGCGGGCCTTGGTGACCAGACTAACGAAAGAATCAGGCTGTGCGTGTATATATGCCACACACAGATCCACGACTAAAAGAGTGCACTCACGCTTTAAGCCTGTTCTTGATCTTGTTGGACCACGCCCGCCGCTGCTTGGGCTTGATGGTGTTCATGAACACGTCCATATACTTGGGGTGCTCCTCAAAACAGATCTGGGCGAGCTTGTAGTAGAAATGGCTTTTGGGCTTCCCGCCGGACAGTTTGATAGCACCGACACCTGGGAAAAGGCCCGCCGATGTCTCTTCGTCCTCCTCGATGACGGTAATTAATGTCCAAGTCAGGGCGAGGTCTGTGGTCCAGCTTGGCGCGCGGACAGTAAGCACCACAAAACTGGCAGAGTGGGCAGTTAGTTACGCACCCAATTGAAATGCGGTTGATCTCCTCCTCCTGTGGGTCAGGACCGTCTTCGTCAACGAGCTCATCTTGCTTCGCCTCAGACACTTTTTTTTTGGGCCGGCCACGAGTCTTCTTGACTGGTTTTTCCACTACCCGTTCACCTTCTTTGGCTTCCGCAGCTGCAAGTGCAGCAGTATTCTTGGCCTTTTCGGAGGTAGCGGCACCCCTTTTCGTCTTCGCCATGGTATGAGAGGAAACAGCGAGGGAAGGAAGGACTCGGAAGTGAAAATGATATTATTATGTCTCGGATTTGTCAGCACTAAGGTAGTCACAAATGAAATCGTAGTGTCGTTGAAGTTGTGATCGACAAGAATCAGAATCACCTCAGAATCATCGTTGAATCTCCTCGAGAGGAGATTCTGCATTTCGGAGGTGATTCTGGTTTTTGGTGATTCTCCCACGCTCAATCAAATCGAGAATCACCTTCAGAATCGACATCAGAATCACGTCAAAAATCACTACTCTGACCGTCCCTAATCTCTTCTCGAGGAGATTCAACGATGATTCTGAGGTGATTCTGATTCTTGTCGATCACAACTTCAACGACACTACGATTTCATTTGTGACTACCTTAGTGCTGACAAATCCGAGACATAATAATATCATTTTCACTTCCGAGTCCTTCCTTCCCTCGCTGTTTCCTCTCATACCATGGCGAAGACGAAAAGGGGTGCCGCTACCTCCGAAAAGGCCAAGAATACTGCTGCACTTGCAGCTGCGGAAGCCAAAGAAGGTGAACGGGTAGTGGAAAAACCAGTCAAGAAGACTCGTGGCCGGCCCAAAAAAAAAGTGTCTGAGGCGAAGCAAGATGAGCTCGTTGACGAAGACGGTCCTGACCCACAGGAGGAGGAGATCAACCGCATTTCAATTGGGTGCGTAACTAACTGCCCACTCTGCCAGTTTTGTGGTGCTTACTGTCCGCGCGCCAAGCTGGACCACAGACCTCGCCCTGACTTGGACATTAATTACCGTCATCGAGGAGGACGAAGAGACATCGGCGGGCCTTTTCCCAGGTGTCGGTGCTATCAAACTGTCCGGCGGGAAGCCCAAAAGCCATTTCTACTACAAGCTCGCCCAGATCTGTTTTGAGGAGCACCCCAAGTATATGGACGTGTTCATGAACACCATCAAGCCCAAGCAGCGGCGGGCGTGGTCCAACAAGATCAAGAACAGGCTTAAAGCGTGAGTGCACTCTTTTAGTCGTGGATCTGTGTGTGGCATATATACACGCACAGCCTGATTCTTTCGTTAGTCTGGTCACCAAGGCCCGCGAGCATATAACCGAGATGGGCGAGACTGGTGCCGGCATTGGGGCTGAAGATGAGATTCTGCCTGGCACTGCTCTGACGACCAAGTGGGGTGAGTTTGGTGCTTATGGGTCCGACAAGTGAGCTGAAGTGGAATACAGATCTGATCAAGGTCGACTCGCCATGGTTCTTCCACATGCGGATCCTCATTGCGGCACGCCCCAACCTCCAGCCCGTGGGCCTCGGCAATAACGACACGCAGATTGATACCTCCATCCTCATCGCTTCTCACGATGGCGACGACCAATCCAGTATTCCGGATGACACCGACTTCCCAGACCACCTGTCTGAGCCAGCCATCGATGTCCTCAGCTCGGATAGTGACGATGATATCCTCAGCCTTCCTACCCTCACCAGATCTGTTAAACGCAAGCATGCGGATGATCCCAAGTCCAGAGAAAGCGATGCCAACCCTGCAAGGAAGAAGACGAAGCCCCAGCCACCCGTTTCTGTCCCCGTGGCTACGCCGGCAGTCCCGACCAAAAAGACTACTACGACCGCGAAGGACCGGTTTGCCGCAGCAGTACAGGCGGAGGAGGAAACAGCTCAGCAGCTGTTGCGCTCGAAGCAGGCGAAGACCAACGCAAAGAAGGATGTCGCGCTAGCACGGATACAGATGGAATCCAATGCACGCGCTGCTCGGGCAGAGGCGAAGAAGGCAGACAAGGTGGCAAAGATGGATCTGGCGCGACTGAAGATGCAGCAGGAGCATGAGTTCCGGATGGTGCAGGTGCGTCAGTCGTACGCGGGTCCAAGCTCCCAGTCCTTTGCGAGCGGCAGTGGCTCGTCTCACCATGGCAGTCCCTTCCCACAATATAGTGATTTGCCTACCCTCCCTATGACGTCCACAGACAGCGAGTTTTCCTTTGGACAATCTACGTACAGAGACATCTATGATGATTCCCTCCTTTAGTCTGTTCTGTATACCTACTTGCAGCCAATATCAAGTTTTCTGTCCTTCTCAATCTTCGGGGACCTGCCGGTGGCTGGTGATGTCATGCTCTGAATTCTCTGTACGGTCTCTTCTCCTGTGCAGGTTACAAGCTTTCTCCTCTCATTCGGGCTTCATAGAGGCACTGGAATTGATTAATAATGAAGTTTCCGAGTGGCGCGCTCAGGACGTCGGCCGGCGGGAGGCATCGATGTCGAGTGTATAGCCACAATAATATTGATTGGATGTTATCTATCTATTGCTCGACACTTTACCTGTGGCAGAAAAATTGAATTCCAGGCAGAATCATCCTCAGAATCAACTTGAAAAATGGGACGGTCAAAGCTGAGGCCGATTCTAGGTGATTCTCCCACGATTCTGAGGGAAATCAATTTCCAGAATCACATCAGAATCACTCTCAGAATCACCTCAGAATCACATCCAGAATCACTACTCTGACCTTCCCTAATATGACCGCGGTCGACCTGGTCATCCAGAACGGGATGGCACTGCTTAATGCGTTGGGCGTGCAACGCAACGACTGACTTGAGGAGCAGATTATGATTGGATTTTCGCCAAGATAACCAGGCCGGTCCCCGCTCCCAAGAAGTTTGACACGATATCTACCAGTCAAAAGCGGGCTGGGCAACCTGCGAGTACAACCGCGCAGATTAAAAAGAAGGCTCGCGCGACATGAAAAGCTTCAAGTTTGGAAGTCGGGACGGGCTTGGGGCGCTAAATGCAGATGTGGAGGTCTGGTGTATGATAGAAAATCTTGCCTTGGTATATTCTACTTGACAATTAGACTGGATCCATACTGGCGTCTCGAGTTGATTCGTCGGGGCAGATGAGAGTTCGTATGTCCTTGTTTGATGCGGAAGACTATGGAAATGATCTCGTGATCACAAAAAGTCTTGTCGTACTCTATCTGCTCTGCTTGTGCTCTGCTAGTGAGAATCCGTGCGGAAGGGTTCATGCTACCTCGTAACCTCCAGAGTCTGACGCTTCAAACTGCGGCGCGACGACGTGTGACTATCTCCCGACAAAATGTGGCATTTCCCCCACCGTTTCGAATACTTCCTACTGCCGAGTTCCATTCCTCGTCTAGACGGCACAACGAGGGTCCAAAATCCCCCTTCCAAACCTTTGTAGAGGTTCTCCGGGACGAGCTGAAGAAGAACCGCGAGCTCCAGGATAATGTCAAGCAGCTGCAGGGCGACGTCGACAAGTTCCAGGACTCGGAAGCTATGAAGCGGGCAAAGGCCGCATACGAGAGGGCTCGGGTATGTGCTTTTGCACGCTATATATTCTATCGAAATTAAACCACTATGCAGCTTACATCAAGCATTAAAGAAAATCCCCGATTACGCGCCGCCGCTGAGGAGCTGAAAAAGACCGGGGTCAAAGTCGGTGACGCAGTTTCCGAGGCGCTCAAGACTATGGAGGAGAGCGAAATAATGCGTGCCGTGCGTATCGCCGCTCTGCCCAAAATTTGGTCGGCTATAATATTGTTTTAGATCTCAAAAGCATCTGCAGCGGTCTCATCCACAATTGAAAAATCTACAGAACCCATACGAAACACGGCGGCGTATAAAACCCTGTCGGAAACCCTCATAGACGCTCTGGACGACAGCGGGAGCGCAAAGCACGCCGGGTTTGAGGAGAAAGAGGCTCGGAGACTACGGCGGCAGAAGCGGCTAGAAAAGGCAGGTCGCACGCGCGGCTTTGCGCCGTCTAATCGTGTTGACGCCAATCCGGAGTATGTAATATCTTCATCGTATTTTCACTTTAGAGCTGAAGTTCCCTAGAGCTGGCTCTGCCGTCGTTCTCCACAAGGACTCCCCACGGCAGGAGAAGTGGAATCGTATGAAGGAGACCAACCCCATTTTCCGCACCCTCTCTTCTCTACGGCAGGCGTTCGACGAGTCCGAAAACGTCGTGGTCGCCTCGGTCCGCAACGTCACCGAGACGGTCGGCTCATGGTTTGACGAAAATGAGACAGCGCAGGTGATGCGGCTGATGAAAAATCTCGACCCCGACTTCACCCGAGAGGGATTCGAAAGGGAACTGCGGGAGTATATCGTGCCGGAGGTGGTGGATGCGTACCTGACGGCTGACCAGCCTGCGCTCAAGGCATGGTGCGGGGAGGCGGTATGTCGTTCTCCTCGCCTTTTGGATGACGCTTGACGGCATTCGCAGACTTACAATGTACTATGGGCGACTATGGAGCAATACCTGCGACAGGGCCTTATCAGCGACAGCAAAGTACTTGACATACGACAAGTTGATGTATGTGCGCTCTCTCGATGGCGATTCATACCTCACCAGTGCCGTACATAGGTATCGACAGGAAAAATTCTGGATAACGATCTACCTGTGTTTGTTATCCAGTTTTCCACGCAGGAGGTGCTGCTCTTCCGGAATGCCAAGACGCGCGAAATCGTGGTTGGTGCAGACGACAAGGTCGAGCAGTGTACCTACTTTGCGGCTGTGACGCGTATCGAGGAGGAGCTCGGCAACGAGCTGACGGGCGGCTGGAAGGTGATAGAGGTCTGTCTGCCTTTTACTTCTTGGGGCCACCACTCACCGAAAAACTCTACAGATGGCGCGGAGGAGTGCAAGGGCGTATCTATAGTAAAAGTTGTGTATCGGTCAGCATTAATTAACGGGCGACAGGACATGGGGATATGTTCGTTGCTCAATCACCACTCTTCTACACCTATTTCTTTGGTGTCATCAACGGCATTTTGCATTTTGCTGACATTCAATCTCGGCAAACGCGATCATGTGACATTACGTCTAAGTTTTTGGTGCTAATCTCATTCCAAAATATGTTTTCGCCCCAAATCAAGTCCTGATCTAGCCCGCATCAAAAGTCCTGACTTAGCCCGCCACCAAAAGCCCTGACCGAACCCGGGTTTCAACTGCCAACCGAGCCCCGACTCAACTATCTCATTAAATCTGAGAATCTCACTGTCAGCTAGTTGAGGCTAAGCACATCTTTTGATTGACGTGTCCGCCACATTTGAATTCCAGGAACCGCATAAAAACAACCCGAGTGATAGGTGCAGATCTGAGCGGAGATATGTAACATGAGGCTCAAGGGGTTTTTATGTGTGCACAACAGACAAAAGTGTACGGCTGCTACTTATCTGCCCCAACATGGCCCTTACATCGCGCGGTCGTAATTTGAAGCTCCCGTTCTGCATACTCATTGCGATACTAGTGGCCCTCTTCACGCTTCCTACCGTTTTGGATTTCTTTTATCGTACGCCGACAAGGAGCACTTGGGACAGATTCCGGGCTGGCTCTCAGGCTACTCATGCCAAGTCACGACGTCTGTATCACCTCCTTCCTATCAACGAGGAGCGCTCGGGCCCTCTGTTCTGCAAAGCCCTGATGTCTTCGCTTGTGCATGGGTACTCGCCCGTCCTGCTGAACTGGGAGGCGCAAGGCGATGGAAGCTATATGCAAAGAATGAAGATTACCGGTGACGATTTTTTGTGCTGGTCCGTAAATCCGCATTGACCTCCCGACCGCGCAGGAGTTTACGAGTTTCTCCGCAACCTTACGACCTCCGACGATAACGACGTGGTATTTATGATGGACGCATTGGATGTCTGGCTGCAGCTCTCTCCAAACACTCTACTCGACCGCTATGCAGAGTTCCGCGGTATGGTTGTAGTCGGCGCCGATAAGGCGTGTTGGCCAAATGCATGGGACGAGGTAAGCATGGGCCAGGCATTGGGACACTGAAAGATGAAGGTCATTTAGCCGGCCTGCCGCGACGTTCCCGAATCTCCGGTTCCGAAAATTGCATACGGTAGTGAACTCGAAAGCGAGGATAATGGCTCGATCAAGTGATATCTATCCTCTCATCCGTAGACCTCGAGCTTATGTCGAAATAATCAGTACTAGGCCCCGCTGGGCCAATAGCGGAACAGTTATCGGGACCGTCCGATCAATGAGAAACGTATACAGAGATCTTGCTTCCCAGATTTCGGGGGATGCGTTCACCGAGCAAGGTAGATTGTTTGACCATATTCAGTTCTCGACTCAGCAGACCCATGTAGGTATCTTCAATGAATTTCTTCATGAAGGGCGGTTAACACTTGACTATTGGTCCCACCTCTTTTGGGCGAACGCCGCCAACGTCGACTCGGGCGTGATACTCAACGTCCGCTATCCCGTATCATCTACCAAGGATGACGTTATCCCCTATCGTCTTCTACCCCCAATGCTATATCACACACAGACTGGGGAGTTCCCCGTTGCTATCCACTTTAACGACCATTTGCACAAGGATCTGATGAACGACTGGTGGGGACGACTTTGGTGGACAAAACAAGATATAGCGTTCAAACGAATATGGGAGAAGAAGGTTGAGATGGAAGGGCAAGATTTGCTCACAACGGATCAACGGTGCGATGGAAGGATCTTTGCGGTGACACGGTATTGTAGAATGAGTTTATCCTAATTCAATTGAGAAGCGGTTGTTGTCCGTTGTTATTCTCCAAGTGCTTCGACCTTAGAAGATCTAATTTTTATTTATTTACGTCAAGCGGCCGCCCAGTTTCTACATATTCGCTCTCAAGACCATATCCTCCAAGGAGATGGCCCTGTACGTTCCATCGTTCCCAACGGCCGCCCAAACAGCATCGTCCAAAATGTAAACCAGTATTCCTCCCTTGCCGTCGGCAGTGAGACTAACCCTGAACAAGGGCATACGGGACAACTCGTGCGCCCGCCCAGCAGGTATAAACAGAAGGTTGTGGGACGCCGCGAAGTCTTCCACGATCGAGCGGAACGTGATTTCCTGCGTCCTCGCCGCCGGCCGCAGGGGTGCTCTCGGCGTCCCGTTCCGCCCAGGCGTGTTCGGCGCAGAGGCCAACGCCTGCTCCGCCCGAAAGTCGGGGCGCGGGAGTCGCGTCGGCGCGTCTGGGCCCAACTCGATCGCCTTGTTCATGAGCTGCAGCCCGCGCGTGAAGCCGCGCGTGACACCAGGCATATTCTGCACCTTGTCGGAGAACGAGGTCTTCCAGAATGAGTACCACTGCGCGACCTCCTCGAAGCTGACTTTGGGCTGGATGAGCCAGACGTGCAGAACGTCGAGCCACTTGGGGAAGAACTCCGTCTCGAGGATCTGGGAGAATATGGAGGGCCGGAGGATGTCGGCCCACTGGAGGACGTTGGTGAGGGGCGTCATGACTTGGTCTCGCGGATTGACGCGGAATTCATCGCGAAGCGTGGCGCCGAGCTTGGGGACGACGTATTTGAGTAGTGTGGCGTCCCATTCGCTGGCGTCGAAGACCTCTTTCCATTCCATCAAGTCCGGCGGCTTGTCATCGCCAACACTCCAGCTCCGCAACAAACTCTTCACTTTCCTCCTCGCATCGCCCACTACATCGTCCATCCTCAAACCGACGTGAGGCAACCACGGGAATATGATGGTTTGCAAAGAGACAGTCGCGCGCTTGGGGCTCCAGTCCGCCACCGCCTTCTTCACCTTGGGGAGGATCAACTGATCGAACAGATTATCGCGAATGAAAGGCGGGAGAAACGACGACCAAGCCTCGTATAGCTTCACAGCAGGCTGCGGTGTCTGTGGAGACCAGTCGTTGTTGATCGATGTTCGCACTTTCGGCAGCCAGATATTCCAAAGCAGACTCTCAAAAGGCGTCATAGGCTTCTCTCTGGATGAGATTATTAGTCTCCAAGCATAACCGACAAAACGAGACATACATCTCAACTGGTGGCGCGACTGTTTTCGAGCCATAAATGTCGACTTGGGTCTGTGGTGGTTTCTCTTCGGGAGCTCTGACCCTCAAAGCTTGCCTCCAGCTCCGGAAAGTGGAAAGAAAGGCCATCGGAGCCTCGAGGGGATCCCATGTTGTGACCATACGACGGACCTACACGTATCGTTGTTAGTACCGAACCGCTGAATAGATTTGAAAGATCCTACCAATGGCGCGATCGCAGCAACAACAATCTCATCGAGTCGGTACCTCTCGAACTCGCGCGAAAACTGTTCCGCCAGTTTGTAAAACAACGGTGAGAATGGCTCAAGGGACACCTCGTACACCGAGGCGAGTTCTTTGGATTTCGCATCTATCTCGTTGGCTACGATTTGCACCTGTTGCAGCCGAGCGATTACTGTCAATACCTAGCATTAGAGAAATCGGGTTGCGCGGAACGAAAGAAAGCCTACGATCTGCCTCTTCCTCGACCTTCTTTCGGAGGCGCGCGTCTTCGCGAGCGACCCACTTCTTCCGCTCTTCCAAAGCCTTGGCCTCACGAGCGAGTCCATTCAGATCGCTTGTGCATGCATCAGCGATGAGCCGTATGTTGTGCCGAACTTCGGGAATGCGCGTCACATCGTTTGAAGGCGACCAGGAGTTCATGGACACGTCTGCCAACGAGGAGACCTCTCTGGGCTGGAAGCCATTAATCAATAAAGGCAGAGAGTGTGGAAAGGAATCACGTACCGTCGCCCCAGTAGCGTCAATGATCTGGCCGATGCCAGAAGTCGCCGGCATTTCCTGACCAGCCTCGGCGACGATCTGCTCATAGGTTTTGTGCTCGATCTTGGTCTTGACCTTCTTCGGCTTCTTCCAGACATCCGACCTCTTCCCCTTTGCCTCCTTCTCCTTCTTCCTGGCGTTGCGCATCGCAGGGCTTTCGTCGTCGTCGCTGACCTTCTCGCCCCGGCGCCGCGCCTCCATTTTCGACTGCTCGGTCTTCTCCTTGAACCCGCGGAACCCCATGCCCATCTTTTGCGGTCGAAGCTTGCTCTCCACGGGCGTGACGATGCCCTCGCCGGAAGTGCCCAAACTAGTGCCAGTTTGCCAGCCCATCTTCGCGAGGAGCCGGGCACCTACCGAGCCCTGGATTTTGTTGAAGTGAGCCTGCTCGGCTGCGCTCAGCGGTGTCGCTGGCCGCGGGGCGGGATCTCTGACGAAGGAAGACTTGCTGCGGTTCCCAAACGCCGAGGGAATCTCATCTTCAGAGGGAGGTGGAGGCGGAACGCGAGAGCCAATTCCGCCTTTAGAGCCGATGCCACCTTTGTTGGGCGCGGGAGTAGGGTCGTCGCTGCTGCCCTTGGAAAAGGCGGACATCCCGCTCTTTGCGAAGGCAGAACCGAGGCCGCCTTTGGAAAATGTGGATGAGGAAGCGGCGCGCGACGAGCCGATGCCACCTTTGGAGGCGCCAATCATGGGGGCACGAGCCTCTTCTTCTTCTGGTGGCCGCCCCGAGTCCAATGTCTCGTCGTCGTCCACTTCACGCACACGGGGAGACGGAGATCTGGAGGGTTCGGAATCATCAGAAGATTCCGCCCGATCCTCTCCGCCATCCTCAGATCCATCATCCTCACTACCGTCGTCGTTGTCCACGTCCATTGCCTTGGACGCGTCGCCCGAAACAAACGCAGGAGCCTTAGTCCAATTATTGCGCCGCGTGGTGTCTCTACGGGGCCTAAGATCAGCGGCGAGGCCGTCCTCCTCGTCTTCGTCACTGACCCGCCTTCGTTTACGCTGATATGGGTTTTCGAAGAGTTGACGTGCAGCCCGCGCGTCTGGGCCTTCATTCGGGTCAAAATCGTCGATTTCCGACCCGACTGAGGAGTCCGAGTCGTCTCCGTCATCAAGGATTCTCTTGCGACGAGCCATGGAGGAAGGAACTATGGGGAAAGAGTCAGAACGGAGAGGGCGATGGCGTGCAGAATACACCGCAGCAAACAGTATTATTTGGACACGCTTACTCTCAATCCTAATCCGGCTGCCGTGCCTGCCGAACAATAAGACAATTAGCTTGCCAGCTTTCGCTACCGAGGTTCGTGAGAGCCCAATGGACTCAATGCCGAGCTCGCGAAGCGCACCCACTACACAATAACGTTTGACGGATGCACATCTTCGCCCTTGCATGGGGTGATTTACTCTTATTTTAGGCAGGCCCAATTGTTGTAGGGCCTTGGCAGCAGAAGCGGTCCCCGAGCTATAAAACACGTCACCTGTGGCCGCATCTTCACGTCCCCCCTCCCATCCCATCGCCATGGTCTCTTTACGACGCGTTCTCCTCGCGCTCATGGCAGTTATGCCCACCGTCATGTCCGATACGCTACCAAGTTCATTCCCTCATGACTACCCTGGCAAGCCCAAGGGCGACTACAGCCCTTCATGGCAGAAATGTGCGCTTGGAAGCTCCGGATCTGCCCGTAGAACCTGACTTTCGTGCAGATTTCGAAGTCACTGCCCCATTACCGAACATCACGTTCCCTCTCCCTCATAGCTATGCTGGAAACATCGACGTCCATCGTGCCGGCCACCCAAATAATACCCTATTTTTCTGGGCTTTGGAAAAGCAGCCAGGATCCTTGACGGCGGCGAAGAGTAGTGATCCATGGGGGATTTGGTTGAACGGAGGGTCAGTCTACCCTGCACGTTCCTCTCTATATCTCTGATGGTCTCAATTTTTTAGTCCCGGGTCGTCGAGCATGGTCGGATTCTTTCTTGAGGTACGGAAGTCGATTCTCGGCATGATGCCCATCTCATCTTTTACAGAACGGCCCTATCAGAATTGCAAGCGACAATACCATCTCCGCTAATAACTACAGTTGGAATAAAGTCGCAGACTACATCTGGATTGATCAGCCAGTGTGCGTTAGCTCAACTTAACTTTGTGATTATCTGTCTTACGATTGATATATAGAGGCACTGGATTCTCAACGGCCGATGCAGCTGGTTATAGTAAGACTTCGAGTAAATGCTTTATTTTTACATCACTAAGCAGACCCGAAGTTGCCGACGAAGACCAAATGGGAGCAGACTTTGTGGGTTTATCTTTTCGTGTATTCACACTTCGTACTCATAGATATTCTTTCAAGATGGGCTTCCTTGCAAATCTCGTCAAAGTTTTTCCGAGTCTTGCCACGCGTCCTCTTCATCTGACAGGAGAGTCGTACTCTGGGGTGTACATCCCGTACATTATGAAGGTTAGTCTCTAGTAAATGGCCGACTCAATTAACACAACTGATCAAACTTCAGGCGTATTTCTCGATGGCAAACCCACCGGTCAAAATCGTCAAAATTGCAATCGGAGACGGGTCCATCGCAGAAGACGAAGTGTTCGAACTCCTCCCATCAGTACGTTCAGCTACTTAAATTTAACGCGGTCTAACGCGCACATATCAGCTAAGCGTCATCGAGACATACCCCCAACTCATCGGCTACGACCAGGAGGTGTACAACTACTTCCAGGAGCAGTATGTTACGCACTTCGACCTAATCAGCCAGCGAGGCTCATACCATCGCAGGAGCCACCTCTGCGGCTACGACATCAACCTCACGTACCCGCAGAAAGGGAGCATCCCCACGGTTGCCTTCATCGATGCACGCGACCGCGATGTACCGTTCCTTGCCAAGAGCAACTACGCCAAGCGCGGTCTCGTGGCGGAGATCACAGAGCGCTACGCGCAGATGGAACCGGCAGACCGGGGGCTGCGGAAGCGCCAGCAGGAGGGAGGCAACGCGAAGCGGGACTTGAGCTTGCGCGCCAATGGTACCATCGATCCTTGGGTAAGTTGCGGTATTTGGATGTCATTTGGCCATGACTTACTTGGATATAGTATGGATGCGTGCTTTTTGCAGGTACTTATGATCATCCTCGGGGAACCTAATCAAAATCTAATCCGATTTTTCTCTCAGAACTGATCGACTATAGGTATGTCAACTTTGATGAACGCTGTTAGTGATCTTATCCAAATTTTCAACAGTTTGAATTACACGTTCCCTTGGAGTGAGTCCTTTTTCTCCCATCCTGTTCTGCTTTTCTCACTCGCCAACAGATATCACTGGGCAGGACTTCAACGTATGCGCAACTATGAACCCTTGTCCGCGTTCTAACCTTCGTTCGCCAGCCCTATGATATCCCGAACATCGATGGCCTCCCCAGCCTTCCGCCCGCGTTCCTTAATGGTTAGTAACACGACCCTGGATCATGAATCGTCCTGAAGTTGTATTAGATCCACGCACAGTAGCCGCCCTGCATGCTCCCACGAGCAAAGCCTGGGAACAGACCTTCGAGTTTGTATTCGGTGATCTCGGTCAGTCTGCCACTTTTTTCCCTTTCGAACGTTTTTGACGTATCGCAGAGGACGACCCGAGTGAGTATCTTGGCAGCGCCATTGAGCGGATAATCTGACTGGAAGGTTTCTTCAACAGGTCCGGTGTATGTGACTTCTATCTATCTTTGTGATTTCTTCTCATTCGATGTACTTAGTCCGATGAACTTTTTGTCCGATATGGCAACGAATGCAACCGCCCACAGTATTGGAGTTGTACTTTACTCAGGCAACGACGACGCTCTCATTGCCCACCGTGGGACTGAAGGTGTGTCTTAATTAGACAACATCTCAACTTATTCCTTATGCGTCATGCAGTGACGATCCAAGTATGTGGTCTGGAGCCAGATCGAATGTTTGTATTAACGCTACTATCAGAACACGACGTTTGGTGGGATTCAGGGCTTCTCCGTCAAGCCATCCACATCATGGACCGACGACACGGGCAAATCTGCCGGAATCGTCCACCAAGAAAGAGGCTGGACATACGTCCTCTTCAGCGGCAGCGGTCACCTAATCCCCGCGAAAACCCCAGCCAATGTAAGCACCACCCACCGCCATCTTCCCCACGCCGACGTTTTTTGCACTTACTCAGGCCCTGACGTTCCTCCGCGAATTCGTATTTGGCTCCAATCCCACTGGCTCCGTCGTGAAAACGCCCGCAGGGGCCATCAGCGTCATCGGCCAGGCGGACACGGCACTTGTCGGGGACGTTCTTCCTGGATCCGAGGGCATTGCCTACGTCACGGGCACTAGTACGGCGACATACGTATTCCCCACCGAGACAGTCGCAGCATGGAACACGTTCATACGCGGACAAACGGGGGCGTCCACCGCGAAGACACCTGTTGCCGTGTCGGACACCGCCAACGCTGCGCACCGGTCTGCGCCATTTGGACCGCTTCCCGGCGTCTTGGTCGTGGTCCTGGGTCTGCTTTGCCTGCTTTAAATTATCTGCATAAGTTAACTATATCCATCTTTGGGTTCCTTCGAGAGGGCCAGTAATTTCCGTATAATTCAGTTTTCTATCGTCTTTAGGCATTGTTGGGGATTCCTCTAGGTGTATCTCGTTACGATTTTATAATGCAATTTACGATCTTGATATTTATGCCGCAGTCTGTCTTGGCCTGGCCTATGCAAAGCTCAAGTTGATTATCCAAAACGAAGCGTGGGAAAAGAATAAACGGCCACTGCCACACCCTTGCAACATCCACTTTGATCTTCATCCCATCATACATTCGGAGGCATCTGTACATTCAAACAAGAAATGTGTACTGTCTGTTCAACAGCGACCCTTCCTGCTCAGGTCCTGCATCATTCCACTGGTGACTTCAATACCATGTAGACATCCCGGCTGCCATTTCTCAACAAGACCGCGCTGGAACATACCAACCTACCTCTACCGACATCAAAGAGATTAGTGGAACACTGGAGAAGGAAAACTTTTAGTCAACTTGCTGTCTCCGGGACTCGGGGAGATGACCACACTGGCTGCACGTCTACGCGGAAAGAGTTTTCTACTCACAGGAAGGTCCACAAAGGATACTATATATCTGCTCACTCCTCAGCCTGACTTTTACTGGCAAAATTGTACACCTACTGAGCTCTCTTCGCTTCATCCCCTTCACTTTCCTGCCAGTACCTGACCAGTTCTGGGCCAAAATTCCCACCACTGATGCCAAGCTAACAGGACAAACATGGTCACTGGCACCAACACAGACCTTGGTGTCGCCCTTGCAATACATCTTGCTCGCTTAAATCCGGTATATTATTGCAGTCTGCGATGTAAACAAAGGAGAGAAGGCAAAGGAAGAAATCATAGCACAGACAAGCTTCACAGGTTCGCTTGAAGTTTGGGAGCTCGACATGGCTGACTTTGGCAGTGTGACAAAGTTTGCGGGTCAAGTCAAGAAAACACTTCTGCGCTTGGACAGTGCTGTCCTCAACACTGGCATTGCAGTGAGCTCAGGCTGGGACATGACTTCTGATGGATGGGAAAAAATGTGGGGATTTCTGGCTCATCTGTGCAGAAATAATTAATATTGATTTGGCAGGCTACAGGACAACATGCTTTCCCCTGGACTTCTAGGGGTCTTATTACTGCCCCTTCTTGATGCCACAGCCAAGCTCCTGCCTCCACATTTGGTGCATCGAAAATACCCCAACATTTGACTATCACTGGTTCTGTATGTGCAGCAGGTTGTTCTGGCTTATATTGGTTCTCATGCCTTTACAGCCCTCTTCCTGGCAAAGTTCCCTGAGAAAACAGTGACCAACATGCTTCAGGCTTTGAACAACCTATCTAAACGGTCCAGACCCAACCGATACCCGGTTCCGAAGCTCTACAACCTATTCCTTGTACATGAAATCACTAAATTGCACCAAGCTGAGGCCATGGTGGTCAAGTATGATCACCTAGTTGTACAATTCATACACAATCTTCTAATTTGTTATATTCAGTGTTGTCAACCCAAGAATGTGTGCCTCTGATATTGGGTGCAATCACACTCTGAGTCCAATTGTGTTGTGAGTTCAATTTCTAAAGCTTGAGAGCCAGATGACATTCTGATGGTGCTTAGCTATCTCTACCACAATGTTGCTTGGCTGACATCCAAAGGCACTCTCAAGATGGTCTATGCAGTGCTCCACGATACTCCTGGGGCATACATTAGTGCAGGTGAAATTAGAAAGTGAGAGATTATCTTTTGTATTTTCTTCTGTCTGGATAAATTTTGTGTTGTGCCAGACCCTTGATGTGGAGTCACAGCAAGGAGGTGATACACACTCAGAAAAAGGCCTGGGATGATATGGCAGAGGTTTGGAGAGCAGTCGCTCTGGCATTCTTCATGCTTAGTATCCAACCATGGGCCCATTAAGTTATCTTTTGCATTTATGACACATACATTCTAATAGGTTTGTTCTATGAAAGCATATAACTACCCTGGAAGCCCCTGCAATGCCCTACAGCATTTGTCAGAGTAATTGATGAAGCCCATCTTCAAGGTGCTGCAGAACAAACATGAGGATGTTACAGAGACACCGAACATGAGGCTGTATTAGTGTTTCAGTCTTCAACTTGAATGACATGAGTTCATTCATCACAAACAATCCAGCAGGTGAAAGATAGAAGCATCTGTTTCCTTACTACGTTGCTGATAAAACCACACCATTCAGCCTCCAGCTTCAATGTTGAAGGCTGGCAGCAGGGAGGTTCATCCCCTAGGTCCATTGGAAAATTGTGATTGCATCTACAGCAATCTGATCAAGAACTGTCAAAGAACATCAGCAATTCAATATGATTATGAGGGTTACATGAAGTTGGGAAGACAAGTAACTTGAACAGCATCTCAATTTGCACATGACTCGAGTTTGCCTCAGAATCATTAAAACTATATGTATCATCATCCTACAATAATCCTGGACCATTGGAAATCAACCAGGAGGGTTTACCTATGATTTACTTCATCGTAGGAGGCGCAAAAACTACAAAAAGTAAATGGGCCTGACCGGGAATTGAACCCGAGGGCATGGGACTCGCTTATGACCCGAGGAGCGAACATGTTTGTCATCCACACGTGCAGGGGCCCCTGCTTTGCAGTCATAGAATGGTCTGATCAACCCCGTGATCGCTCTGGCGACACGTTGTCGCATGACGTCACCCAAACAAGTGTTTGTCATCCGCACGTGCCCGCCCGACATGATCCCGTGATCGCTCTTTGAGGGCTCTGCAGGGGCCCCATCCCCTTGAGTTGATCCCGTGATCGCTCTTTCTGAGGGGGGTCCCCATGGCACCTTGGCCCAGGCCACAGGCCTCAGCCCCTCAGGGCCACAAGCCCTCCATTATACCTTGTTAGGGTGTGTATTGTAGATTTCATGAAAAGTTGATGCAGGCAAAAAATTTGTGAGCAGTCTCAAGGCTTTTGGAAACGGCCGTAACCGGGGAACCAAAAGGGGTTCCAGTGTGCGATGCGCTCACGTGACAGCATCGCGTCGCGTCGCTTAATTGTCGAGCGTTTGTGGACTGTCACACCTGTGGCTGGTTCTGTCCCAACCCCCTCCTGGCCACCCCGTAGCTCAAGCGCCTCCACCCGCAGATGGGCCTTGGCGTTCAGTTCTGTCAGGTCCTCTTCACAATGACCAGGACGTTCCGAGCTTACGGCAGCCTATCGTCTGGATGATCTGTCTCTGCAGTGTTGCTCAAGCGCCTCCACCCACAGAAGGGCCTTGGCGTTTAGTTCTGTCAGGTCCTCTTCACAATGACCAGGACGTTCCGAGCTTCACTGCCGAGTAGACCACCCTTCACCATCTTGGGCCCACCCACCTCCCAAAACTAACCCTAACCCTAACCGGAAAGAAAAAAAGGCAGGACCCGAATAGGAAGTGGATGTTATCTCAGCCCTTGAAAAAAAAAAAGGTCAGATCAGGATGTGAATGCGAGACATAGACCTTGGTACCTGCCTACGTGCTAAAATAAACAGGTCAAGTAGTTGAACCTTCAGTGGACATCCCACATGGCAACTTGAGCTGAAGCGCTGTGAGGCACGAACAGCGCTACTTACAAGTCAAGTCTGTATACTCGCCGAGTCAGATGATCTCGGCGAGTGGCTGTGCGGTGTTTTCAGTCGACGACTTCAGAATCGCGGCGTACACGACGGACCGTCCGCACCTCTCTAGAATTTTTTGACCCACCCACCGTCCCCACAGACATATTTATTTACTTTACTAATTTATTTATTTAATTACTAACTTAGTGTGATGAGTCTAACTTGATTTACGGCTACAGGCATTCTCTGCTCCAGAGCCTTCAAGTTGACATTTGTGCTGTGGCAGAGGTTTGCTCTCAACAGCGAGCCCAAGGCTTCCACTCCCATCCATGTTGTTCCCGCTGACCATTAGCGAGGCGACGACAAACGTAACACCGTAGGCTGTAGCTCGGCATCGAAGCGGCGTACTGGCTGTTTACTATTATTATTATTATTATTATTAATGCTACGCATTTTATGGCCTGATGGTCTAGTAATATGATTCCTTGTTAGGGTCCGGTATCAGAAATGATCACGTGTGTCGGGCTTCATGGCTCTACAGGGGCACGTGCCAATACGCTATGGGTCACCCATCGCCAAACTTCAACAGTTCACCGACCGCGCGTGTTCTTGACCAAGCGCTTAAGGTATCCGCCAACCGCTTTCGTTGTGCTGCCCAAATGCCCCTCTCAGTGTTCTGCCATCCCAGCGCGCCCTTACCCAATGTCTCGTCGAAATACATACGGCCGCAAAACTCCGATATCTCATCGATCTCATCCTATACGAAAATGGAGACGTCCATCCTGTTGGACTTGAATTTTGCACAGAAGACATTACATACTTCCACCGTGGCTCTGAACATGTCCTGTCTCCATTGGCTGCATCTATCATGATCCACTCGAGACCGGACCGCAGGTGAGTCATAGATATTATTTTATTCATTGTTCAACATTAACGCGTTAACGTTTTAACATTCAACGTTGCAATGGTAGCTGGCGCCACGTGAGCTTGCAAACGGCTAGCATAAGTGATAGATAAGGTAGACGAATAACGGAGGAGTCACATCTTTTGATCTCATCACTTTCGTGACTCTTGAGTCTTCATTCTTTTCTGCTCGGTACGCTCACTGTCTGGAGCTTACCTCGCACATTTTTGGGGCTTTTTGAGGCCTCTCTATGTTCCATAGTCGTCCTGGCCAGCTCTCAGCTTCGTTTTGATACTCTTGGACCTCTCCGCTGCTGGGCGATGCATTTGCACTGCGACTGACGTCATAGTGTTACTGGAAGAAGAACAACACTTTAAGCCTTGAAAAACGGATTCAAAGCATGAACATGCACTGTAATCCTTACAGACTTCACAAGCTAAGTGTTGTTCTTCCAAATAATTCAATTTCTATCAATCTGGCCATATGTGCCTCATCTGCCATCTGTGCTCGTAAATACCGGCGCCTGTGTCCGGTATGTTACGCACTAGCGCTCGTCTGCCCATCTAGTGTCGTCCCGGGGCTTGCGTCCCGGTACGTCACGCACTAGCGCTCGTCTCCATCACTTGACTTGGGCTCATCTGCTCGGGTCTCCCATCACTTGACTCGGGCTCATCTGCTCGGGTCCCCATCATCGATTGGCAGCACAAATCGTGCCTGCTTCTCTATCTGTCGTCTTGTGCTCACACCCTACAAGGGGCACATGCACAAGAAATTTCTTTCGGCTCTCCCATTCCTTTTTCTCGTCATTTGGGCTGGGTGGGCCCATCATTTGAATCTGCTTTGATATTTGAGTTTATCTGGAACGACCGGCCTGTTTGCACCCATCTAAAATATCCATCTTCAGCTGCAGGCTGGTCGCAGTGCACTCTTGCTAAATCAGTGATTCAGAGAGTTGTTATTGGAATTTCTCTTCCATTCAGCTTGATATTTCAGTCAAATTTAATCGGCTGGGTTCGTTTTTACGAGCCGTCGAGGGAGGGAGAGCCTCCTTTTATTCTTCTCCGCATCGCTCCTGTTGGGGTTTCGGTCGTGGAAGATTCGCCCTTCAGCGAGCTTTGCTCTTTGGAGCTATGCTCCGGGTTTGGGGTTCTTGGGCTTCATCTTTTCCTCCCGAAGTCTTTGAGCTCCTCGTGTTCCGAAATTGACTCTTCTTGTTCCAGAACTTCAAGATTCCAATCCGCTCCGAGCGTCTCCGTCGCAACCTTCCACGTTGTCGGCTGAGCCTCCGTTCTGGACAAGAGACGCGAAGCAATGGCGAGAACGAAACAGCCATTGCTTCGCGGGTCGTCAATTTCTTGACAAACCCAGTTCTCAACAATCTTTACCTCACCGTCACTCTCGCTCTGACTTTCTCTGCGTTGTGTATATACCTATCTATATGATCTTATGTTATCCTCATGATAGTACTACCTTATCCAGGCATTACCCCGTGTGGTCGTTCAACGTTCAACGTTCACCCACACCCCAGTTGTAGAATGCCATACCGTGCGGACACCGACATACTTTACATGTACAATTACTTCGGTAGCCTTCGTTGTTCTATTGCACTTCATAATATAACCAACCGTATGAGCCAAAAGCTGAAAATAGTAAATATATGAAAAGCTCGACCGCAATTTGATGCCGAGATCAAACTCGGTCCACTCCAATTAATGTGGCCTGGTGGTCTAGTAGTATGATACCTTGTTAGGGTGTATTGACTTTCGAGGTGGCCCCGGGTTCAATTCCCGGCCAGGCCCACATTTACCTTTTTATATTTTTAATATAACCTTCTTTCGTCATCTGTTTTATTTCTTCTTTTGCCTTACGTAAGCAGAAGCTTATATAAGCGCCCTAACAAGGAATCATACTACTAGACCATCAGGCCAATGAAAAGATAATATTTTCAATTATCATAGCAATAAAAAGGCTTCAGGCTACTATTACTGCGTTAAATCTGGCCTGCTGTGCCCGCTCCAGGCTGCCGACGCTCACGTTACCATCCAACAATTCATTAACCCTCCAAACCTCGTGTTTACGAGTCATAAATTCGCGAAAGCACTACAATGAAGACATCCTATTATTATCTGCCCATTCTGGATTTTTTCTGGGGGGATCCATTGACTCTTGGAGCAGAAGTCACTTCCTCCGGAAAAAAAACCTTTCCACATCAAAGACGTTTTGCAGAAGGTCTGGACTGGGCTCATCCTGAAAAGGCCTACCAAAAGCAGTAATCCTTAGAGCCATCCATCAGTACTCGGAACGAATAAAAAGTTTTGACCAGTGTCAAGGTTTTCGGTAAGCTTCGGGCCAATGGCACATCTACTAACTCATATTACCGTCTCAAAGAGCAATTATGCCGCAGCAGCATCGGAACCCGAAGGCCCCCCCGTGCAACAACCATATGTTCCTTACTTCCTCTTCCTTGAGTAGTGTTGCCGCGGTCCGGTTCGGGTCCGGTTCTCACCCAAATTTCCCGAATCTCGAACCGGACCATCGGTTCGGTTCAATGAAATCGCTGAACCTTGAACCGAACCCCAGGTTCAGGTTCAGCGGGGTCCGGTTCAGGTTCAGGGGAGTTCGAACTGGTTCGAACCGATTTTCCTCCTCCCACGGTAAGTCATGCCTCCTGGGTATAATAACGACACCTACAACCAGCGTACACATTTCCCACGACTATTTGGCCTTACCAAGGCCTTCCCGTCGCATTCTCTATGTAATATCAAAGTAAATTCCATCATGATTCATGCATGCACCTGTTATTGTCTGAGTCCTTAGTCATACCAAATATAAGTTTTTTAGAAACATACGCCCGTTAGGGATTTTCTACCTACCATTCTCAATAAGAGTATTAGGTGGTGGTAAGTGCTCTGATAAGTATGCCTCGGTTCAATTACATCAAATTTTACTCTGCAGTGAATGATCCTCTTTGACAGGATAGACTATTATCCCAAACGCTCCCAAAGGAAAATGGAGCTGCCTCTTTTAACATCCGTGTTCCCTATCATTCACTGGTTGAACATTTCAAAATTTTCACCTTCTTTTTCAGTGAAAAATGTCGTTTATTTTTCACACATTTTTCACTGAAAAAGCAGGTGAAAATTTCAAAACATTTTCATCACTTTCTTATTTTATTTCGAAATTTTCACCTTGAATCGAGAAAGTGCTGAAAAAGTTTTAAAATTTTCACCTTCTTTTTCAGTGAAAAATGTCTGAAAAATAAACAACATTTTTCACTGAAAAAGAAGGTGAAAAAATTGAAATGCTCAACCAGTGATTCAATTCAACAGCAGTGTCGCTGGTTTCTCAAACTCATACATCAAGAGAAAAAATTGGCGCAATAAAAATAGGTATGATGTGTGACTGTAATTGCACAGGAAACATTGCAGTACATTAGGGGCAGTCAGAGTAGACGATTAAGCTGTGATTAAGCATTTTGATTCTGGATTTATTTGAGCGTGGGAGAATCAAGTTAATTGTGAATCATCGAGGATCATTGAAGCAGCTCTGGAGGCGATTCAAAGATGATTCTGATTATGGTCCTTTATTATGGCCTTAGGGCTGATTGTCGCTTAATCGTCTGTCTCCATAATCAGCTCAGAATCAGATTTATTTCCGGGGCGGTCAGGGTAGGCTTTGATTATGCCACGATTCTGAGTGATTATGAGCATTTCAAAAATGCATAATCATGGCTTAATCACATCCATAATCACTGCTTAATCGTCTACTCTGACTGCCCCTATTGCTTCCTCAGAGTACAACTTGAACCTCAATACCTACCGGAACTTTACAGCTGATAATAAATGTAGTCTCACCCCTTTGCATACAAAAATGACAGTGAAAACTAATGTTTTCTCTTGTCACTGGTCCAAGTGAGGTTCGAACCGGTTCGAACCGGTCCAGGCAGGTTCAAAGAAGTTCGAAATTTATTGAACCTTGAACCGGACCCCGGGTTCAGTTCGGTGAACCACACAGCCACTGAACCTGAACCCAGGTCCGGTTCAGGTTCAGTTCAGGTTCACAATCGGTTCTGAAGCGAACTGCGGCAACACTATGGACCTTGAGACCCATAGTATCAGCCTTGTCTCGTCTCATCCATCACCGCCGATTGAGGTCCACTGGACACTATGCTGCATACTTCCCTATCAAAAACAGACACTGGTGAATTGCATGTCCATCGGCCTTACAACCGCTGTGCAATTTCAGAGTGGCAGGTGAGCAGCCTCCTGAATCCACATAGGCAACTTGACAGGGATGAACAACTTTGAATGCGACTCAAAAATGAGGATTGACATGCACCCTGACATGCTGATGTACTGGGACATAATCAGACATATATGAGGCTCTCTTTCATGCTTGATGCTGCATGCCATGCCACCCTGGGGATCTTCGCGGAGATTACTCAGGTGATCAAGTGGTTGAAGGCAGATAGTGCCCATAGCACGCATCTGACGCAATGTGTGTAGTACGGAACCCGACTGTTTCTCGATGGGACCGCGTCGGAATACCTATCTACCTACCTCAGAGCCATCCGCAATCCATCTATATCCGCTTGACCGAGGTCACGAGTCAACAGGACCTGCAAACATTACTGACGTGACGACGAACCGCCGCGTGAGACTTCCATCTCGTCTGTCTGTCCGTCTGTCCAATAAACTCGCGACCCCTTTTTGCCGAGCCCCGAGTCGGGATCCGTAAAGTTACCTGGGCCCATGGGTTCCGAAAAGAATGCGCATGTCGTTGGTTAAGCAGCGGCTACTGGATGCTGCTGAGTGAGCATGAGTGGGAGGCCGAGGACAAGACATATGCAGAGTGCCATGAACCTTGCGGTTGTAGTCTTCCTTGCGTAAGATGTCATGAATCGACCATTGGATGAGGCTGTTAAGTATGGAAGGTGGCGTGAAATGGAAACAGTTGGGATAGTTGCCTCTGAACGCGAACTTTCGAACTCGAAATTAAATCACAGTGGATTAAAAGGGGTTAGAGCGGATTCAGATTGGATTCACGCACGTCATACGCCAAGAGCCAAGACTCCACCTCCTTACTTAAAGACCCCTCTACCAGAGAATTCCCTTACACCACCTCCCCCCAATCCACCGCCATGGACTTTATAAAGAAATTCACCGAAAACAAGGGACAAGAGTCCGGCAACACGCAGGGGGGCCATGGACAGCAGGGAGGAGGGCCAATGGATAAAATCAACGGCGCGATGGGCGGGGGAGCATCCGGAGAGGCTAAAGAAGGTATATTCGTTCGGTTTTTTCGAAATCTTTGCAGCGCTGACGGGGCACCTCACAGACTACCTTGACAAAGGTTCGTAACAAGGTTCGGAGCGAGAGAAGTTGAACCTAGTTGTCTAACGTTGACCGCTTAGGGGTCGATTTTGTGCAAGAACGCATGGGAGGCGGCGACCAGAGCAACGAGAGCGCGGTCGAGCAGGCGAAAGACGAGCAGATCTCGGATGCCATTCGCAAGCAGTATAAAAAGTGAGGACCACCGATTGTCCGCGCTTCTATTGTGACCTCGACATACTTCCAGTGCAACCGGATCGGATATCCCTATCAAAGACAAGAATTAACTTGAGGACACTTGTAAATTAGCGAAGAATCCACCGACACTGTAATGCAACGACGAACTCAGTTGATCGTAACTGAGGCACAAAGGACCTTAAGAATCCATACACGTAGCTCCGAGAGGTTGCTGAATGCCATGCCGACCTTGACTCCACCGCACTCGCCGCTCATTTCGCGACCACATATTTTGGAAACGAGCCAAGGAGCATCAGTTGACAGATACTTGTGTCTGATTGGCTAAGCAACAAACAATGACATACGTACGCCTCATCCGATCATGCCTCCATCTGCATTTCAAAAGGCAGATCACTGAGATCAGAACTCGTTCCTTCGGACTTCCTGCAAACGCGTCGAGCTTCGGATCCTAACAAGGAAGTGTCGATGAAAGGAGCAGGATATAGCTGCTAAGAGGCGGAGGTTACAACCGTGACATCGACACAAATTTCCAAGCAGGTCCAATTTCCAAAGCAGCTCTCGAGTCGCCCCCGCTCGGTGATCAAACTCGAGAGTCCATAGGACCTGCAAGCGTCATGGCTCCATTCCCATGACATTCCGGTCGACCGTCGCATGAGAGTCGAGACTTCCATCTCGTCTGTCCTTCCGAGTCTGGAGTCGCATTGAACTTGCCAAGCTCTGAGTCGAGATCCGACAAGTCACCCTGAGCTACCCCGGGCCAGGCATGATCATCTACTGCCGCCCCAATTGCAACGCCTTAGCGGACTCAAATTTGCGACTGTGCGACAAGCTCTTCCCTACATTACCGGACTTGCCGCGCAACGCTCTCACTCTCAACTTCGAGCCGTTCCCATTTTTCCTTCGAACAGGAGTCCGTGCAGTGAGAGGCTGCCCGCTGTGGAGTTGCAAGTTCTCGCTTCCATTATTGGACCTTTTCGGTTCAATTCGGGTTTGAAGTGAACGTCCACACTATGAGGACACGAGCCTCTTCGATGGAGTACGACAGCGGCCCGAACGCTACTCAAGTTGTGCCTCTCTTCGATGTCCTCTTTGGTGGCGTCCGGGCCACGAAAGCCATACATAGCCTTATTGAACCCCGAGACCAGTCTGTTCTCGGTAAAGGCCCATAGTTCACGTGTTCCGGGTTGGTTCCGAGTTTCAATTCACGGTAACTCGAAGAAGTCGCCGCCAAATCGCCGCTCATTGTACGGCTCTGTCGGGTCTAAAGTCAACGCAGTCCGAGGCTTCGCCCATAATTTTCGATATCCATTGTCTACTACAAGTCCGCACACCGCTTTGGGGCCTGCTGGAAACTTTTAAGTCGAACATTCCAGGAACAGCACTAAGTAAATTATAGTGATAGTGTATTCAATGTAACTGATTCCACATGCCAGTCGCTTCCCGCTGCTAGAAGCAACTGTACACATATATGACATGGAGTTGAATATGGTTGACGTTCGAACGTTGAATTTTTGAGTGCTATTCGGCCCGCGCACTTCTAACGGCATTCGAATCAGAATTACGACCATCGGCCGGACGATTCTTTGAGGACCTAACGCCGATAGGAGGCCCACAAATAGAACTACGTATAAGTATGGGATTGAATCAGGGGAAACCCCCAGTTTTTGGGTCGACCCATCCGCCACCAATGCATTTGTTCGCTTCCTTCGTGAAATCATTCTCTGCGATTCTGCTGTATTTCAGCGTCAGTTCCAATGCCCTTCAATACAAAAACGACATCAATTGCCCCAAGGGCGACTTCGCTGGCTTTGTGCACAATAGCTATCTATACGACCGCCCTGTAGACAAATTCACCAACATCACCAAGTCGTTTTTCAACATACCGTGGTATGTGCGTATAAATCCCACTGCTGCCTCTCTGTTTTTGGTTTTCTCTAACGTGGAACAACATTGAATCAGGGCGGCGCCGACGTAATGAACACCACCGGCACCGACAATGTCCCTGGCGCGACGCGTGCGGGCACCTTCGACGGTGAGCCATTCAACGAGACGTTGACGGCATACGAAGCGGGTGCGGGCGCGCTGGAGTTCACGTACTTCGGGCTGCCTGCGGCGTACGTGCTCCCGAACGGTGATCACCTACGATTTTCGTATTACGCCGAGACCCACCGCTACGAGAGTATATGTGAGGGCACGTCGACGTTTATCGACCAGGTCACCTGGTGGTGTTCCAACGCGCCTCGTGATTCGTTCGATTTGTGGGTCAGGCTGCACACGGTCACGTTCGATAATATGGCGACGACAGTGGGGGCGAGGGTTTTTACCGGAGATTGTCCTCGTGCGTAGACTTGTTGCTTCAAAGTTTCCTACTACTGATACCTTGTCACAGGGACGAAAGACTAGGATTGCCACTCGGACTAAGCGGACGAGAGTTGATTTTAGATCTGCACGGGGTGAATAAACGAAACAAACAGAAAGATGTTGCACACAGAGCGTTTGTAATAATTGGCGGTAGTGCGGTCGAATTCCACCTTGGATGAACACCTACCGCTTTCCAGAATATTGCGGTCAATCCAAAGTCATTGTCAGAACACTACGAATCAACGTGAATAGAAAGAAGTACCTATATGTAGGTGGTATAGGGACCGCAGTCAACCATGGACCTGTAATATTTGGTGCCTGGAACGGCGGATTTAATCCATTTTCCCGAGCACAATCCAGCAGCGTTCTGTGCATGTCATGGCGGCTCCATGGATGTTCCCACTGCATCCACCTTCTCTTCAAGTCGCAATCGTTCTAACTTCTTGCCCAATTGATCATACACCCGGATTCCTCGTGACATTCCTCCCACAGGGTCGTGTAGCAATGTCAGCAGTGTTCATCGCACGGTACCCACTCCAGGAGCATAATGGCCCACAGAATCCACTCCCTGTGATTGTCAGAATCGAAGAACTTCGTGAAGAGCTATCCATGCCCGGCGCATCTTCCCACTCGAGACGAAAATAATAGCGGCGTGCACAGAGTACGCAGGATTTCGACAGATGGAATCGAAGGATAAATATTATGGTGTCATGAGCCCCCTGCATAACCCAAGGTAATTGAATTCAGCAACGATTTCACGTAAACACGGAGAGAATAACTTGCCTAGACGAATAAGGATCAAAATTCCAGAGTACAGTTCTGCAATGGTCGGTCACGAGAGATAAAAATCCACGAAGTACTTCCCTGAGCGGGAAGAGGTGGGTCGACAGCCCCAGTCCATGATCAGAATGGTAGAAAGAAGTGAGGCAATGCGTGCATGAAGATCTGGGGACATGCGCGTGATGTGCATCTACTTCGTCTTCTCCTAGATAGGCATTCAGCAGGGAAAGTGGTCCAAGAACTTCAATGTGACGATAAGAGTCGCATCTTTCGAGACCACGCAGGTGGAATGGGCTGACCTGCCTTTGACGAAGCGTAATGAAGTTGTCTTTGACACTACTCGGAATCCACTGGGAATTTAGAAGCCTCTGAGGATTGAAAATGAGCGTCCGTGGGAGCAAGAGAGGGCTTCAATGCGGGAACGGAACGCTTCTGGTCCTTGTTGACTTTCTATTGTTTCGCATAGCCGAAGAGTTCCAGAACATACCCGCCGACCTAGTTCTGCAATTGCCGCGACACAGAACGCAGAACAATAAAGGTTCTAGGGATTAGTTCCCGAGTCCATACAACGTGTTTGAAGTACTTGAGGCCACAATAACCCTCGATTCGTTCCATCCCTGCAGATGTTCGGCAAACCTTGCGACTTCCGCGTCATCTTTCCATAGAGAGTTCCGGGAGCATTTATACTGAGAGAAATTCAGCGTTGTATTCACTTCCTCTTGCTCAAGCCGATAAGTATGTAGTTGAAGGAGAAAGGAGAGAGGAAACGTGGCAGTGCTGTACACAGCGCGTGACATTGTGACACTGTCTCGTCCTTTCCATGTCCAACAAATTCCGGCATAGACCACAGTCCGAAGAGGAAGACGCGTCGGCCCTCAAGCTCGGAGCTGGTACCTCAAACTGCGTCCAGGAGATAGCCAAACTCATATCAGTCCCTTCCAGAGTTCAACAACGCCGGTTGTCTGCTCATCTCCGAAGTCAAATATCTTCTGGAGAACAGGGACAAGGATGCGCCGGACACCAAGTGCGTCGTATAAACGCAAAATTCAATGGTGGGGCTCGTGTTTTCATGATGTTTGTCCTCCAGGGTGTACAACAAAACGCTGGAGTACGTAAAGACCTTCACCAAGTTCAACACGACGGATTCCGCCAGTGCGGTCCGAGAGTGCGTCGTGGCGGTCTGTTGGACCTTACTTGAGATACTGAAGACTTTTCGAAGCACACTCCGACGAGAGCCTGCGCTGACTCAGTTCGAGACCGCCCAAATAGCCAATTTGTGTCCCGCGACTGCAGAAGAGGCTAAGAGCGTTATTCCGAGGTTAATCGGTCCCTTTCTTTCGATGCGGACTGCTCTAAACTGTCTCTCATGCACAGTCTGGTCAAAATCGACGATGACCGCCTTGAAGCCCTGCTAAGGGATATTCAGACTATGCGAAAGTACCAGTCTTGACCGGTTTCTCTGGTGTATTTGGTGTATTTGTGCGTAGAATCTACATTGTTTCACTCAAACAACAGCTTCTTGGGATGATTTCGCATCATCTTGTTTGGCCTCGAAATCGTTGCCTCGATATGCATATGAAGAGAAAGAGCGCTGCGACCAGGTGCAGCAACTCCAGGATTCGTCCCACAATCGGAAGTTACCCCGCACTCATCTCTCATTTGGCAGTGAGCCAGAAGTACTATGTATGACCGTGGGTTGCGTTGTACCAAGATCCCCACCCACGCCATGTCTTCGAAAGATGGACATATAGAAAGACATATACCCATTGTCAATCAGCCCTCAGTATCTACTCGCAGACGTTTATCCAGATGTACATCCTCCTCGTCCGATTCCTCGACCTGCATGCTCTCTTTCACCGTGTCGGGGAAACTTGTCGCATCGAAGAGCCTCTTCTCCTTGAAAGGCATCTTCCTCTGCCTCCCTTTAATGACAGCGGCCGGCGGGATCGTTCCCTTGGGATTCAGGTACAGCAAGTCGTTGCCCTCGTACGAATCAACCATCCGGATCCAAGCGTCGAACCTTCGGGGCATGAGGAACGTGACGCAGATGGAAGCAGAACAGAAAAGACGTACAGGCCATCGCGGTCCTCGACTTTGCGCATATTATCGTAGATATATTTTTGTTTGAACTCTGCCATCGCGTCCTTGTAGATGTCGAAATCGATTGGTGGGCGATAGTCGGGGTCGGAAGGCTGCAACT
Source organism: Mycena sp. CBHHK59/15 (assembly GCA_029204085.1). Classification (NCBI taxonomy): domain Eukaryota; kingdom Fungi; phylum Basidiomycota; class Agaricomycetes; order Agaricales; family Mycenaceae; genus Mycena; species Mycena sp. CBHHK59/15. The sequence goes on from JARGXW010000056.1 coordinate 304,061, forward strand.
TAGCGTTGACGGCCGCGACCTTCGCATTGTACGTGTCGAAGATCGGCCGCTCCAGCAGGAGGCCGAGCGAAGGCATCTTGGGGATGAAGACATCCCGGGGGCCGTACAGCTCGTCAATAATCTGCGCCGGGGTCCCCGTTCTGCAGGAGAGCACTATTGCGCTGATCATTTTACGCTGGGAGCTGGTGAGTTGTTCCGGAGGCAAGCGGGGTGGAAGGACCCACAATCTGATGCAAGATTGGTCAGTTACGGGCTGAGACAGTCGTATTTCGGTGGAAATTACCTGGTGCATCATGAAACTCTGTCCATGAAAAAGGACTGAGATCCATTCCGTCTCCCCATATACCACCGGATCGTCGATCTAAACAGTTCTGAGATTAGCACAAGGCGAAATGATGAGGCAGCACGACTCACCACTACGTTTTTCATGATCCTCTGGTTGCTGCGATCACTGAACTCTCCATTGACAGTAAAGTTGTGGAAATTGTGCGTCGCCAAATATTTTTTGGACATCGATCGCAGCTGCTCGAGCTGCGCAGAATCGACCCTCCATGCGCGTTTACGGACCATATCTTCCTGTTCGCTGGACCCGCCAATATTATCCCAAAAGGGATGCGTCACAAATGGAGAGGGGCATGCTGGTGTGAGAGAAGCGGCGTGCTCCGTTAGCACGCGGTAAAGCGGGGATCCAGGTTTTGGAGGAATCAATAGGTATGTAGGGAAGAAATAGGTATACTTCCGACTGTCGCACATGCTGAGGGGCAACATGAGGACGTTGTACATCGTCAAATTCAGGACCTACACTCGTGGATTGAATGAATTTTGGACACGAACCTGACGGGAAATTGATGAGAGAACATATGAGCGACGCTACGACGACCTACCCGCCCCCAGATCCGGATTTCTGGTGGCAACTCGTCGTTGAGGCGAGCTACCATGTCCGGTATACCTGGAACAACGGTAATCATTTTGAGCGAGACAACGTTGCCAGCTGCGTGTACACCGGCGTCTGTTCGTGCTGCGCGGGCCAAGTTAACCTTGAAAAGAAACCCTCAATAATCACAGCACGCCTGCGTGATGAAGACCTCGCACTTTAACAGGGTCGTCTGCGTTATCTTGCGATACCGCCCCCGCCCTGACCATGGCATCGAAGAGTGCATTTTCGATCGTCTTCACGTTTGTTTGTCTCGAAATAATTCAGGGCGCAATGCTACACGTATGAGAAATGCTCACATCTGCATCCCCCGGTATCCCGACCCGCAAAACCCAATCAAGAGCACGCACGCGCGCTTGGGGAGCCGGGGCGCTTTCGACTCCTCGCTCGCATCCACGGACTCTCCCTGCGCTTCGTCATTACGCGAGCGGCGCCGCCGCCCCGAATTCTTCGTGTCTTTTTCTTTGCCCTTGCGCGACTTGGGGAATCCCGCCGCATCGCGGCGTTTAGACTGAGTCTGGTTTGGCTCCCCGCTGGAGCTGACCGCGGACTCGCCAGCCTGAGCGTCTGCCACGGAAGGCTCAGCCACCGGGGCCGTCTCCGCGTTGGCCGTCGCGTCCTCCTCACGCGACGTTTTTACGCGTTTTGGGTCGGCACCTGGAGAATCTTCGTCCAGCGCACGCTTCGCTCCTGCTGACTGGTCCATCTCTGCACGAAGACTCTGAATTATGCGTGCCGCAAACGGTGGGACCCAAAAAGTCCGTCTGGAACTACGGATTCGGGTGCAGGTTTGGAGATTTCTGTTTCGGCACAGAAGGACAGAACGGAGCATAGATTAGATGAGCATGGACGCGGCCAACTCACGACGAAAGCGGGCCCTCACCGAAGTGGAAAGAGTTAAGTGCCTTGTCTTTGGATTCGACGTCACAGACAAATAGAGAGGGACCAATTTACTGAGGACTAATAAGTAATTGGTGGTTATCCATATCTAACTCCAAGAAGGCCGCAGAACAGCAAATTGTTTATGTACACGGAAGCTCGAGGCGGGCCGAATAGGGGCCACAGAAGAAAACTACATTGGATTCTCAACAAGCTACTATAAGATACATCCAGCGGGACTAGATACAACAGAGTTTTAGTATCAGATTCACATACAACGGGCGACAAGCAAGCAAAATCACAACAGGGGGGGGCAAGAAAAATAACAATGAGAGCCTACGGCATAGGCGGGCCCATATACGAGAGCCCCGAGTGCGACGACACCGACCCGCGACGCGAGCGCGGCGCAGGCACAGGCACCGGCTGGGGATTGGTATCTGCCGCGAAGTACGCGGGGTCCACATACGAGCTCGCGTCGAAGCGCGCGTACGACCCCGTCGAGCGTAGGGACGTGGTCGAGCGCTGGTGCGCGAGCGACGGCCCCGGCGCGAGCTCGCCCTTCCCGGACTTGCGGCTGAAATTCGAGAGCGCGCTGAGGGGGCGGGCGAGCGGCGGCTGCTGCTCTGTCGCGCGCGCTGGGTTGTGCGCCGACGCGGACCGGCCCCGATTCACGCTCGTGGTGCTGCCCGAGAAGGGAGACGTTGGGTAATTGCCCAGCCCGGATCTTGGGCGTGCATACGAGGGGTCGACGCTCGGGCCGCCGGAGGGGAAGACGATGGGCGAGGAGATCTGTTTGCCCTTATAGGTGACCGGAACGGTGACTTCGGCTGGTACGGTCACGGTCTGGGGCACGAAACCGGACGGAAGATTGGATTCTTGGCTCCGGGGCAGTGGCTGTTGGTAGTTCGGGTCGAGGTATTGGTCTATGCTGGGTGTGGTGCTCATGTGGAACGGGATTTGAGAAGATGACTGCGACTGTAGGCAACTTGAGCATACGGAGATCATTGGGAGGCACACAGAGCACATACCGGGGGCTCAACGTTGATCGTACCAGAGAATGGAGACCCGACGTCAGAAGGCGAGATCGGACGCCGTTCTTTGACGCGCCGCAGGCTAGGTCTATTCGCCACGTCGACCATGTTAGGAGGCTGGGACCACCCAGATCTCCCGGTGCTCCCTGACATGGTCCTCGCACGCATGTGGCCCAGAGGCACGGGCCCGGTCTGGGGCGACAGCGGCGCAGGGAACGTAAGGTTGGCAGGAACCCGCACATTCCTCGGCAGCCGGCTCTTCGAGGATCCAGACTATCTTCAGAGTCAGCAATCGCACCAGACACGAAGAACACCTCCTCACCTCAGCATTCGCCACCCCGTCCCGCCTCCACGACTCCGGCAACTTAGGATTCGACCACCGCAACTCATCTGCGATGACCTGCTTCTGATGTCGCGCATCCTTCTCGGGCAGCGGCGGTGGCAACGACTCCGCCGACTCGCCCATGCTCTTCGCCCGCTGCGGCGCCTCGTCCCACCGGCGCTCCGGCGCCGCATACGCGTACGGGCGCGGACGTGTGTCCTCCCGGATCGCACCGAGGTCGCTCCCGTACTCCCCCGCGAGCTTCGCAACGTTCTTGTGCGAGACGCGCGACGACTCCAGCGACGCGTGGCGCGAGTGGCGGCTCGTCGCCGAGCGTCCCGTCACCGAGCCCGCGTTCGAGCGCCCCGTCGCCGAGCCCGCATTCGAGCGCGGGCGCTTCGGCTGGTACCACGACTGCTGCGCGGGTTCCTCCACGCGCTCGCGGTTGTACCACGACTGTGTGCGGGCAGGCGCGGCGGTGGGCAGCACCGGCTGCGAGAGCTGGAACGGGGGCGGCAGCGCGATCCCGCCCTCCGCGGACACCGACGGAATGTAGTTGTCCGGTGTCAGCGTCTGGTACTGCGGCTGTCCTTGAGTCAGAGGACGGGTTGAGCGACCGACCGACGGGGAGCGGCGCGGTTGTGCATACTCCGAGTCGTACTGCAGCTGTTCTTGAGTCAGAGGACGCGGTGAGCGGTGCTGGGCAGATATTGACGGTGAACGGCGCAGTTGTGAGTAATCCGAGTCGTAGTGCGGCTGTTCCTGGGGCGGCGGGCGCTGCGGGGCAGATGTCGACTGCGAGCGAGACTGCTGTGGGTACTGCTCCCGGTTGAGCACAGAAGGGGTTGGGATCTCGATAGGGTAACGGTCGAGCAGGATGGAGGGCGAGCGGGCGGACGCAGGGCCGCGGCGCACAGATTCGGTCTGGAAGGCGCGCGCCGATGCAGGCACCGGGCTGGGCATGGCCACGGCGGGGCTGGGCACGGACATCGAGGGCGCGGGTGGCTGCGCGGACGGCACCGGGACCTCGGGCATGCGGATGACCTGCGGCGAGCGCGGTGCAGGGACCGGCGACGCGTTTATGTCGCGCAGCGGCTGCGCCGGCGAGCCCTCGGGTCCTGACTCGCGGCCGTCGTCTTCCTGCCGATCCTCGAGCCGCGCGTCTTCGATCTCGCGCTCCAGATCATGGTACGCGTCCGCACCCTGAGAGTACGCCATCTCCTGCTTCGCTCTGCGGAACCCGGCCTGGAATCCGAGTTGTCTGCCCTCCTCCATCGCATCGCTCACCAACCGCTGCTCGTTCAACTTGCGCGCGGACGTGCGCGCTGCCGCGGCCGCACGCTCCGCGTCGTCGCGCTGCCGCTCGACCAGCTGGACGACACCCTGCGCGCGCGTGATCTCCCGCTGTGCGTGGTCGAACTGAAATTTCCACAGGCGGAGCTCCTCGTTCGTCCGGGCCAGTTCGCGTTCCGCGGCGACCTTGCGCTCGTTCATCGCGCGGAACTGGCCGAGCGTCTCGTGGGTGACGCGCTCCGCCTCGGACGCGCGGATGGCCTCGGTCTCGAAGCGGTCGAACGCCTTGTGCAGCGCCTTGCGCAGCTTGGAGGACTCATACTCCTTTTCGATGAGGAGGGAGAGCAGCTGCCTTGTGGAGACGTTGGCGTACGCCTTTCCCCTCTGCCGCCGGAAGCGTTCCGATGGTCCTCTCTGTCCACGTCGGATGCGGTCAACTTCGCCTTGCAGAGCGGCGTGGCGAGGTCGGGGACAAGAGTTCGGTTCGTGGGGACGGGGTTTGGTTCTGACGGGCGATGGTTTCGTTCACAAAGTCGCGGGGACCGGAACTAGAAGAGGCCAAGCAGTTGAGAAGACGTTGAGACAGATCGTAATAAGCCTACCTTTCCGTATCGTCAGAGTCTACGTGGAGAGACATGGGTGATTCAGTCGGGTTTAGGTCATTAGTGTACAGTGCAACGCATTTGTAGGAAGACACCTTGGAGGTTTACACCTTGGAGGTTTAAAGCAACAAGTTCTGATTTGCCACGAGGTTAGGCGTTTGGTTCGGATCAACCCTGCCGTTCATTGTTTGTTGATGCGCGCGTCAAACTCAGTCAAACAAATAAACGGCTCGCCGGGCCGGAGAGTGGCTTGTTCGGAATCTCAGCGTCAGGCAATTTCCCAAGCGTGCGAGTTCGTGCTGATCTCTTGCTTCATGAACTTGAGTTTGACTTGAGTCAAGCCCACGACTATTGGGGATACTCTGTAGACATGTACCGCTGGGAATACTTAGGCCAACCAACTTGCAACAGTCAGAGTGGTTGGATTCCCCCAAATTCCTGTGCCAGAACTCGCACTTCACGCTTCCATCACAGGCAGCGTCCCTAGTTTTTTCGGTCGCGCCACACTTTTTGGGCAAAAATCGACATTGTGCAAATTTACGACATGGAAAAGGGAGATGCAGAACAGCTTAGTCTACAAATGGTTTTAACTGTATCAGAGACCCGTGCCACTCTTCCACAATACGTAAGAAGTCCCTGACGCCCCGAAGTGCATAAAGATGAAAGTGGCGGAGGTAGAAGTCAGAGGACTGGTCATTATTTGCCGAACGTATCACCTCAGTATTCCATTTCTTTCTGAGATCCCTCTGACATTCCCACCAGCTGATAAGAAGAGGAAGGAGCTCCTGGGAAATCGGACTGAATCCTTCAAAAAACTCTGTCCAGCTTCAGTATGATCGATGACTTTGAGCTATGTTGTGCACTATCCAGCAGGGTTTGCCATCCGATCTCGTGCCTTGAACGGGTTGACTGGTAAATGTTGAAGAGAACGGCCCAGAGTGCCAGCCAGAAAAAGGACTCGATGTCATCGATTGGCGATTGGATGTAGGGATCGCCGTCGTTCATGGCAGCCTGAAGGGGAAGCGACATGAATTCCGGAGTGCCCTGACGCCAGTCAGTCAACAAAAGGTGAGAGACCAAATGCACAGCCACTAACCGATCTCGTTTCGCGGTTGTGCTCGTTGTCGAAGTAGGTTTTCCAGTTCACCGCCATATCGCCATCCGTGATAAAGGCAGTATATTCCGCCGAGACCTGGAGTTTCGGAGGAGTGCCATAATCTCTTCTGCAGTCTCGCGCGCAGGAGACTCCTGGATATGCGTATCCTTGAGTGCGGAAGCAAGGTTGCCCACGTCCGACGACGATCCCTTGGCCGGCGGGTAAACCGCAGTCAGGATGGCCTCCACAATGGCAAACGGCTTAGAAGACACCACAGCCTTAGTGAGTAATACATTGCCAATACTGATATCACGGTGCATGAAACCCCACTGATAGAAATTCAGCCATCCTAGAGAGATATTAGAATCGCTGTGAGTGAGGGTCAACAAAACATACCCAGTAGCGCGTGGACGAGAGCCATACACAGCGCGTCGGAGCTCTTTGCGCCGACGAGTGAGGTGCCAATCAGCCCAAGCACAGAAACAGTATATGTTCGAGCGTCAATGGAGAGCGAGGTGGGGTCTTTCTCCAAGAAGACATCCCAATAGGCTTCATTCATTTCACCATCGCTTGGTAGTAGAAGGTGATTGGAGATGGGTTCGCCAGTGAGATGCAGACCCTCGTAAGAGCAGATGACATCCGGAGTGCCAAACTGTCCTGGGGCGGAGGCATACATCGCGCTTTCGACGTCTTTACGACTGTCCACCTGCCAAGAGGTTTTTACAACGAATTCGTCTCCACCATTTAGGGTCCTTTCATTGTTCCCCTTGAAGGCGGTAGGCGTCTGCATCTTAGGTATAAGGGGGTGTCTGAGGTGCGTACGTCGAGGATAGATGGGCACTAGGTTTGATGAGAAGCGTAAAACGACATATGTTACAAGGACGCGCCGTTTTCTTTGTCAGCCGGGCCCTTGGCCGTCGAATCCCCTTCCTTGGTCTCGGAGCCCTTGGGCTTCGAATCCCCTTTCTTGGTCTGCGAGCCCTTAGCCTTCGACTCCCCTTTCCTCGTCTGCGAGCCCTTCGGCTTCGAATCCCCTTTCTTGGCCTCCGTTGGCGCTGGCGATGTCGTCTCCGTCTGCGAGAGTTTTAAACGCGGAGACCGGCGAAGAACGGTGGTTTGGGTGGCTGGCTTAAGGCTGGCAGGCGTGGTCGACTGGAAGTTGTCAACGATGGGTTCTGCGGGGGCCGCGGCCGTCGACGGCCCAGGTTCACGCTGACACGATACTAAACAGACCCTCGTCGCCCTCCCGCGAACACATTCGGAATTGTGCAAGACCCCTTTGACATCCGCCCAGACCCAATCTTCAGGATTCGAGGGCTGCGGGATGAGGTACATGAAGTCGTTCGTGGTATCAACGAAGCCCGCATGTTGAGGTGTCGACCACAAGAGGAGGGTCATGATGAGGCGAAGTGTGTCGGCGCGAGCCTTTCTGTCCTCGAGCTTGAGAGCTTTAGTGGACGTTAAACCGCTGCGATGGAAGATGAGAAACCTGAGCTCGCGTTGGGTATGGTTGAAAGCGAGGACCAAAGCGAAGGTTCGTGAAGGGTGTGCACTGAAAAGGCAGCGCGCGTAAGTGGCCGACTGCGACACCAGATCCCTCATATTCTTCTTCACTTCAACCGGCAGCTGCATGTGAGGTCCCTTATGACCCTCTGGAGGACTCCAGTATAGTGTATTAGTTCCAAGGACATCCATGCCGTTCCCTCCGGCTAAGTCCGGTTTGAGAGCGGCAGCACCACCCACGCCATCCACCATGGACTTGTCGTAGGTAACGAAGGATAGATCATCGTACCAGCGGCCGGATGAAGAAAGTCCAGCCTGATCAAGAGCACGGACACCGAGTTCGACGCAAGTGTTCAGGAAGGCAGCCAAAGGCTCATAGTGAGGTCTCTCGCCTGGATCTGTGGGCCAAGGGGAACGGCTGTGATTCGGGGTCGATGGATCCAAGGGTTTCGCAAGAAGTTCTGGATACTTTTTAGAAAGTTCCCCGACGGCGCTTCGATGGGCCTCGATGAAGCCCGATTTGTCGACGTCGCAGTCGTAGTTGTCTAACACGCGAAGGTCGAGATCATCGCCTTTCTTCGGGACCCTAGGAGACAGCATCCGACAAACTCTGTCGGTGTCGAACTGCCAAGCCTGGGAGCCGATCTCGTCCTCCATGACGCTCTTGAGCTGCTCTTGCAAGCGGCTGGAGACGGGGGTGTGAGTGTCGGAGGCGATTTTGCGAGAGCTGGGTTGCTTCATGGGCGTCGAAGTGGGGGCACTGGTTGACATGGTGGTTTGAGGGCGTAGTTTGCACAGCCACAGCTATCATCCCAAATCGAGCCTCAGCCACAGTTCAGCCACCTGCAAAATCGCACCGCGGTCCGTTGGCGGTCCGCACCCAAACACCCAGTACTGGTACCCAGTGCGCATCTCTCTTGCTCTCTAACCACCACAATGATTCTTACTGGACTGACAGAACTCCTCAGACCCGGGCTCACAGCCATCTCTCCAAGTGTCAACCAACCAGCCGACTCGGAGCTGCCACTGCGACAAGAGCTTTTGAAATCGATAGCGAGGGCGAGTGGCAGCTTAAGCAGTCACGGCAGCGCCGATTACGGTCCCATGCAAGTCAAGGCTCGCGCACCGAAAGTTCCGACTCGGGCACTGCAACTGAGATAGGGAATTCTCCTCCCCTTGACCCTCCTATGCCACCGACTCAGACAGCTCCTCGTACACCCCTGCGCGATAGCAAGTCTATTACCAATACCCAACCTACCCCCAACGGCCCTCGTCTCATGATTCTGAGAAGAGGTATCAGCTTGTACGCGATATCCGGCAGGCGATGCGGCAGGAGCTTGAAGTCGCTTGGGTGGTGGAATCGGACTCTCTGTCCTTTCAAGATCATCTGAAGCGCACAGTCGAAGCTGCATATGGACCAGGGTAAGATGAGCGCGTTCAAACTTGGCTCCAAACTTACGGGGACTACGATAATTTGTCCCAACGGTGGACGGACATTCCATAACGACGACTCGCGAACTTCAACTGTATAGCCAATCATCTCTATTGTGCATGCTATCATGGAGGCTTTCAGTACACACTGGAAACTGCTGCGAACGGAAAAGTCTCAAAGAGGCGGGGCATTGCACAACTTCCCGAACGATGATGTCTCACACCGATGCGGATGCAAATAGCGAGAAGTGTCTGAAGTCAGAGCCTGACATCACGATCCTCGGTACCGGACTAGGGAGACGGGCATCAATATCGCCGAACCTTCCTGTTCCCATGTGGCAAGCATGATTGAGGTCAAACTGAACACGGTCTTTGGGCCCGCCGAAATGGATCAGGTGGCTGTCTACGCACGGAGGGTTCATACAACAACTGAATCGGCGCTTCCTTTATGTCCCGATCATGACCGCGACAACCATTTGAGTCATTCGCTTCGACCGGGCTGGAGGCTACTATTCGCAGTTCATATACTTTCATAAGGACGCTGAGTTCTTCGTCAAGCTCATCATTCTTTCAGTTCGCTCAATGAGGCCTTGATCGGCCTCGATACTCCATCTACTGGAGGAATGGCGGTGTTTTCTCAGCATGAAGCCCGACCAGCTATCAACCCCGTCACTAAAACCTGGGATGATAACGACGACCAAGTTATCGAATACACCATCGTTGCCGTGCCCAGCTTTTCGAGGCGTACCATCCGGTCGCGAGGTACCGTCTGCTGGGATGCCACCGATGGCACAGACCACTTTATCCTCAAAGACTCTTGGCGTGCCGACGGTCGCGCCTGCGAATCCGAGTTCTTGAGGGTGCTTTCTGGCATCAAAGGTGTTGCGAGATGGTCTTTCCTGAACGAGAAGAACGGAGTCAAGCAATCACGTGGTTTTGAGGATGGCTCGCAGATGGTCTCGACACGGCGCATCCTGTTCTTGACCGGTTCTTTCTGAGATTAGTGCTGCCGCGATACGGCGGCAACTTTGTGGCAAGCCAGTCTGCTCACCAGCTACTCTGTGCTCTTCGAGACGCTGTTACAGGTGTGTTTTCCTATCGTCCAACAGTCTTCATAGTCTCATATCCACCAGGTCACCGTGACAGCTTGATTGACAGAGGATTCTGCATCGGACATAGCATCGATAACCTTGTCTTGTCCTTGATCCCAGACGAATGTGGGGTTATCATTGATTCGACATGGCGAAGAAGATGGCGGATCTTCAGGAAGGCAAGGTGTCAGGAGTTTCAAGAACGGTATGTTCCAAAGTGTTGAGAGGTGTTTACACCTTCTAATTCATGTGCGCTAGGGAACACGGGCTTTCCAGTCAATGAAGGTGCTCCATGAATTCTCCTCGAAGCTGGCCACCACGACCACGTGGACGACTCGAATCTACCTTCTACGTGCTTTACACCGTGTGCTGCGGGTACGACTCCACGGCAACCCTCTGCAAGTTCTTCCCAGCCGACTTGCGGGCTGGAGCAATCCTGATTCCACGACGGACACGTTGAGTCACTCAAGAGCAACTTTCCTGTGTTTCCAGGTCCCCCCCCCATCACACGTACATTGGGCTGATGTAGCGGTTTTGAAGGGGCTTTTTGAGGATATTTGAAAATTCCTCAAACGCGGGTCGACAGTATTCGTTATGCTCTCCTCGATGAGCCGGTTGCGATTTAATTCCGTCGTACAAAAAAAAGAAGGCACGGGAACACTACAGCATTTTTCTTCAACTGCTCGAGGCTGCTATCGACCAATCAACGAAGCCAGCAGATGGAGGTACGGATGGAACCCGCCCTCCGAGCCCCCCCGCGCCGGTGAGGTCAACCGGCGGCCTCAAACGGATTCGACCCTTCAAGCTCCCTGACGATGCGCCCCATCACGGAAGAAACGCACCGTGAGCAAGGAGGATGGTTTAAAGGAGTCGGCTGGCCGTCTGAGTGCAGGTCTGCCAGGAAAGCGGTGCGACTCTGAATGATACTGTCATTCGGATAATAGACACACACATGTGTATATGTACTGTCACACAGGTTCTTTTACCGTACATTTGGAGAATGTCCTCAAACTGAGCCCAGCAATTCACAAGGTGCGAAATCAAGTAGATCTATTGGTTTCGTCAACAAAACGGACGGCCCAGTGGTAGAAGCCTTAGTAGCCAGCCCCCCTTGCTGTGATTTGAGTTGTCCCATCTGAAACTTTCAGCTTGAGCCTGTGGTTTCGGTGCGGGAGCTTGGATGAAAGACATGACCTAAAGTCAGTTCTCCCCCCCCCCCCCCCCCGCCATGATGCTATTAGGCAGCATGAGAGTGCCTTGCAAACAGGGTATTATAGACATGCAAGATCACTCGCGAAGTGAGCAGTACATTTTCCGATATCGATATCACGGTGCATGAAGCCCGATTGGTAGAGAGACAGCCATCCTGGAGATATTGAAGTCGCTATGAGTGAGAGCCAATGCGGAGCAGAGAAACATACCAGTACAGCGTGGACGAGAGCCATACACAGTTCATAGGAGCTCTTTGCACAGAAAAGTGAAGTGCCGGGCTGTGTAAAGCGGGTGGAACACACAGTCCGAGCTTTCACGAAAAACGGGGGATCAGACGTCAGAACGACAGATCTGCATATCCCAAGACGACGAACCGTTCTCCTGACGCTTGGCCAATTCCTGTCCCATTTTCTGTTCCGCAAGCTTGGCTACGCCTTTGCGGATTTCTGCTAGAGGAGACGGGCTTTTCAGAGGCACAAACCAGCGTTGGGTGGTAGCCTGCGTGGTCGCCCAAGGGCCATCAGAAGTAACTTCTACCGCTAAGGACGAAGTCGTTTCAGGAGTAGATCGGCAAGATGGCCGACACATCTGGCCGCCCGCCCACGAAAACGAATTGAGTGTTCCTGCAGTCTCCCAGATGCATTGCTGCGGATCTGTAGACTGCAGTATGAGGTAGTCAAACTTGTTCGAAGCAGAGATGAAGCCCGCATCTCGAGGTGTAGACCACAAGAGGAGAGTCACGACGAGGTGAAGGACCTCGGCGCCCGCCTGGGGCTCCACAAAACTGAGGGCTTTGTGGAAAGTTACGCCGCTGCAATGGAAGATGAGAAATTGAACCTGCGCTGGAATGGTGGAAAGCAACGACCAAAACTAAGGGCCGTGATGGAATTACACTGAAGAGGGAGCGCGCACAAGTGGCCGCCTGCGGCACCACCTTCGCCCGGTCATCCTTTGGATTCTTCCTTCACCTCAATCGCCGGCTTCATTGACGTTCACAGTACCATCTGGAGGAGTCTAGTAAAGATTTTCGGTCTCACTCTCAAGACCTTCAGATCATTCCCTGCCGCAGGTCTGGCTTGAGGGTAGTGGCAACACCGACACCATCCGTCGTGGCGCCGGCCTTGCCTACTGACGATATGTAAATTGTCGTACCAGCACCCGGATGAGGGGAGTCGAGCCTGAGCGAGAGCACCGACACCAAGCTCGACCAGGGGTTCAAAGTGGCGGCCAGGGATGCTGGAAACCTTCATCTGGGTTTTTAGGCCGAAGGGAAGGTTCTTGATTGGATTTTGACAGATGCGTGGGTGTATCGAAGATTTCCAGATATCGTTTGGAGAGCCTGGTTGTGGCGTGTTCAAGTTGCAGCGCATTGATGAAGGGTTGTCCGTCAACGAGGCACTCATAGGTTCCCAGAAGGCGACGGGGACCCATTCTATTCGGACTAGGGATCGTCACCGTAACCATATAATACGGCTTACGGTTATGGGTCATACAGCAACCTGTACCGTCCCGTAAGGCCTTGCTGTGTGCTCGTACGGTCCTGAGGCAAACCTCCACTTGCGTGTGTGCCGACTGTGACGTATGGCCTGCGATGCAGACGTCTAGTGGTGACATGGTGCAGGTCCTGAATAATGACCGACCACACCCGCAGAGCTCCGCAGCGTCGCCTTCAACGCTCAGCCTGGCAACATGCATATGTGTCCCGGTAGCCCGACAGACGCAGGAACGAGGCAGTGAACATACCGACGGGCTACACACTTCGCCAGACTGACCCGACGTTCATGCAATCGGAGCTGCTCCCGATGCACGAGGTTCCCGGGTTCGGCCTCGCAAGGGGGGGAGAGGTTCCCGGTGCTGGAAAATGTGAGTGTGTGCTACTTCGCCCCGGTCACAGGACTGGCACTTTCAGGCTGCCGTCCAAGGGCAGCTCGATCGCTGCCACGCCTCAGCAGACCGCCACTGCACCTACACAGGCTGCCACTGCACCTGAGCAGTCTGCCGTCCCAGCGTAGGTCCTGTAGTACGCCGTTTTATCCAATTGCATAGTCTGTTTTGAATGATATCAGAGCTCTCACCTAAAGACAACGTGCCATTTTCAGACAACCAGACCAGGCTGGTCCAAGGGTAACTGCTAGTGAACCTTAAATACACTAAGGATTGCCTTGTACCGGCTCAAACCGGTGGAAACAAAACAATTTTGCTCCGGGCAGCACAGGACTTCAATTTGAATTCTTGGTGGTAATGAACCTTAAATACGCTAAGGGTTGCCTTATAGGCTCGAACCGATGGAAACAAAACAAATTTGTGGCCCTGGCAGGGCCCAGGACCTGGTAGGTAGGTAGGTAAGTAGCATTCCACGGCACGGTCCGAATAACGAACGCCAGTTTCCAGGTATTATCCCAGTGTACAAAGCAAGTGTAAATTACACCATCACCCCTGGACTTCTATCTGCTCTCCAAACCAAGCTCGCAGATCCCATAAGTTTCCCTATGCCCCACGCGTGGTAGAGCCCAGATTACAGACAAAAGCGAAAAATTTGACCTCACCATCAACCAGAAACAATACATTTTTGAACCACCTCGTCTTTAGACATTTACTGAACTTGGACGGTACACCAGCGTTACATAGAAGTCCTCAAGGACATCGTGTACAAATTTTGCAACCAATACAATTGTAGAACGCTCATGTACAGTACTTTCAAGAACTCAACACTTGTGAGGTCAGCCATTCTTTGCATATTTGGTGTCAAGCAGAATAATTTGTCCAAGAATTCTTTGCGTACATTGAGAAGCAGGACTTAGGGCTACAAAAATCGAAAACCGAAAATTAACGCTCTGACAAAACAAAGCAAAGCTGGGACTCGGACTTCAAGTTGTTGGCAACCGTATCCAGTGAACGTTCAACTTTACTTCGTCGACCTCTGAGAACAGGGTTCTAGGAGAGCAGATTCACTGGCAGAACCCCCACATCCCTGATAACACTGCGAGAGGTACACGAGGTGACGCGTCAACGTTGCGTCAACGAGTCAACATTAACTCAACACGTGAGCGCGTGTCTTGCTAATCCTCAAATCCTTGCCTCACCAAGCAACCTACAGGCTACTTGCACGACATCTAATGGGCGAGCCCCAGTCCCAGTCCTCCCTGAGTCCCAATCCCAGAAGCTCCCGCCGGGCATGGTCCTTGGCCCCGACGGCAAGCCATGCAAAGCTTGCTCCAGCAGCGCCGCCTTCCGGTCCTGGCGCCCACCCGCCGCCGCCGCGCTCGCTGCCTCCGCCAGCACCAAGCCCGCACCCGAATGCCCGCCCGACAGAGAGCAGCTCGGCAGCGCGACGTGGACGTTCCTGCACACCGCGGCGGCGTACTACCCCGCCGCGCCAACCCCGCGCAGCGCACGCACATGGCCGCGCTGCTCGCCGCGCTGCCCGCGCTCTACCCGTGCGGGCACTGTGCGGACGATTTCGGGGAGAGCATATCGCGGAGCCCGCCGGACGTGAGCGGGCGCGTGGGGTTGAGCCGTTGGCTGTGCGAAAGGCACAACGAGGTGAACGAGAAACTGGGGAAAGGCGCGTTTGACTGTGCGCTGGGGAGTACGGACGCAAGGTGGCGGGACGGACCAAAGGACGGGGCGTGTGATTAGGGTTGAGGTCGTGGAATATGGGAAGAAAAGTTGAAAGCCTCCACTCATAATACATTTAAACTATAGTCTCTTAGATTCAGACTTGGGACGATGCAGTAGGCATGAAATCATATCATAGAACGCTACATGAGTACTGCCATAACCACCCGTTCCCGGACCCAAACCAAAGAGCACGCTCAGAAGGTGCTGGGGCGGTGCGCGACGAACGTCGAGCGGACCTTGGTGACGCGGTGGGGCAGGGGAACTTGAGGTTCGGCGTCATCAACTGCTTGATATACGGGCGGCGGACGTCCTCCGACTTCTCGATCTCCACAACGCGGAGGATCTGTGGTGCCGCGGCGTCACATTAGCATAGCGTATGCGCAAAAGGTAAAGGGGACGCACGTGGATCGACCGGAAGCGCGCACGGTGGCGCGCAGCCATGTCCTGGTAGAGGCTCTTGACCGCGTCCGCGCGGGAGAGGTCGCGGAACTCCTTGTACATGTTGTGTGTCCCCGAGCGCGAGTCGTAGCGCAGCCAGATACCGAAGTTCTTAACCTTGAGCGGCTTCTTCTCGTGGATCTAGGTCAACAAAAACAAAGAGGTCAAATCCCGTCCGCCTGCCTCTTGAGGGCTGCAAGGGAGCTACACACAACGTTCACACCAATGATCTCGCCATTGGCCTTCTTGACCTTTTTCAGTTGCCTGCGGGGCATCAGCACAAGGTCGGGGGAGCAAAATGAGGAGACACACCGGAGGAAATACCAGAAGCGCGACTTGGCGACAACCTCGTTGGGCGCAAAAATGCGCATGCGATAGATTTTCGGCGTGGGGTCCGACTCGGTGGGCAGGTGGCGCCCGATGACCTGGTATTCCTGGAGGCCCATTCTGCAGAGAGAAAGAAAAGGCAAGTCCGTTCGTCAGCACATAGCGTCATCCACGCTGTCCCGCGCGCATCCACCCCGCCGTCTATCCTTTCCGCTCGAAACCAGAGTAGATGGACGAGGGGCAGCGCACGGGCGGGAAGTGGGGCTCACTTTGACGGAGACTTGCGGGTGTTTGAGGTGGGGGGCGACGGAGAGTTTTTTGGGCGTCCACTCAACTGTATTTGGGCGTATTGTGCAGCGGCCTCACATCAATCTCACCAACGTCCGATACCCTGCCCGATACACAACACACAACATCCCCGCGTTTGTGCAGCCCGCCATGTCGTCGAGCACGGCGCTGCAGACGTTCAACCTCGCGAACGACGTGCTCGAGGTCGCGCCCGAGGACGCGATATACCGCTTCGACGCCGAGGCGAACCGCCGCATCAACAACGAGCAGCCATGGAAGAAGGAGTCAGTCCATTTCACCATATAACCAGCTCTCATGGCAGAGTATCGCTCAACGCTGCCGCAGCCCGCACTACTTCAAGTCTTGCAAGATCTCCGCGGTCGCTCTGATCAAGATGGTGCGTCGGTGGCACTTGCTTGGAGTCGGAGGCGATTGAATCTGACACCACGCCGCTGTTCAGGTGATCCACGCGCGTTCGGGCGTGCCGCACGAGATCATGGGCCTCATGCAAGGCAAGGTCGTCGGCACCGCGCTCGTGATCATGGACTCGTTCGCGCTGCCCGTGCAGGGCACCGAGACGCGTGTCAACGCCGCGAGTGAGGCGAACGAGTACATGGTCGAATACATCCAGGGTAGCGAGAAGGTGCGTCGCGGGTTGCTGCTGCGGAGAGGAGCGCTCACCTGCCGCAGGCAGGCCGACTGGAGAACGCGATCGGGTGGTATCACTCGCACCCCGGCTACGGCTGCTGGCTGAGCGGCATCGACGTCAACACGCAGCTCAACAACCAAAAGTTCCAGGACCCGTTTGTTGCTGTCGTCGTAAGTGTCTCCCGCTCGATGGGGGAATCAGGCATTCTGGATTGATTCTGGAGCGAGTGTGGTGTACAAAATTTTCGCTCGCCGTTCTGAGTGCAGAATCACCGCGCTCCAGAACCGCGACTCCTCCTATCCCCCGCATCCCACCGCATCCGCCCGCTAATCCCGCCTCAGATCGACCCAAATCGCACCATCTCCGCTGGCAAGGTCGACATAGGCGCGTTCCGCACGTACCCGGAGAACTACACGCCGCCGAGCGCCGCCGCTTCCGAGTACCAGTCCATCCCGCTCTCCAAGATCGAGGACTTCGGTGTGCACGCGAACCAGTACTACCAGCTCGACGTCGAGATCTTCAAGTCGAGCCGCGACACGGCGCTACTCGGCATGCTCTGGAACAAGTACTGGGTCAACACGCTCAGCCAGAGCCCGCTCATTTCCGTGCGTCCCGTTTTTCGGTGGTGAGGGGGTGGTATGCTGATGGCAGAGCAGAATCGCGCGTACGCGGTGTCGCAGCTATCGGACCTGCACCAGAAGCTCACGAAGGCGCAGGCGGCCGTCGCGAGCACGCGCGCGACGGCGCCTGTGCTGCCCGACGCCACTGGGAGCTTTGCTGGCAAGGGGGTCTCTCCGCCTTCCGCTGCACCGCCCGCGTCTGACGTTTTATCGTTTGCAGAAGGATAAGGAGGAGAAGAAGAAGGAGGACAACCAGCTGACGAAGAGCGTCAAGGACAGGTGCGCTCGTGTGCCCCCTCTTTCTTCCCTTCTTCCGCCCTCCTCCTTCCCTTCCCTCCCCCTCTTTCCCCGCCTTCCTTCCTTTCTCCCTCAACGCCGACACTGACTGCGTCACACGCAACACAGCACGAAGATCGCCGTCGAGGCGCAGCACGGGCTGATCGCGCAGGTGCTCAAGGACGTGATCTTCTCGATGCGGCCAAAGGGTGCATCACGGATAGGGGATGCTGTGGATGCGGCGATGGTGGTCGATCGCTGAGGCGCGGTCCGCCGTCTGGCGCTGAGTTGAGCACACTGCGTTTAGCACGCACACATCTCGCCCCGTAACATCTGTATTTTTTCGGCAATGCTTTGTACATATAGAATGCTCTCGAGCTCATTGTTGTCTTAGAGTCAGCACTCCCGGCTTGTCGTAGCGCTTCCCGCTACTGTCTGTGATGCAGCTTGATATCTTGCTGATGGCCGTTTCTACGAGGTGTCAGTGAGGACGGCAAGGGATAAACCGCAGGCTATGTCGAAAATACCACAAGACCTCCCAAAAAAAAAAAGCCCGCTCCATTGGCATCTAGGCATCATTTCTGCGATATAATTTTTTTCACAGGACAAAAAAGACGTCCCAGATCACAAGTGTTTTCATGTTACTGATGGGCCGGGCCAGGAGATTAATTTTTCGTGTGACGCAGTTTGAATCCAAGGCGCGTTCTGTGGCTGGGATCCGTCTCTAGTGCGTCATATACAGGTGTTCGGCGTCGTTGGACGGGCAAACTCAAGGTAGACTGGGAGACTAGCTAGTCACTGAGGAACGTTGAAGACCCTCCAGAGTTTGTGGCTAGGTTCTGGGCGTGGTTGAAATTTTCTTCCGAACTTCAACACTCTTACTTATCGTGACAGGCTGCAGTCTACAGCTTTGCAGGCCCTCCCAGTCACGGAATTATTTTCTGACCCCGAAAGACTGCACGGCGCTCAGGTTACTGTCTCCTCATTTCAACTCACTTCCCCGCCCTCTTATGCCCTGCTGCTCCTCCACAGTCAATTCGATCCCGAACCACTCTCTTAATGCGTCCAACCTCTCCTCCTCATTGGTGCACGTCTTCACCAGCTGCGTCTTTCCACCCAAATTCTCCTTGATCTCTCCGTTCACCATCATCCGCTTCCCGTAGATCTCCCCCTCCATCACCGCATCCTCGCCCTCAGCACTGCGGTTGACCCCATTTTGAGTACCGCCGCTTCGCATCAGAAACTTGACCACTAAGACCGTAGTCGTCTGGAAACTGTCCGGGCTCGTGCTCGTGTAGAAGTTCATCACCTCGTAGTCAGACGGGAGGAACTCGAGCTCCGGGAACGCGTAGAACGCGTTCCACGGCTTGTCCGCGCCGTTGCGGTATTGGTATACCCAGAACTTGGGTTGTTGGGATTCGGGGGACGTGTCCGTCTGCTCGGGGAGGTGTTCGTGCATCAGGCGGAGCTGCTGCGTGCCAATGTTGTCGGTTACCTGGCCCGGGAGGATGGGCAGGGGCGTCGTCGGACCGTCGCCGCCAAACGCGACGTCGAGTATGTATTTTATGCCGTCCGGGAGGGTGACGATGTTGACCGAGTGGACCCTGGAAAGCGTAAGCGCATCAGCCTGAGTTCATTCCAGGGAAATCGAAAACAACACGGAAGCACTCCGAAAAAGACGATGAATAATCGCACATACCAGCCCATATAATCACCCTGCGGCACACCACCTACGCGCGGACGGATTCGCGCTCCGGTGTGGTATACCTTAAATCCCAGCCCACGGAGCACGTGGTTGAACAAGATGGTGTTCTCCATGCAATATCCCCCGCGACCTCGCGCCTGGCCGACTGTTTTGTCGAAAATCACCTGCGGATCCAGGCTGACTGTGTGAGACGCGGAATAATGGAGCGAGAGGTTCTCAAATGGGATACGGGCCAAGTGGTGCACATGGAGGGCCGTGAGGAGTTCTAGGTCCCGGGGTGGGTTGGCGGACGGGTGATATTTCTTAGGGAGCGTGATGTACTCTAGGTATTGGTTCACTTGGGAGGGGGAGAACGCGGAGGTCATGGAGGTGCACGAGTGAAACCGAGTTATGACTCAGAGGTATCCCCTTTGATATCGAGTAGGAGATCCGATACTTTACCCACGTGAAGATATTGGAAGGCTGAACAGACCTCGGCGATACGATTCTTTTGCCCCTCTTCGAGGCAGGGGAGGAACCAAGGAGGTGAACACGTACAAGGGATTTCCTCCGCCGCCGGCGGATCTGACGGATCTTTTTGTGTCGCGAATCGCCACAGTAATCGGTTTGTGCGTAAGTGCTACAGCGCTACCGGCCCAGGCCAGATTTGCGGATTTTGGTATCGATTTTTTGAATCGTTCGCCATTTGCCAGTGATCGTCTGGTCCTCGATTGGGGACGTCGAAATTGCCAAATTGAGAAATTCAAACTCCGTCCGTCGTTTTTGTTGCATCCCTGACGGTTGCGTCTCACCGCCTTCTCACGGTACGTTGATCACAGTACGAACCTCATCGTATTGTCCCATACGGTATGTGCTCCCAGAATTACCCAGCGCGCGTGAAGCGCGTCGGTTGACGATGTTCTGGCAGATGCCAGATATTGACTACGGAGACGATGAACCCGGTATGAAAACGGTCTTCAAGGCCATTCCTTTGGAAGGCGATCCTAAACACAACGCCAGCCGCAATTCACCCCAAAGTGCGTTCAACGTCTCGACGTAACCGTAGCGCGCGCCGATCTTGATGCCATTGACAGTGTGTTCCTTTCCGGGCTGTGAAGTGCGCGCTCTGGCTGGAAAGACTCTCCCAGCATGCTCCGCTTGCAAGCAGGCTCAATACTGTGTAGGAATCTTGCCTATTCTATTGAACTGCTGACACAATATACTCAACGTCACACAGTCGAAGGAGCATCAAAAACAGCACTGGGCAGCCCATCGCGATCGCTGCAAAGAAACCCGGCGACTGCGCGAAATTGACGTGATAAAAGACGCCCTGCGACCGCGCACTGAGGGCATGCCTACTCTGCAGGCGCTGAAGCTCATCCTCGAAGACTGGATCGAGCTGCACCGCATCACGCTCGAGGGCGCGTTCGCCGCTGCGATCCACTTCGCCGGTAAAGAGTTCAACTACCACACGATGTACGCAGAGGTCACGGCGTCGTACCGACCCGAATCTGAGGGCAACCCCGGCATGGCGTTCCTCCTGCACGACATCGCGCTGCGGAAGGATCGGCGGGGAATGGAGGATTTCCGGGTGGAGGTTGAGAATACGCATGCTATGCGGGACCAGCTGTTCCCGCCCGAGTATGCGGGGTATCTTATGGTTAATTGTGAGAGTCTCTGGCATTTTTTGTGCTCGTGTCGCTCACAAAAAGCAGATATATACCACCCCGATGCACGGACGTTCATAACCGCGACTGCCATCATGAAGGGCCGCGAGACGTCTCTTGGGGGAATCATCACGCCGTTGACATGGATCACCAAGGCAAAGGCCAACATCACGAACGGCAAGGTATACCGAGCCGTGCGTGATAAGTTCGACCCCCGTTACTCGAATCCAGTCATTGGGAAAATGAAAAGGCAGGGTAACAAGTGGGTATGGAACAAGACCTGAGCGTCTTTATTCGCCGGTCAAGCTATGTCTTCAGGCTTCACGATTCTTGCACATGCACTTCAGTCTTGTTTTGGCGGTGGTCCTGCCTTTCACGCCGCTAACCGTGAACATACTAGTAGCTCAGCGCTTCTGAAAGTCCGAACGAACGGAAACGGTTTAAAACCATCAGAGGACTTTGGTCGGAAGAGGGCGGGACGTAGTAGTAAATATCGAATTATCTAGGAATGAAATCCGAGGTTACGAAGTTCTGGGTGAGATAGTAATGTTGAATCTCAAGACTCGTTACAAGTTGTCCGAAAGACCCGAGTCGGGGACTTGTTCCGATTTGCGATCAAACCAATATTGAAGTACTCCCACGCTCTAAATTTGTACGACCATCCGTTACGGACCAAGTCCCTCAAGTTCTCTCGAACTTTCAGGTCCTATTCTCCATCCGTATACGGACTCAGTTTCTGAAAAAGATGGCCAGCTCGGCGAATGAAGAAAGGGGTGAGTCCAAGGACAACATCAGTTGCTTGAAGCGCGACTGAGTGGCTTACCCGTCGACAGAGAAAGAACGATCCAACACAGAATCTTATAAAGACCCTGACTTGGAATACGACGACGACGATAATCCTGGATCCAAAACTGTCGGTCTTCTAACACCAACATAAACGGAGTTCTCGAACATGACGGCCTTGCAGGTCTTCAAAGCGACGCCGGTTTCGGATGACAAGTTCTTCAACAGCCGAAACAGCCCCGTAGGTAAGTAGCGTTCCGTACGCCGAAAAAACCCTCATCATTAAAAAAAAAACGAATTGCGTGCCAGGTTGTGAATGGTGCCAAGCGGTGCAACCCGTCGGTGTCAGATTCAAGGTTTGCTCGGCATGCAAAGTGGCTCAATACTGTGTCCGTTATCTTTCCGCTTCAGGATTTCTGCCACTCACTCCCACCATAGTCGAAAGAACACCAGAAATTGCACTGGAAGAAGCACAAAGAGACATGCGCCCGCTTGAGCGCCAGCCATGAGCAGGTCGCGCGATTAGACAAGGCAGAGTCGCTCGGTGATGGCATGCCCACCCGCCAAGCACTACTCGCACTTCTGGAGGACTGGATCGAAGTCCACTTTTACAGCATCACGAGCGCCATGGCGAATGCGATCAGGTTCGCGGGCACGTCGTTCAACTTCCGGACGCACTTTGCGTGCATCCGGGTATCATATAATGTGGATAGCGAAGGCAACCCTGGGACAGCCTTCCTCCTGAACGACCTGACCTTCCAGAGGGACCTTATCCCCACAATGTCCAGCATGCGGCAGGAAGTCGAGGCGACGGACCTGAGCTTGCGTGCGCAGAACTGGGGCGGAGGCGGCTATCTCGGTTACCTCATGTGCTTTTGTACGTCCTTTGCTGTTCTCGGGAGACGATGGCCTAATGAACCCGCTGCAGATATAATTGAGGGCACTGCGGGGACGCTGACGTTCCTCACGGCGAACGGTATTGTCAAGGAGCAAGATACCTGGATGGGACGAGTGACTTCCGACACCTGGCTATCGACGGCGCAGAGAAATATTCGGCAGGGAAAAGTCTGGCGTGCTGTTCGTCGGCGATTTCCTGTGATCGGTGCTCAGTATGTGAATATACCCGGGAAAATGGAGAGAAAGGGGAATAAATGGGTGTGGAAAAAGACGTGATTTTCTTGCAATTTGTGTCGTTTAACTCAACATTTTGCTCGAAACTTACCTTGAATTTATTATTTCAACAACAGCTTAATTCCCTTTTTTTCGATACATGTACTTGATGCATCATGAGATAAATTCAGCTTCCGACTTAGATCCATTTCTACAAGAGTCGCCACTGTTGGTCAACCCTCAATCAGCTCCTCTCGGGCCTTGGACCAGTGGTTTTTTCGAGTGTAATTTACTCCTAACCTATGAAAAGTCGGATGTTCTGCCTCCGTTTTAAAAAAAAAATACTTCCAGATTTGGGATCTCGGCAAGGATTTCGGCGTTAACGTTGTTTGTCAATTACATGTTTGCCAAGCAATTCCAGCCAATTTATCAGAACACAACAAAGTACTACCTCCACCCATCCATTCATGTCTTCCGAATCCTCGTTCCCCGGACGATATGTGCAGCCAAGTACAAAATCAATGCCAAATTCGTCGTCGACATCAGCCTACGGCGTAACCGACGCCGGGGTGAAAGACGCCAAGTCAGAATAATACACTCCCATTGGGTAGCCATTCTTGTACGAGCTGGAGAGAGACAAGTCTACTCGAACCTCATGACACTCGCACGGTCGCTTCTGGGCGTCAATATGTGCGGCAACGAGGCAAACTGTGTCGGACAGCCTGGGATGCCTCCAAGTTTTCTTCTTTTGACTCGCTCTGGTAACCTGGTTGCTGACTACTTCCAAGAACCCTCCTATGTCATGTCTCCAGAAACACCAACAAGAATAAAAACGGCTTATCGATAAGTGTATCTCTGCAGCAGTCGTATTACTTCAGTACTCACTGGTTTATAAAATACCACTTGCGCGCTAGAAGGCTATTTGACATGACGGCACTCCTACTTCCTCCGTGAGCGGTTTTGTCACGCACTGGCGTCCAGCGCTTACTTGGCTAGACCTCTTCGAATCCCAAATTCTGACGACAAACACTGTAGTTTCGCTGGCAGCGTCGTTGTGTGCTAGCACCTGGAGCCGAACGAAAAATCCCACATGTAGTTTGCGCCTGAGCTTGGAATTGATTCTCTCCCGATCGGTGTTATGTTCAACTTTGTCATGCAGTGCCTCCCAAGTCGGAACCAACTGTACGACTGGTATTCATTTGTGCTGCGAACACAATAAATCGATTCACTGACTCTATCGAAATAAACAAGACTATGAAGATCGCATCTCGCGAGTGGACGTGGATTCTCATGGGCCCCGGGGAAGGGAAGGCGTGGCCTGTATTCGGCGCTTGCCTTCTCTGCCTGCATCAACTCTTCCTTGAATGCTGTTTCAACACCAGCACCACGAAAGCGCCGGCTACTGGAAACATGGGGAAGTCACGTACAATCAGCAAGGCTGATTAATGATTCGCGAGAGGATCATAAGAAAATGAAGAGTAGGCGCAGAGGCCTACGAAAAGCCTCCTTTCCCTCGGAACCCAGTTTTGAGACGATCAAAATACGGTGTGTAGTATCAGCAGGGATGCCAACAACACATCGTCACAGTTTATACACAGTGTGTGAAAACGAAAATATTGGCGGCTTTACGCGGCCCGTACATATACCTCCGGCATCCGGTAACACAGGTAACGTGTGCTCGCCGAATCTGCCTTGTCAAATTCTTCCCCAAAGACGCTTTTGACATCAACGAAATCAGAGCGCTTCAAGATCGCTTTCTGTGTGCGATAGTAGTGAGGGTCTGTATTCTGGTTCTGTCTCGCCGCCTCGTAGTCACGGTATTCTGTGCTGGCTGTTTCACGCACGTGGTATATCTTGCATCACTAAATCGGGAAAAAAGTTGCGAGCGAATACAACCGGTTGCGATCCGCACAATCCATACAAACATCACAATTATTGTGGTCCATATCGCGAGCGGTTATGATCGAAAGTCTGCATGTGTGGCGATCGTCGAATGAAGTATTCTTGTGAAGTTTGTCAATGTTCGTAACGCAGACAAGCGTTTGTTTGCCCTTACGAGCGCAGGCAGGGATCGTGCACATGTCACCAGAGAGGTGAATATTGGCTCAATTTCACCCGGGAACATTTGTAGCAGACAGCAGATAGGACAGAAACAATATAATATTCGGTCACGAAAGGACAAAAGCTACGGAATCTACACATCAGTCTCGCGAGCGGCGCGGGCAGCCCTCATGATCGCCACCGAAGATGTGGCTGCGCGGGATGACGCGCCCTCATGGAGGGACCACCGTGGGGTGGTTCCAAAGACATTCCTGTACGTGGAGGTCAGAAGAGGTCGCCGCCGCCGTGAAATAAACTTACACATTCCACCAATCAAGCAGGCGAACAACCTCTTGGCGGGCGACTGGGCCGGGCGGGAATTCGAAGTACTCGACAACGTTGTTGTAGAACTCGCGGTAGTCGAACGCGCCATCTTGGTCATCCCAGTGAGAAGCGTCTGAGAGTGCAACACGGTACTAGAAGTTGGCATCAGTGGAGGTTGCAGTTAAATAGACAGTACTTGCCTGGACCGCTGCGTAGGCAATTGAACGCCCGGTGACAGCCTTCAAGCCAATAATGGCCGCCACATTGCGCTTCGACTTGCTGCCGAGTTTTTTGGTCTTGGGCCGCCTCGGGGCGCCGCGCGGAGTGGGAGAGAAGTTTTCGATCTCCTTGTCCTTGGGCATGGTCTTGACAGACAGGGGAGATGTGAAGATGAATTTATAAACCTGTTCAAGTATCACTACGTGCAATGAATCAACGGAGAAAAAGAAAGATCGCACCTTCAAGAGGACCACGTTTGTGAACAGATGCGCCCCCGGGTGGGCGGGGTCAAATTTGCCCTCAGGATAGAGGCCGGCCCACCAACTATCAGCAGCGATCTGATAGTTTGGATCGCCCTCCCAAATGGCGGTCCGAACACTAGGCATAAGAATATCAGTGTGCATTCAGTGGAACGGGCATGTACTTACTCCTCGTCATCCCAGTCAAACTCCACCGGGCAAAGAAGCCGGCCCAGGTCGTCGTGGTAAATGCCGCGGTTCTCCCGTGAATGAGCGTCGAGAGCGGGGCTGAGCTCCGGAAAAACGAGGGTAAGCCAGGGGACGATGGCCTCCCGCAAGTTCTTGGTGTCGTCGGAGCGAGCATTGCACGAGCCGCCGCGGAGCTAAAAGTTTGTGCCAGTCAATAATTCCACTGGAATAAAGGAAAAATCGTACAGCAACAAGGACGGGAGCCAACTCCTCGTGTTCTGCCTCCGCAAGCAGCTTCCGTATAGGAACGATGAAACGGCAGAGTTCTTTGTAGCCATTGTGAAGAATGTTTTGCCTGCGTGCGTGCGTCAGAGGCAGAAAGCTCGAAATGAAAAAATTTGACTAACTCCGGTGTCGGCTCCCGTTCTTCCTCGTGAATTTCGTCACCACGAGTGCGAGCATCTTCCAGGTCGCGGCGGCGATCATCTTCGGCGATGAGGCTTTCAACACCATCGAAGGCCGCGACGACCTTGGATATAGCGCGCCCGAGGTTGGCGAAGGATTTTCTAATAAGGTGATAAGCAAGAAGCATCGAAAGGGAGTCAAAACCGAGTAACAGCACATACACTTGTGACGCCGCATTGCTCTGGCTCTGAGCCTTCTTCTCCTGAGCTTCGAGCTCGGAAATGCGGTGCTTGAGACGGTTGATAATATCGCGCTGCTCATCGTCGTCTGATTCGTTGAAGCGGGGGCAAAGGGAGGCATATGGGAGGGATGGATACTGTGAGCAGAGGAAAAGTGTATCAAGGCTGGTAAGAGACACTCACCTTCAAAAAGCCTTGTACATCCGTGCGCCCTCCACTTCTCGAACTCGTCGGCCGCACCTGCCCGATGTGTGGAGCTGCCAAGGTGACCACAGAGCGCTGGCCAAGAGTTTTGAGGCGCGAAAACGGGGGAAGAAATATGCGTACGCGAGGATTAAAGCCACAATCGGCACAACGACCACCAATATCTTCCGGTCGCAAGGAGGATAGCGGACAGTGTGCCCCGTCAGACAACACTACGGTCCCAGGCAGAGAGCGCTGGCCAAGGCTTTTTTAAGCAGAAAATGGATGTCATGAAGGGCGTACCGAGGATTAAACTGCAATCCTCGCAATACCGCCCGGTCGCAATGGGCGCAGGACCAATTTTCTCCATCGGCCCAACGGGAGTCCCCGCGCCAGACAAGTACAATGGTCGGCTAAGGTCCATAAAAGATTGGCGATGGGCGCAAAAAAAGATGGCCGGGCGGGCGCACCCACAGGACAAATGCGACCTCCAGGCACAGCGGGGATGGCCGCTGCAAAGTTACAAATCAGCGAGCAGCCAATGAAAAAAGTAGCGGCTAGGCATACATGCGTAGTGCGAAGATGCTGATGATGAGCATTAACACCTGGGTTTGCAGGGTCAATACAGGAACCACATACCGGCAAAAAAAAATCATATTTTCGATTGACGACCTCCTTCAGGTGAAATTATGGCCAGAATGGATCAGTATGAGTGCGGCCGGTCATCGAGGATGAAATTGAGGGGGAATTGAGGCCCAGAAAGGAGGAGGGGCGGTGGAGACATGGAGGGAAAGGAAGAAAGATCAACTTGTTTGGCTACCGCTAACGTCACAAACAACGCGTTGCTTGCTCTCTCTATATATACACGCACCTCTTGAAAAATGAATCTGTTGTTTTCCCCTTTGTTGACTGCGCGCGCGTGCTATGAAGCCGATCTTGCTATTATCTCTCTGGCTCCTAATGGCTGTCTGCTGTGCCATCTGTCCACACAACTCCCCTTCCCCGGCCGGCATCCTTCGTCATCGCAGCACTTGCGCTAAGTATGCCGCATCCCAAGCAGACTCAACCAGACGCCGACTTCTTCGTGTCACTAATTCCGGTCCTAACAATCGTCGCCGGGATTTCCGACCTGTGCGTACCAGAAATTACAGCCTGTGGGATACATTGCTGACGCAAAGTTGCAGGCTCGCCCTTTGCACGCCGGGGGACGCGATTCTGACATGCCCGACGCACCAGCACAGTCTCCAGAACGTTCCCCTTCCCCTGCCATCGCCTCCCGACCAGTAACACCTCCCCCGCCTCCCCCGCCTCTGCCACCAGCGCTGACACAGGCCGGCAGACCAGCACGAAACTATACACGACCCAAGCGCTTCGAGGACGTGCTGCCTGTTGCCTCTGCTCCTCTCCCGGCACCTCCACCCGTACCGCTCATTCGCCATGTCATACTCATTGTCAAGGACACCATGCGAACAGCCTGTAATCGCTTTGGCATTTGTCGCGAGTATCCTCGTCGTCCGTCGTATGACCCGGACCATCTGATCCAACCCGAAGACCTAGCAAATGTTGCTGTTCTACCCCAGGATGCTGCGCCGACTGACGATTCGGAGTTGCAGGAGCGACCCCGCCACCTTGGCCATTCAAAAATATGTCCATCTATCGGCTTATGAACTGGGCTAACTCTGGGGCAACTCGAAGTCGGAGGGGGAGGTAACTCGTCTGGTCGATGAGGTTATCAACTCCCCCGATTTTGACCCCGCCGACCTTGCTGGGTTCAATGCTCATCGGGAAAACAAACTTTTTGACGACACCGAGACCGCGGCCAAGCTGGCTGGTGAACCGTGGATGAAGGACGGCTGGAAGGAGGCCTCGGTGGAGATCGAGCTTCCAGATGGTGCCAAGAATGCACCGCCGCGGAAATTTACCGTCCCTGGCCTCCATTATAGGCCAATCGTTGAGGTCATAAAATCTGCCTTTGCGGAAGTAACCGCACTTCAGTTCCATTTAGCTCCGTTCAAACGCTTCCGAACCACAACTGCCGGCGCTGAGGAGCGTGTCTACGACGAGGTTTACGCGTCAGACGCGTGGTTGGCCGAGCACGAGACGTTGCAGAGGTCACCGCGCGAGCCTAACTGCAAGCTCGAGCGTGTTATCGCCGGCCTCATGTGGTGGTCCGACTCGACCCATCTTGCAAATTTCGGGACGGCCAAAGCCTGGCCCCTCTACCTCTACTTCGCCAACCTTTCAAAGTATGTCCGAGCCCGTCCGACGTCGGGCGCGTGCCATCAGGTGGCGTATTTTCCGTCGGTAAGACTCTTCTTCCTTCTTATCGTCCACATACTGACATATGTGCAGCTTCCCGACTCCATAAATCATTTTATCTCCACATTCGTCAAGGGAAAGTCTCGCAAATCAACCCTTCTCACTCACTGCCGGCGCGAGCTCATGCACCAAGTCTGGAGGCTCATGCTGGACAAGGAATTCATGCATGCTTATAAGCACGGCATCGTCATCCTCTGCATTGATGGTGTCTGGCGCCGCGTTTATCCACGGATTTTCACTTATTCCGCAGACTACCCCGAGAAGTGAGTCCGATCCCCTGTCCGTTTCGCTCTCTCACAAATTTCAGGGTCCTTCTTGCAACGATTCGCGACAAAGGGTACTGCCCCTGCCCACGCTGCTTGATCGTGAAAGAAAATTTTCCCAAGATGGGTCTCGTGCATGATATCCGGGCGCGTGTCAGTATGGCACGCACATACTTTTGGAACAAAGTGCAGGGTGCTCGCAACCTCATCTACAAAGTGGGATTAGCCATCAGTCATGCCCGCATCAACGCTATATTACAGGAATACTCGCTTGTCCCGACCATCGTGCGTTTGTTTCTATATCTGTCCTTACTGTTTGGCTCAATTTATTCCAGAATGCGTTCGCAGAAAAGCTGGGACCTTTGGGCTTCGACTTTCACCCTATTCTCGTTGTGGACCACCTGCACGAATGGTCCCTCGGGTTTGGAAGGCCACATTCACCCATATTATCAGGGTTTTGTATGCGGCAGTTCCGAGCGGGGAGGCGGTTGCAAAGCTTAATGCGCGGTGAGTCCTTTTCCCTTTCGCAATTTGACTAGACTAATTGTTTTGAGTAGCTTTCGGCAGATCCCCAGCTTTGGTCATGGAACGGTCCGACGGTTCTGCAGCAATGCATCGGAAATGAAAAAACTGGCAGGCCATAACTACGATAATTTGCTCATTGTACGCTCGCCTTCCTTCGATCGACTAATTTCTCTGCTCACCAACGTCAACATCAACAGAATATCATTCCATGCATTGAAGGCCTTCTCCCGGAGCCTTTCAACTCGCGCCTCCTCACCACGCTCTTCCGCCTATCCGAGTGGAACCTCTGGCCAAGCTACGCATGCATACCGAGACCACTCTCGGTTACCTCGGATTAAGCACGACGGTCATTGGCCGTGAATTGCGATCCTTTGCTGCGACGACTCAAGCCGAGTACAAGACTGTTGAGTTGCCTGGAGAAACTGCATCCAGAGCTCGTCGCGGTGCTCGCAAGAAGGCTACCGCCGCAGCCGCAGATCCGTCAGCTCTTCCTCCACCACCGCCCCTCCTCCCACGGCGAAAGGGAAGTTCCTCAATCT
Source organism: Mycena sp. CBHHK59/15 (assembly GCA_029204085.1). Taxonomy (NCBI): domain Eukaryota; kingdom Fungi; phylum Basidiomycota; class Agaricomycetes; order Agaricales; family Mycenaceae; genus Mycena; species Mycena sp. CBHHK59/15. The sequence continues at coordinate 334,402 of JARGXW010000056.1, forward strand.
TTTGACCTATAAATTCCACGCGCTGGGTGACTATGTAAAATCAATACGTCTCTTCGGCACTGTTGACTCGTATTCCACTCAGACGGTACGTCCCCGCTCCCTACATTATATAATCTTTGTTTGACCTGTCGAATAGGGGGAGCTTGGCACCGCTTTGTCAAGCGCCTCTACGGCCGAACGAACAAAAGAGACGCCACAAAGCAGATGACGCGGCTCGAGCGTCGCGGGACTCGCCTTCGAAGAGCCGCACAGTCGGCCACGTCCCCTCGAGTTCGAGCGCGTGTGTTCTCCGACAACGACCCGACGCTGTACACCGGGCTTGATGTCCATCACCAAATTTCGAAGCTGCGCAAGGACCCCATCCACCTTCTCAAGTTCGTCAACGAGAACACCCACGATCCGGCTAAGAAAGTGGGTCTTGAGTTCTTTCATTGTCTTGTGGCGCTAACCATCTCCCTTAGCGCTTCATCCCCAAGCTCAAAGACCACCTCCTCTCTCGTTTGCTCGACCGGGATTTCAACGGCGATGAAACCGAGTACTCCGAGACCCAACACGACACCGTGAAGATTATTCAGCACAAGATCTACTCGTCCAAACAATGCGAGTCAATTTTACTACGTACGACATGCGACGCGACCAGGACATTATCAACCCCGAACACACCCCAATGTCATGGTACTCTCACCCGAGACCGCGGCAAATTCTCATCTGTTCTGGTATGCACGCGTTTTGGGTATCTTCCACCTCGAGGTTATCCATACGGCTCTGAATCTCGCAACGGCTCGACACAACACATGAATTTTTGTGGGTCCGATGGTATGGTACGGAGCCGGGCTATCGATCTGGCTTCAAGGCCGCGCGCTTGCCCAAGATCGGGTTTGTACCGGACACTGACGATTACGCGTTTGGCTTCCTGGACCCGTCATTGGTCCTACGTGGATGTCATCTTGTCCCGGCGTTTGCGGCAGGCCGCACTGACTCTCTCCTCAGTCTTTCACCTGGGCAAGTTACTTCGGCGCGTGCGGCAGGCGAAACAGACGACTGGGAGAATTTCTATGTCATAATGTGCGTGAACTCTGTATCTATTTGTCATTCACACCGGGCTTATATCTCGCTAATTTATCTAGCTGGGTTGACCGCAACATGTTCATGAGATACCTGGGCGACGGCGTTGGTCATGTAGCTCACCGAGACTTGGTTTGGCTTGGTAACGATGATGCAGACGTCAACGGGCTGGGTGACGATGCCGACGAGGGAGTTGAGGATGGAGCGGTAGAATCCATCGCTGATAGTCTGCCCGTTGCGGGTGATGTTCCTGAAGACGGCCCCGAGGAGGAGGTAGAGCCTGATGAAGCTGATGAGATGGATGATGACGAGGACGACCAGTTGACACGGTCAGATGGGGAGGATAGCGACAGTGAGGATGACGAAGATTCGGAACTTGACGAGGGCTTCGAGTTTGATGATGAAGGGTTCATCGATATTTAATTTAATTTTTCTGCCACATCTTATGGCCGCTCGGAATGCATTACAAGGTCAAGAAATAAATATATTACAACCACGATACAATATAATAGTTGTGTGCCCTCGTCTACCATTTCCAACAATCGTGGCCGCGACGATGCGCCACGACAATTGCGGGAGAGTTGCGAGCGGTTGTAATGGGTTGCGATCACCGAAATTGTTGTGGCAGAATCGTGATCCGTACACGGGCAAAACAACTTTTTTCCAGATTTAGTGATGTGAACGCAGTCATCCAATCTTTTCTGCTTCTTCAAACGAAATGCCTTCCTCCCGTTTCGCAATCTCCATATACCCCGAGCGAAGCCATGTCGAGACCTCATACTTTCTGGAGAGGATGATTCGCTCTGTAATTTCCGTGAGTTGGTTAGTCAGCTTCTCTGTCGCGAGTTCGCGGACTGCAAGGAAGGACTACATGGTTGACAGTTTCAAGACTGAAATCCATTCCTCCTTTGTCATGCTATCGTAATCTTTCATCGGTGGTATGGTTCTGCACAAATTATTTGTTCAGTATTGACCAAGGACGATAGGTGTCTCCGGGTCGACCTATGTGGGATACAGCACCCTCAGGAGGCGTTGGAAATCGACGCTGCTGATCCCCTCGAGCTTGAGTGGATTTTCGTCGCTGGACCCTTCTGCAGGGACGTCGCTCCCCACAGGAAGCGTGAACATTGTCTTGAAGATTTTGGAGTTGTTTTCGAAATGGTAGCGAGGAACCTTGAATAGGCGGTCTTCCACCTGGCTATCATGTCAGTGTTTCTCATCCATGATCACTGCCACTCCGATCTTCACCGGAAACGTTATTTTTTCCATGTAGTGTGTGGTATCTCGTGTCAACATCAGGCTTTTAACAACTTACTTGCCGGCGCTTGTAGACGCTTGTACAAGCTTGTACGAGCCCGAAAAGCCGACAAGCTGACAAGTCGACAAGCTATGTCAAAAATCTGACAAGCAACTTGCCGCAAGCCAGAAAAGTTAGACAAGCCCACAAGAGGCACAAGGAATATGCAGTATTTCAATATATTGAGCTACATAATAATGTGGGGCATAAAAAGGCCTGGATGATGGTGGAATATAGTAGGAAAGGCACGAAAAAAGAAGGGTCGAGCCGGGCAGGGCGGGGAATTTAAAAAAGGAAGAGATAACAACGGGTGATCTGCAATGCAGCCGTAGGTAGGGAGTGTGGGATGCAACTAATAGATCCAAACCCGACCGGGGGTAGACGCGGCGGTGCGAGGCGCGGTAAAACAGATTGGAAATTGTGATGGTCTGCAGCGCGCGGTCGCGGCGGTGTGACGCCGCTCACGGTCGAGTCGAGGGGCACAGGCACTAGGCTGCGCGACGCACTGAGCCCCAGGTAGTGCGGCTGCACGCGTACGTCGGCTGGGCAGCGACGTTGAGGAGTGAGGGCGTCGGAGAGGCGTGCTGTGAATCTTAGGGATGGTCACGGGTACGGGTTCGGGTATGAAACAGTCGACCCGGACCCGGACCCGGAAAACCCGGACCCAAACCCGCGGGTCTACGGGTTGTCCACGGGTTGTCCGAATTGATCGGATCATGGCTGCCGAAGCTTGCCGGGAAGGTTTAACACCTTCAAAACATGAAATATGGGCCCATGTCCCATGTCTGTGGTTGCGAGCATAATTCAAATTATTCAAGTTGAGAAAAGAGAGAGAAAAAGAGGGAAAAGGAGAGAGACTCTAATACCCTACCTGTACCCCTCCGCGGCGTAATTTTGAGCTCAAAACCAGCGGAGCGCTAAACGGCAAGCGCGCCGACCTTGAATCCCAAGGCTGCCGATTGATTGGCAGATCCTTAGTCTATCCGGAGCCATCTCCCCCTTTAGACTAGGGTCAGCGAATCAAATTCAAGATAAAAATATTTTCTGACACACTCTTCTGTTTGACACCCGCGGACCGCTCGCTTCACCACCTCCGCCACCCCAGACCTCCGCCTCTGCCCGCGTCTCGCATACACACAACGCACGAACCCAGCACAAGTGGTAAAACGAGGAGGGGATTCTTGAGGTGCGTCACCCGCGGCCTTTTATTTTTTCACTGTCTGACATCTACATCTACGTATACGCCGTCGCGCCGCCTCGTTCTGGCTCCCAGTCCATCGCGCACACCTGCCCCACCTCCCTAGCGTCCTTTCGACACGTCTGGGCGCACCCCCCCCACTTTCGGACCTCGCCGCCGCTGCCTGCAACGCCGCGGAGTCGCTGCATGCACGGCAGGGAGCGCTGGGACTCACGCGTCCACGGTGAGCTCCCTTTTGCTCCCATCGCCTTTTGGCCACCTCCCCCACCCTCTCTGGCGTCCTACCGAACATTCTCACGCGCCGCGCCGTTGCTATCGCTGCACCGGCGCCGCGGAGTCGCCGCATTTACGCAAAAATGCGGTGTTGTGATGTGCGCGCACACAGTGAGCTCCCCCTTTCCCCCCGAACCTTGCACCTTCCTGACCCACCTTCTTTAACATCCATCCGACCCCCTCCGATCTACGGCGCTCATTTCCGACGCCGTCGCCGCTGCCCGCAACGTCAAATCAAGCTCAACACGAGCGCTAGAATGTGCGCGCAGCCGGTGAGCTCGTTTTTGCTCCCGGGTCGTTCTCCCCATATCCCCCGCATTCCCCAGCTTCCCCTTGACGCCCCCGTACCCGCGGCGCTTGTTTCAGACGCCGTCATCGTTGCGCGCGATGATGGCAACTGGCGGCAATGTGTTTTGCAGGTGCTCGCCCCGCCGCGAGCTCGGCAGTGCGCCTGGCACCTCGCGCCCGCCTCTCCCGTCTCCCCTGGCGTCCCGCGGACACCCCCCAACGCGCGGCGCCGATCCCCGGCCTCGCCGCCGCTGCCCATGACGCCGCCGAATCGCCAACCTCGCCTAAAATGGCGCGCGGGGATGTACACTCCCAGTACGTTCATTTTTCTCTCCTGACCTTTCTCTCACCTTCCCCGCCTGCCCTGGCGTCCCCTCGACGCCCCCGTGCGCGCGGTGCTGGTCCCCGACGCCGTCGTCACTGCGCGCGACTGCTAAATGGCCGCAATGATGCAAAACACGTTTTTTGCGATGTGCCCGCCCTGGTGAGCTCGTTTCTATGTCTATTGCCTCGCATCTCCCTCTACCGGCTCCCCTAGGGTGCTGTGGATACCCCCGCACCCGCGACGTCGAACCCCGATGCTGCCATCGCTGCCCGCGGCACCGCTGACCACGTACTTCTTGTGCGCGCACGCCCCGGGAGCCCTCCACGCGTCGACATTGCACATTTGCGATGTGCGCAGCGTGGATGACCATGGTGGTGTGCCCACGACGCGTGTGGAGTCCCCGGATTGCGGAACAAATGTGTGCTCATGACTCGGTCCGCCCCCACGTACGCCGCGCCCCGTACGCCGCCCCGTTCTTTTTTTATTTTTATTTCTAGTACATGTGCAGTTACATTTGAATAAACCATACACATCTATGACTGCCCTGCTTCACGCTGTTTCGTTGCACGGATTGTTTCCTCGGATATTCTTACCTTTTCCCCAGATGCCAATGATGGATGATTGCACCTACAGCTCTTTCGGTTGCCTTTTCCGGGACAATCAAATCTTTTGTTGCAGGTGCGCCAGTTTTTTGTGCAAAGTGCACAACGATCTAGTTTAGAACTGGAAGCCGGCAGCCCTGGAATTGCGGCACCCGGAAGTAACGCCTGGTGCATACTTTGTTGAGTAGGTGGAAGCTGCGGGATCACTGGTGCAGGTGCAGACATGAGAGCAGGAGCAGGAGGTGTATAATTATAAGCCAAGGGCATCTCCACGTCGAGCTCGCCCGGTTGCATCTCAGTCTGCTCGTCGGATTGTTGGAAGGTGTTATGAAATATGGTAGGCGCCGGTGAATCATCTTGATCATTTTGCTTAAACTCGTTAGATTCGCCTTGGGCCGGGAGAGCTGCCATTTGGTCGAATGCCCGGCTCTCACGTGGGGCTGAAAATAAGAAAAGTTAGTTCCGCTCAACCAAAAGAAACAGAGAAACTCACTGTTGATTGAGAGATCAAGTTCACCATCCGGTAAAGGAATTGCCGGCAGAACGGTGGCACTATTATCTGCAGAACGTAGAATGTCCAAAAGTGGCTTGCGCGCAGCAAAGTTCTCCCCATGAGCGAGAGTGGAACGTTCTGAATTCCAAGAGAGGACCTTCTTGTGATGAGTTTCTAACTGCAATGGCAGTTTGTAATAAAGGCGTTGGTTTGAGTCTGTAATGGTGCGGTCTTGGGCATCTACTAGGTTGTTCCAGTACTTTGTAAATTCATCGAAATTGATGTCCTTCCAGTGCTCATGAGGAGGATTATTACTTGTGCGTGGTTTTCGAAACCTTTCCATGTCGATGTTCGCTTTGAATGTTAGATACTCCTTGTGAGTGTGAACCGGTAGCACAGCATAAAGAGTCCGCTGTCGCCACTGAATGTACTGGTATTGGTTTGTGGGTTTTGTCGAAAGACGAGTCAGCATGTGGACTGGGACATCCCGGTGATGGGGTACACCAGTAATGCGGGGTCGAGGTATTGTTGTTATATTATACTTCTCTGCCAGGGAAATCGAGATGGGAAGTATTCCAATTGTTTCAGATGTTGCAATGCGAGTAGAGAGGACTCGAGGCATGGGGAAAGATGGTTTTGTCTCAACGGCAACTGCAAGCTCGACAATTTCATCTCTGAGCCAAAGATCATAGTGTCCAACATATTTTTTCCCAGTGCGGTTATGATAGCCAACCTAGAAAATTATCAAGAGGATGAATACATATCGGAACTCATTATACATACCCTTGTGTTGCGGCGCAGAATCCAATTTATTAGAATGCATTCCGCCAGCTCAGTTGAGGCTCGTAGGGATCCAAAAATTCTTTGAACCTGCGTATGGAACCCACCCTCCAGAGAGTTGGTCCCTCGGTCTGTGCGCATAATATCAAGACCATCTCGGTCCTTCCCCATTACATAGTAAAGGGAAATACCCGGGGGATCAGACAGATATCCTTTTCTTGCCGTATCCAAGAGATGTTCCGTCATTTCTTTAGCCTCCTTCGAGAAGAAGGGCCCACGTGTTTTCTTAGTTGAGCACTGGATATCTGCATAGGCGGTGAACAGTGTCTCAAGCCTCTTTGCCAGTGTGCGACGGTCAGGAATGTATCGGCGAATCCGTCGATTCAATGCAGCAGATTTTGCACGTTTGGCATACTCCCAGTCCATTCCGTACTTCTCCAGGACTGCACGTACAGCAGCTTCATCTGTCTTGTCTCGGATGAATACTGCTTCGCTGAAATCCCGTGCAAATGCTTTGAACGCAGAGTGTTTCTTAGACAAAAGTCGCAGCAGTCGGTCCATGTAATGGAAGGCATCATCCAAAATTCGGGTTGTTAATTTTTGTGCCTCAGCTGCTCTGTTAATGAAATTGCAGGTGTTGGTGATCTCTTCCATGATTACATCGGCTGAAGAGCTTTCATCGAAATTCAATCTCATGCCCTCGTAATCCTGGTCAAATTCATCATCATCTGAATCCTCCTCCTCAGAGTCGTAATCAGTTTCCACCGACCAGTGAACAAAATCTGTTTGCTGAGGTATATATTGTGGTACAAACTCAGCATCGGCGGCATCAAATACTGGGGTAGGAGATGCTGCAACTGAGGAGGTGCGAGCACTGGCAGTCGACGGAGGAGAAGACATTTGACCACGTGTGTGAAGCTGTGAGGTTGCGACCACTGCCTGTCCACCATGTGTAAAAATCCATTCCATGGTCTGTTGATGCAATGCATGGAGTGCCCCAGGAACAAGTACTTTTGAAATCTCAATGAGGGAGCGAGAAGAGGATATGTTGATTTTCTTTTTGTTGCCAACGTCATCCATTACCGCTTCAAGGAACCCGGGGTGATTTCCAATAATCGAGCCCTCTGCAACAGGTTTGCAAGCCTGCACAAGTGTCACAAGCTGTCCATGTGTCTTGGCTTGCAATAACTGCAATGGAAGCCCCGTAGAATCATGAGACCTAAGAGAGACATATATTTGCCAGACACAGTCAACCTCTCTGAATAAAAATTCATTCTGCTCAGATGTTGTGGTTGACGCCCAAGGATAAGGCAAAAATTCCGGAGTTGCAAAAGAATTCTGGAGAACAACACCAGCCAGTGCATGCAGAGAGCCAGACGGCTCGGTTGCGAGACCCTTCAATTTTGCATATTTGTTGAGGTCAAGGATGGGTGGATTTTTTCCTTTAATATGTTTTCCAACTCTGGAAGCATAAAGGCCTCGGATATGGTCTGAAGGCTCTGGCGAATAGCATAACCAATTTTGATGATGGAAGGATTGGTGAGAATTGCACGAAGTGAGGGTAATAGAGTGGTGCGCGAGTTCAAAGAAGTAACCTATTGAGTGACGAGATCAAAATTAATCATTCCGAAAAATAAAGTGAACACACCTTCAGCACATAAATTCTATTCTTGGTACGGAGCTGAATCATATCAAGGCAAACAGGTGATCCAACGGTCTGTCTTGTTTTGATTGCAAGAGCAACAAGATAAAGCTGTGATAATGAACCAATCGAAACATCATCCAGAAGTTCATTCATCTGGTTTTCGATGACAACAGAGTCAGAAGTGATTGTTGAAAGTATATTTGCCTCTCGGGCAAAAGTCGGAAGATCAGTCCAATCTGTAACCGGTTCCACGTTCAATGTCAGTGCAGGATTAATTGATTCATGGAAGCTTCGCTCCACTGAGTAAAAGTAAAATCTGGTCCTGCATTTAGATCAGGGAAAGACTTACGTTGAGGAGAGTCCGTCCATATGATTTGAGTGGGTGGGTTTTGAGAGTCTTTCAGCCCTTGTTGAATGCCCAGGTACATGTCTTTGGCAAACTCCAAGGATTTACCGATGGTCAGAGAATGCCCTCTGACCTGCTCAAAGTTGTTGAGAATAGTATATGCAGCGGTGAACAGCTGTTCTCCCTTCAGCCCAGCAAGAAACTTGAGAAACTTGTAATACCATGTCAGTACATCCCAGGAAAAATATTAAAAGCAGCACCCACAGCAAAAGTATGATCTGATTTTGCTTTATCTAATGGCAATGACCCTATATCCCGCTCGATGAAGGTGCGGATAGCAGCAATAAAATCTGTAAATAATGCCTTGAGGTACTGAACAGAGGGAGGAACCCCAGCATAGCCATTGGGATCCTTGAATGTGGAATATGGTATAACCACATTCCGTCCATAAAATTCCGCAGCAGCAAGATACATCAGCTCTCCAAGTGCATGAGATTTGTGCTGAATCTCAGAAACAAGCTCAGAAAATGGAGCAGGACCAAAATGTGAGGCAAAAGTGTTCGCCATCTGTGACATCATGAGTTTGGAAATTGCACCCCGGGCCGAGATGTAAGCTTGAAAATTACGATGTTACAAATTGCACATTAGGGAAGAAAGAAAATACCTGGAAATGCTGCCTGAACGAAGCGAGGTAATTGAGCAATGATATGTGGATCGGTTCCCTGGAAGCTCTTGCCACAACCTTTATTGGGTTCAGTCCGCCGAGGATTGCAAAGGAAACGGTTCGTCATGAGAAAGAAATCTTCGGGCATTTCCCGAACTCGCCGAGCAATGGGATCCTCATTGAAACCTGCGCAAAAAACCGGTTAGTTTAAACAAAAAGCAGTGAAGAAAATTTGCACCATTCTTGATAAGAGACATTCCACAAGTACACTTGAAAGTGTCAGGATGTCCTGGCAGTAAATATGGCAGCCAGACAAAGACTTTGCGCCAGTATAATTGAGTCGGATCGAGGCCAACTGTGACATTGCTCTTCTCTAGCGCAAATACAGGATGAGGAGGCCGGTCAAAAAAATCTCCTCGAAGGTAGCACATAGGTTTTCCATGCTGATTCTCCTCCTGACGAATGCGCTTGTGGACAGCTAGAAGATACTTGTGGAGTACAGAATCCTCTGTTGGTTGCGAAGACCTTGTTTCTGCTTCTGCTGCTTTGGCATCTGCGTCTGCGCTGTGAGAATCCTGGTCTCCAAGGCTCTCATCGATTATCTTGTCGCCAGCTGTGATATCGGCATGCTCATCGTGGTCCTCAATGTACTGAATATCTTGGTTCAGCTGTGTGAAATCCTCGGGAGCAATGTGCGAGGGAGCTTAGGTAAAGTATTGGAAATTGAAAGTATCTGATACAAATGGAATTGACATACTTTGGTTTGTAGTGGCATTCCCCGAGTTAGCTGTTCCAGATCTGCCATCCAAAATTGGATGATCTTGCTGAGGACCTGCTGATTCGGCAAGAGGAACAGGCCGGTTGGTGGTATATGGCTGAAAAAATGCCCCAGGAGGAAGATTACTGTAAAGCGAGCTAGTGGTTTGAGTACGCAAAGATGTCCCAGACACAGATTTGTCAGCAATAGGCCGAGTCCGATGACGGCCTGCACCAGCTCGGGCACCACCCCACTTGGGGTTCTCAGTGCCTTCACCAGTTGAGTTGCTGCTGGGTTCCATATCCAAATGGTGGGGGGAGAGGGAGAGCAGAGCGAGGGGGACGCGCCGCACCCGCAATGCGTGTATTGATTCATTTGTGCGCTAAGTGCCGCGCGGCAGGCACATGTCAAGACACGTGTGCTCGGGTGACATCGCGCCGGGCCACGGGCCGGATCGGATCAATCCTTAGTCTATATACGGACTAAGGCAACCACAGGCACCGGCTATGAGCCGAAATATGTTCACTGATTGAGATTTTAGATGCATCTGGTGCTTAACAAAAGCTTGAGAGTACCTTTGATAGCTGTTAGCCATGTCTAACTGCCTTGCAATGAGTTGAATTCCATAATAAATTCGATTTTCGCAGACCCGCGGTGTACCCGAAGGGTTTCGGGTCTACTAAATTTGGAACCCGTACCCGTACCCGGGCCGACCCGACCCGGAAACCCGCCGGGTTGACCCGTACCCGTGACCATCCCTAGCTGTGATTGAGAAATTGGAAGCGATAGGGCGGAAAATATTGAGAGGTTGGAAACAATGAGGCGAAAGGGCCGACGGATTTGCGAGACACCTGTATGGGTAGCTGGAGGACTGGCCTATGGTCAGACGAGGCAAAGGGCCCCAGAGACACGGATTGAGGCGGGAGGCAAGTGGAGAAAATGGGGGGAAAAGGAAAGAGGCGACCAACCATTTGATGCAAGTCACACCATCCGTTGCCATCTGTCAACAATTGGCATCGTGATGGGCGGAGTTTGAAAGACTTGTCCATATTTCCCCACCCGCTAACACGCCCAATTACTTTTTTTCTTTTTGTGATTGCTGTTTCCGCGGATTCAGGGAGGAAGACTAAGATGCAAGTTATTCGCAAGATTTCGTTTCAAAAAGAAAGGCATCAACTCAGACTCGTCAGTCTTGCTTGTTCGGCTTGTGGGTCTTTTCTGTCTGATGAGCTTGTGCACAAGCAAAACGGGCTAAAAAAGCCGTAAAAGCCCCAAAAGGAAATTGCACTATTACCGATGAAGTTGGGAGGGGCGGTGGTCATTCTTGGGCCGATTGTAGTGGTGGGCGACAAGAGATGCTTGCGTCTGGCATTGCATCCTTATAGCCTTGCACGCCCTCTTCTCAAGCGCCAATACTCGGACCAATGAGACAGTCTGCACTAGAGGGGGTTTATTCTTATAAATTGGTGTTGGTCACCGGATTCTGCACAAGGTACCACCTGGGCACTACTTGAAAGGCTATTGGACATGCCCGCCGTTCCTACTTCCTCCGAAAACGGCTTTGTCAGACCTCTGGCGCTTCTTTGGCGAGACCTCTTCGACTCCGAAACTGAGGTGAAACGCCGTGGTGACTGGTCCGGGTTCAGCGTCCTTTTACTTAGGCCACAACTCCGTGCTAGCGCCTGGAACTGAAAATCTTTCGTGTGCTTTGCGTCTGAACTTGGGACTTGTGATTATCTCCCTATCGGTGTTATGTTCAACCTTGTCATGTGGCTCTCAAGAGATTCAACTGTGCGACTGGGATTGTACTATGGTGTGAGCGCAATAAATCTGCGTACTCAATCTTTCAAGTTGATATACAGTACACAGGGCTATGAAGATCACATCTCGCGACTCGGAGTCGCGAGTGGACTCGGACATGGACTCTCATGGGTCCGAGTATACTGCAAGGCTACAAGGATGGGAGTGGGTCCGTGACTGAGTCCTGGGGAGCGTGCATGTATTCAGCGCTTGCCTTCCTTGCCTGCCTTAACTCTTCCTCGAATGCTGTTTCAACATTAGCATTATGGAAGCGGCTTGCGGAGTATTCACCCTCCGAAATACGCTCATATTCTGGCGAGTATGCCCGCTTATTATGATAGCTCTGGCGGGAGGGTGGAGAATAACCCTTGATGGCCGCCTCGCGCACTTGGGAGATCCTGAATGCAGTCTCCCAGCCAAGTAGTACCGCCTCGCCCTCCGAGATACCTTCCTCCCGTCGCGCAAGATCGTTATAGCCCGCGCGCAGCCAATCTGCAACCTCGAATCTCCGGGCGAGGACGATAAGCTCTGCGCTGTCGACAATTTGCCCGCCTAGCCGCTGTATAGCGAGGTTGCGGACGTCCAGGAAGTACCACATAGTGGCCAGCTTTAGCGCGGAGATCCACTGGTCCTTGGACATCCCATCGATCGACCCGGAGGCCAGTATATTCCTGCGCAAACTCGAATCAGCACTAATTAGTACTCGTAGGCGTTTTGCTACGCACAGGGGATACAGCACTTGGAGGAGCCGCTCAAAGTCCACGCTGCTGATGCCGCCCAACCTGAGGGGGTTCTGGTCGCCAGAGCCCTCAGCAGTGCCGTTGTCTCCCGAAGGCAGCGTGAAGGTTGTCGCAAAGATATCGGAGCTGTGCTCGAAGTGGTAGCGGGGCACTTTGAAGATCTGCTCTTCGACCTGCGTGGCATCTCAGTCGTCTGGTTGGTGCGGGTTTACCGCCAATGTGACTCTTCACCTGGAAGGTTATGGTGTCCAGGTAGTATCGCTGGTTGTGGCTCAAACTGGGGGCGGAGGTGGTCATTCTTTGAGTAAGTGTGCGGAAGCGAGGCACGTGGGTATATATGTCGTCCTCATGGCACTCGCACGGTTTCTTCTCTGGCGCCAATTCATCGATCGGATGCGGCAGTCACCGAGGAGGCCTTTAGCTTTGGAAAACGAACGACCTGGCTGCTCTCGGACATATCTCCCTAGATTTAACCGCATCTTCGCGCTCTCCTCTTCTTTGGTTTCTTCTGAATCAGAGTTCGATTTTCACGCCTGGGTCGAAACTCCCTTTGACTTCCAACGAAAGTTCAACTTGTATCGCAACGTTTGCCTGGGCGATCTATCGAAAGCGACCGCGTCCTTCCAGTATTCGTATTTTGTCAGAATCCACTCTGATACCGAAATAAGCGGTCGCTCCGTTAAACTACAAAGTATGATTGATCCCTGTTTGAACAGTGTTTGAGCATGTGCGAGGACGCGTCCCAACACGTGCTGAGAAATCTGAGTATTCGGTTCTTGTTTCGTTCATCATGATTCATCCACGTTTCTATTTATCCAACCGTTGAGCGTTATCAGTGCGCTCCGTAGATCACACTCCGTAGATAAGCCTTACCCTGGCATCTTGGCTCCCATCTGTGACTGTCTTCGGCAACTTGCTAACCCGGCACAGCAACGCGGCCTACGCACCGCTCCCCCAGCACCCCACCAGCACCCCGGACGAGGACGCCTTCGAGATGTCCCAGACATACGGCGCAGCGCCGGTGAGCGCCGCAGACGAGCCAGCGAGCCCGCACGGCGCGGGGGAGAGCAGCGCGCTCTTGGGCGGCGAGCGCGACACGAGCGTCAAGCGCGAGGACGGGAAGCGCGAGGGCAAGGCGAGCATCGTCAGCTCTGTCAGCAACCTCGCGAACACGATTATTGGTAGTGGTGGGTTTCAGATGCTCAATATTTTGTACGAGGTTGCTGACGCCATTGAAGGGATGCTGATGTTCCCCTTAGTACGTCCAGCCGTTCTGAACTGCTTTGATGTTCTGTTTAGAGGCTGGTATAGGCCATGGCGTCCGCTGGAATAATACCGGGAATAATTACGTGTCTGTTCAGCGGCTCCGTCGCGGTCTTCGGGCTCTACCTGCTGTCCCTCTGCGCCGCGCGCGCACCCCACCGGCACTCGTCCTTCTTCGCCGTCTCTCAGATGACGTTCCCGAAAGCCGCCATATTCTTCGACGCCGCAATCGCGACCAAGTGTTTCGGCGTGTCCATCAGGTACGCCAATGCCAGTGCCTTTCACCTGCGGCCACACTCATGCTATTGCGCTCTAGCTACCTCATCATCATCAAGGGCCTCATGCCGAACGTCGTCGCGGCGCTTTACCACGACCTCGCGTCGGGCCCGCCGCCCGCGTGGGCGCTCTCCGGGCGCACCTGGATCAGCCTCTTCATGCTCATCCTCGGCCCGCTCGTGTTCCTGCGCCACCTCGACAGCCTGCGCCACACGAGCTACGTCGCGCTCTTTTCCGTCGGTGCGCCCCTCTGCCTCCTTCGCCTCTCATTTGTGTTAATGTTAATGTGGCCTCTAAATTAAACAGGGTACCTCGTCGTGATCGTTATCACGGTGTACTTCGCCCCGCTCGAGGGCATGCCCGACCGCGGCGCTGTGCACCTCGCGCGCTTCAGCCCCAACTTCGTCTCGACGTTCCCTGTGCAGGTGTTCGCGTTCACGTGTTCGCAGAACGTCAGTCGTGCCTCCCTTTGCTTAATGCTTTTACCTGTTTCGCGCCCACTGACGCCGCGTGCACCAGCTGTTCCCGATCTACAACGAGCTCAAGCGCAACACGCAGAAGCGCATGAACATCGTCATCGGCGCGGCGATCGGCTCCGCGACGCTCACGTACGAGGTCATCGCCGTGTTTGGGTACCTCACGTTCGGGTCCAAGGTCTGTCTGTCGCTGTCTCTGTCTTCATCTTCTTTCTCTTTGCCGTTGTCTTCGTCTTTCCCTGCGTTCCGACCTAGTCTTCTCTGAGTCATGTCTAGCTCTGTCTAGACGTCAGACGGACGCACAGTTTTGTCTGGCTATGTGTAGCTCTGTCCACGTCATGCGTAGCGCACTGTGCACAGCTGGCCATAATTCGCTGTGGGACGGCGAGCTACGTATGGCCGAGTCTAGCTACCTGTGGTTGGGTGGTTAGATGGATATCTGAATGCCCTTTACCACATTCTGCCCAATTGGACTAGGCACAGCCGTCTACGTAGACATGCGGCGGGCCGTCTAGTCTGTCACCGGACCTTCGCACACTCTGACTGGAAAGGGTGGAACGCAATGAAATTGCCCTCGTCTCTCTTTCTCTTTCCCTATGCCCCTGCCCCGCACTAACGCTCTGCCCCCTACCTAGGTCGGCGCGAACATCATCGCGATGTACCCCTCCACCTCGCTCTTCATCGCCGTCGGGCAGGCGGCGATCGTCGTGCTCGTGCTCTTCTCGTACCCACTGCAGGTATGCTCCACCTCCCCCGTACATTCCTATATTTCCATATTGGGCTAACCACCGCTCTGCAGGTACACCCGTGCCGTGCGTGCCTCGACAAGATCTTCCACGCCGGCGAGATCGACAAGCCCGCCCTTACCGCCGCCGCCGTAGAGGACGACGTGGACGCGGATGTGGACGCAGTGGACGAGGACCACGCCGGCGCGGAGATGTCCCCGCTGAAGCACGCGGTGCTCACGACCGCGATCGTCGTGTCGGGTTTTACGATCGCGTTCTTCGTAAATGATCTGCAGCTGGGTGCGCCGGCCTTCCCCCCCTTCTTCGCTTCCCCCCCTTCTTCGCTTCTCGGACGCTGATTGACGTGGTGATTGATGCGCGCAGTCCTCTCTTTCGTGGGCTCTACGGGCTCGACGACCATCTCGTTCATCCTTCCGGGGTTGTTCTACTGGAAGGTGCGTCTTTCGCGCTTCCCTGCCCTGCCCTTGCCATCTAACGACTGAACGATTACACTTCCTTCAGCTAACGCGCGCCGACCGCAACCGCAACAACGCGCTGAGCCTCGGCGCGCTCGCGCTCGCCGTCTACGGCATGTTCGTCTTCGTCTTTTGGTGCGTGCTTGCCTGCCCTTTCTTTGCCACGGTGCGATGTGTGCTCATTATGAATTAGCCTGAGCTTCAATATCTACCAGGTTATCTACCCGGTCGCGGGAGGCCCGAGGCACTAGAGTTACATATAAGGTCTATGATAGTAGGTTTTAATCGGGGTAATGTAGAAAGGAATGCGTATCTGGCTTGTATTCGACAGCCAGCATTTACTAGTACTCCCTGCGAGGCTGCGGACGTCCTGCATGGCAACTTAGAACCAGAGGTGTCGTGACGATTCCCCGCAAGAGTTCATGGAGCCGCATTATTTTAAAAACACTTTTACACTTAAAAGCGATCATAAGAGAGAGACCCCAGGCCGTCGGCTTATGCTTGCGCTCAGATATACTACAGCTCGCAAGCACGCCGGCGTTTTTTCCGCTACGCGGTGACCTTCCTTCCCGTCCCTTCCCGTCCCTTCCCACGTACACATGGACCGCGTTTCCCTCCCCACACGGACCGCACTGCGGGTTTAGAGGAGATCGCCGAATGCAGCCATCTCGGGGCCGCCGGATTCCTGCACGGCGCGTTAGATTAGATCCGGGAGAGAGGATTGGACGGAGAGACGCACCCGCATACCGATTTCCCAGTCTGTTGGAGGAGAAAGAGAAGGGGGAAGGGAAAGGCAAGGTCAGTCAGGGGGGAGGGGAGAGGCAGGAAAACGCACAGCTGTAGATGGTGGTGACGGCCATGAGAATACCCGTACCACTGCCGATGGCGCCCATGAGGTCCGCGGCGACGGACAGCAGTCCGAGGATCGCGCCGCCCAGCGCCGCAGCGGTTGGGATCACGCGCTTGAGCTCCTTGTACATCGAGCCCTCGCGGTGCCCGGCCATCACCTACACACTCGTCAGAATGCAGTTCATGCCGGAGACACGGGGGGGGGGGGGGGAAGACGTACCATCTGCTGGTCCTTGAGCTGCTTGGCGATGTCGCGTGGGCCCGAGCCGGAGACCTCGATCCAGGTCTTGGAGAAGAGCGCGCACGCGGAGAGCATGAACACGATGTAGAGCGCCGTGTGGATGGGGTCGACGATCGCCTCCTTCATGGTGTGCGGTGGGGACATGTAGTACGCGATGCCGGACGTCGCGACGAGCTGGTGGGAGTCTTCCATCGGCTATGTCATGGACTGGATTAGAGAAACATCTGCGTGCGGAACGGAGGCGCGACACACCTCCCAGACGCCGAGAAGCTTCACCAAGAAGTTGCTCGGGAAGCGTGAGGCGAGCATCTGCGAGAGGATGAACACGTTGGAGGTCAGCGCGGACTCGAGCATGATGGGCATGTTGGAGGTGTAGAACAGCTTGATGGGGTACGAGCCACGCTGCCCACGGAACCGGTTGCTCTTGACGGGTATCTCAATCCTGAAGCCCTGCAGGTAGATGACCACAACGAAGATGACCGCGGTCGCGATGAGGTTCATGACGTTGGGGAGGCGGTCGCGCCAGAACGCCTCGCGGAGGGCGCGGCCCTTGTCGTTCCACGTGAAGAGGAGGTGGAAGAGCGCGACGATAGCGCCCTCGAACTCGGGCCCGCGGCCAGTGTTGATGGTCGTTGGCGAGAACGCCTTCCAGACGATGGATTCACAAATGTTGGTCGCGATGAAGAGGGAGATGCCGGACCCGAGGCCATAGCCTTTCTGGAGAAGCTCGTCGAGAAGGATGACGATCATGGCCGCGGACACGAGCTGGATGATGAGGAGGAGACAGACGCCGGCGCCAAGTTCGCTCGGTTGGCCGTAGAGCCCTGTTAGGACGTGGACGGTGCCTTGGCCGAGCGAGATGATAAGTGCGAAGACTGCAGCCTGGTCAGTATATGGTAGCATGAACATTTCCTTCGACCCTCACGTTTTTGTGCGCCGCTGAACAATGCCCGATCTTCCTTGAGCCCAAAGTCGACGTCGATCAAGTTGGCGCCTGCCAGCAGCTGCATTATCATGCCAGAAGTAATGATTGGTGTAATCCCCAGTTCCATCAGTGTTCCACGGTTAGAGGCGAGGATGACACGCATCCAGTAAAGCGGGTCGGACGAGTCGGACGACATGATACCGTAGAGCGGCACCTGAGAGCACACCAAGAAAATAAGGAGCGTTACAGCCGTCCATAGTATTTTTTGGTTGAAGGGGACCTGGGGAGCCACGTCAGGCTGGATAATAGGGTTAATTGGGATCTAGATAAACCTTGCGGTCTGGAGAGGAGACTTCTGGCAGTATCGGGAGGAAAGGCCGGACGAGGTTGAGGAACCGAACTGGAGGAAAGTCAGTGTCTGAGCAGGTAAACGCCTAGGAACACACATCCGCTCATGGTGGGTAAAGGAGCGGGAGGACAAGAGGTAAGAAGTGAATGTACGTGGCAATTCGATTTGGGTCACGCGTATGCTTTAGGGTCGGCTTTGCTGCTGTTTACTTGTTCCTTCCGACGTCGACATTTCAACCTAGAAGTGGCCCTTGCTTCCAGTATAACACGAATTGGACCCAGGCCCAAAATTCAGGTTTATCATTCACAAATCAAGCATTTTTTTTCGGGATTAGTCTATTTAATAAACCCCCTTGTTGGCAACAACCGGGGTTGTTCAGTTGTCTTTCTATTTAACAACCCCCCACGTGGTGAATAAAGGTTGTCACAAGTCACAAACTTGAAGCTTCGCTTTGACCGCGCGCATTAAGACGCCAGCGCTAACTTTCGCTGAACAATATTTTTGTCCCTATCTCATTGGCAGGCCGCACTAACTCATATAGCTGCATCCTGGTGAGATTTTAGAAATTTTAGGTTATCTTTACTCAAATTTCGTGCTAACTGTTGGATTTTTGCGTTAACACGCCTCCGTCAGAGTAAAAGTTTTGGAGAAAAATCCTAACATCAATGGGCTATCCCAGGAAGCTTGTTGTCCCTTCAGACCACTTAACTGGGAGAATTTTGCGAACTTGATGGTGTAAGTCTCTGAATATCAATTGATTGCTGTGAAAAAAATCTACTCGACTGTGGTAAGAAGCTCTGCTCAAACGGGGGGCCACTAAGAAGTACACAACTAATGTGGGCTGCCTCAAAATTGTCGTAGGACTGCTGCTAGCGATGATTTTGTGACCAATTGATAAATGGCTGGGGTTGTTAAATAGAACATTTCTATTTAGCAACCCGGTTGTTTCGAACAAGCGGGGTTGTTATAGATTAATCCTTCTTTTCGGTCTCAACGTTACGTTGCTCTGAATTCTTTTACTTCACTGAAATTTCACACGCAGACGAGCATGACGAGATGATGACGATAGCTAGCCCCAGACCGACTGTCCAGTCCAGCGGCCACCTACAGATAAAAAAATATCACTGGACCCAAACTTCATACATTTCCTCCAGCTCGCAACTAAATCTTTATCGTTCCTTCGCCATCTGCGACATCCGACAGACGCCACGCCGGAACGAGCCTCGGCGGTCTAGGAACAGGGACCGGTGCAGTACCGTGGATGGTAACGGCCCTGCGATACGCTGCATACGCTGCCACGAACACTGGAAACATTGTCAGACTCTATCATTCGATGGAGGTTGACTATCTGCGCTTACGGGTAATAAAGAGGAACCAGGACAGAACATGACTGGTGGTGTACAGGCCACAAAACGCATTGGTGGTGTGCCGATCATAGCATGCCTCCTTGTTTCGAGCAACCATTGGTATGATGAGAACTGTGATAAAACATCGTAAGCAAAGAGACGGATATTCAGCGCAGTTCCTGACCTATCCAGGAGATGCCAAGCCCACACAGCACATAAATCTGGGCTGTAGTGCGACCGAGGAGCTTGGGGCACCATCCATTGAAGCGACCTGTGTGCAACCTGCATGGTGAATTGTAAGAAGAAAGATGACTAGAGACGGAATGACAAGTTATTCACAAGATAGCAAGGGTAGCGATCGTCACATCGGACCAGATGGTCGCACAGAGCTCGATGAGGCCTGATGTAAAACATCAATCAATACGGCCAAGTGGATAGTGCTATAAAAATGACTGACTGGAGTCTCGGAACTCGGACCCACTGAACATGGCCCCCACCCCGAGAACAAAGATTATGATAGCGAGAAATATCGCCACTGGTAATACATGAGTCTCATAAATGGACGCCGTATAGTACTGATATTACCATGAATTAGCTTATGCCTGTGAGTCATCGTAGACTCGCTGTAGTCTGGGCGGTGTTCCAATTCGCCTGAGCATCTTGAGCAGAAATGCTGAGAAACTTGAGCATCATCGCGTTCAACACGAGGAGGGTCGCCTTCGGCATTGGGAGTGCCAGCGCCGGCAAGGAAAGGGTCGTCCATTGTACTAGTGTTCAGAGGAGTCGTGTGAAGAGTGACACAAGAGGCGTGGGCTCTTGTTTGGGCTTTTATTCTCTGTAGACAGAAGATCATAACATGACTGACCGCAGTGCTGCGCAGTTGTTCAACTTGTTGCGCAGCGTTCATTTGACTAAATATAGGCTCATGTCCCAACATTTTAGGACCCGACAGAGTCGATGAAAATGCTTGACCAGGATAACATACGTAGACACCAACTTGGCTTTACATTAGATACATGTAATGGCGTAAGATAAATATATTCTGGTGGAATATTTCCGAGGCACCTGTCAGGACCCCATCAGTTGGATCACCCCAAAACGAACGGATTTATTGCTGTGAAATTGTGCGAATCAGACTGCGATCACTCGACTTGATTAGAATCCGTTCGGGGGGTCGCTACTCTCCCACCGGCGTACAAAACATGCTTTTTCCACTGGATGATCTTGGCTCTTGAAAGAGGACACTTGGACTGAGACACAAGATGCGCGATTATGTAAGGGAGGTTCAGGGCGGACAATAGCACATCAAATAAAGTAAAAGAAACACTATTCATTTTGAACCGCAAACCACGGAGCACGCGCATCTCCCCGCACACAGGGTATGTGTCATACGTGCACTCTAAGATTTTCGTCGTCCACCGTCCACACAGATTAAGTAACGCCGCTACGAGGTGAACGACGAGACGTGCTCCTCGACGGCCTTCTTGATCTTCGCCTCCAGGTCACCCGTAATGTTCCCGCTTGCGATCTCCTCGAGCAGCGGCGCCTGCGCAGCGGTCAGGTGCGCGCGGAACTCAGCCTCCCACTTGGTGATCTGGTCGACCGGGACCGAGTCGAGCTGCGGGTGCGTCAGGTCAGTTACAACATGTGCACAAGGGAAAGGAAGCCACGCACCAGACCGTTAACGCCCGCGTAGATGATGGGGACCTGCAGCTCCATCGCCATGGGCTGGTACTGGCCTTGTTCTGCGGGATGTGTCAGTGGATGCCGGAGGGGACGACGAGAGAGACGCACTCAGTAGTTCCGTCAACCGGGCGCCACGGGAGAGCAAGAACCGCGTCGAGGCGTCGAGGTCGGACCCGAACTGGGCAAAGGCGGCGACTTCACGGTATTGCGCGAGGTACAACTTGAGGGAGCCGGCGAATTTTTTCATGATTTTGCTGAAGGAGGGTCAGCGGGTGAAGGATGTGAGAGCAGCGGCGCGTACGTCTGGGCAGCGGAACCGACACGGGATACGGAGAGACCGACGTTGATAGCGGGGCGGACACCGCGGAAGAAGAGCTCAGCCTCCAAGAAAATTTGGCCGTCCGTGATCGAGATAACCTGTGCGAGAGTTAGTACATGGTCGCTGGAAAGGGAGCGGACTTACGTTAGTCGGGATGTAAGCAGACACGTCTCCACCCTGGGTCTCAATGATGGGAAGCGCGGTCAAGCTTCCGCCACCGAACTTGTCGCTCATCTTGGCCGCGCGCTCGAGTAGACGGGAGTGCAGGTAGAAGACGTCTCCGGGGTACGCCTCACGCCCGGGCGGGCGACGGAGCAGGAGGGACATCTGGCGGTAAGCGACGGCCTGCTTGGACAGATCATCGTAGATGATGAGAGCTGAAGAAAATGAGCAACGGTAGAAACGGAGAAGTGGGACGGCGTACCGTGTTTGCCGTTGTCGCGGAACCACTCGCCCATGGCGCAGCCCGAGAAGGGGGCGAGGTATTGCAGGGGCGCGGCCTCACTCGCGGTCGCGGCAACGATGATGGTGTACTTCATCGCGTCGTTCTCCTCGAGCGTCTTGACGAGTTGCGCGACGGTCGACCGCTTCTGGCCGATAGCGACGTACACGCAGTACAGCTTCTTGGACTCGTCCTGACCGTCGTTCCAGCGCTTCTGGTTCAGGATGGTGTCGACCGCGACAGCGGTCTTCCCAGTCTGTCGATCACCGATGATCAACTCACGCTGGCCACGGCCGATGGGCACCATGGCGTCGATGGGCTTAAGGCCCGTCATCATGGGCTGGTTGACGGAGCGCCGGGGGAGAATGCCGGGCGCCTTAAGCGAGGCACGGCGGCGCTCGGCGGCTTCTATGGGGCCCTTGCCGTCGATGGGGTCACCGAGCGCGTTGACCACGCGGCCGAGAAGGTTAGGTCCGACAGGGACATCGACAATCTGCCCCGTGCGTTTGACGGTGTCGCCCTCCTTGATGAGACGATCGTTTCCGAAGATGGAGACACCGACGTTGTCGGCCTCCAGATTCAGGCACATGCCACGGACACCAGAGGAGAATTCCACCATCTCTTCGGCTGGTATGGGGTCAGCAAATGCGTCTCTTTTCTTCACAAGTCGCGTCACTTACCCTGGACGTTCCTGAGACCCCAAACACGACCGATACCGTCACCGACACCTGCAGCGCAATGAGAACAAGAAGACAAGAAAAAAAGATGCAGTACTCAGAACACGGCCGGTTTCTTCGACATTTCCGGCGACAGCAGTGCCAGAGATGCGAGATTCGAGGATGGACGAAACTTCAGATGCAGCTAGTGGGTTCTACGCTCAGAACATCACTAAAACAGCGAAAAAATGGCTAGGACATACCAGGTTTTGCGGTTGCGTATGAGCGGGCGACGACGGTGCTCTACGACGTGGACAACGCAGATGAGTTCTGGTCCAAATTTGACGGGGAAAACGGGAAAATATAGATACCTTGGATGCGGCGGCCAGCGCATGAGCGCGCACCGAGTTTCTAATGGCGATACGGTGCATGGGAAGGGAGCGGACGACGAGGGAAAGTGGTGGTAAAATCAGCCGGCCTGATACGGATTCGTCTTTCAAGCGCCGCTTGAATTAAGTAAGCAACTGTAATCAACAAACCCATCTCCGCTTTCCCTTCGTCTCGCATTATCCGGGAAACCCTTGGGTCCTTTTAAAATATATTTTCAAGGGACTGGAAAAGACTGCATGACTTCTAAGAGTTTCCGGAGCTTCAAGCTGTTTTTTTTTTTCCCGCTCCGAGTCGTCGATGTGTTGTGTATTTCAAAATGGACTTATATAAGTCCTAAGTGCACTCACTTCACATCCCGGGCTTCCCTTCTATCATTCCCCCACTCTAGATATTGTACATATGACGAAGTGTGTCTGAAGCCGATCATTTGCAGGTCTACTGTAGCTTCGACTTGACAGATACTAGTGAATCGTGGAACGAGAGAGGATGTATGGCGCCATCTCACATGCAGAACCATTCAGACGATGACTCGAGCAAGTGAGGCAAATAAGAAGCGTTAGATAGCAGCAGTAACACAGCAAATAAAAAACATCGATATCATCCTACACGCGCTCAAGCGCTCATGGCCCGTCCAGCTTGACTTTCTTTCCCTCCGAGCTCTCGCCGTCGTCGTCCGCCTTGCGCTTTGCTGGTGAAGTAGCGGAAGTCGCAGAGGGCGTCGAATCAGCAGGAGGAGCAGCCTTCTTTTTCTTCTTGACCACCATCGATGTGAGGTCGTTCACCACCTGCGCTGACGAGCCGGCCGGGCCCGCCCCATTGAGCTCCGCATCGAGCGCCTGCGCGACGAGCGCCGACGCGTTCTTCATAGGCTCATCTGGGCGCGTTTTGAGCTCCTCCACCTGTGCCCCTGTTAGCTTACTACCGACAGCTGAATGCGGATGCAATGCACACCTTCAACGCCAGATCCTCCTTCAGCCCCGCGAGCTCCTTCGTCTCGGCCTCGATCTGCGCCGCAGACATGTCGCCCACCAGGTCGTCGCGCACCAGCCGCGTCTTGCCCTTCCCCTTCCCCTTCGGATCGGGTTTCGGCGCTTCGGGCTGCGGCTGCGGCGGTGCGACGAGCTCTGCAAGACGGGCCTCGATGCTCTCCAGCGCGCGCTCGGCATGTGCAATCGCGTCTCCGAGGCGGCCTGACGTGAGATCGAGCACCATACTCAGCTTGTAGTGTGCCTCGGCGATCTGCCGTGAGGACACCGGGAGCAGCCCGACCTTGAGCGTCAACCCCGCCTCGTAGTCCGTAATGGCTTGGTCAAATTTTTCTGTAGCGCCACAGTAAATAGGAAGTTAGAGGCGCGGCCCAGAAACGCACCGGTCTCGAGTGAGACGTCCCCAAGTGTGATATAAGTGTCCGCGAGCTTGAGCTTGACGTCCTCGTCGTCGGCGCCGTCCTCGGTCTGCTTCACGTATATCGCGCGCGCAAGGTCGAGCACTTCCCACGCGGCATTGAAGTCATCTTCGGGCTCTGCGTCCTCCCCGTCCTCCCCGTCGTCGGCCGCCGCGTCGTCCGCGTCTTCCATGTTTTGTGCGGCGCTGAATAAGTCGATCGCCGGGTCATCGGCTTCCTCTGCGTCGCCCGAAAAAGACAGGATGGGACCATTCCCCGATGTCGACTCTACGCGCCGTCAATCGGTGCAAGGGACAAAAAAAAAAACACGGTGGCACACACCGACGGGCTCCTCGTCCTCCGCGCCCTCTTCTGGATGCTCCTTCCCCAGCACAGAGCTCTGCGTTATCGCGTTCTCAAGCAGCGCCTTTCCGTACGCGAAATAGAGGTCCGCCGTCTCGGGCGCGTCGTCGCCGTGTGTATTTGTGCTGCGGGCCGCGACGCGTCAGCGGCTGCGCGGAGAAGGGGGACGCGACATACATGAGCTCCAGGGCAGTCGCGTAAAAGTCGACGGCCTGCTCGTACTTTTGGAGCGCAAAGGCGCGTCTTGCGTGTTCTATGGAGGTCTCGAGGGTCATTTCGATGCTCGCGTTTGCCATGGATGTGTCGCTGGGAGCCCGCGATGAGGAATCCGAGTTGTATTGGAGTATTGGTAGAACTTACGGGGCCATTTGGGAGATGGTGGTGGTGGGAGACAAAGAGTTCTGCGGCGCATCGCTTACTATATGTACAAGTCAGGACTCAGAAACAAAGAAACAAAGACAGTTTGTATTATACGAGATAAATAACTAATCTACATGACAACGAAAGCGTTCCAAGCCGAATGCACGAAGGAAAAGAATAAGTAGTATGGATGAGACATGAAACTTGCATGTGAGTGTCGTAGAAGCCGAAAGAAATGCGTGGATTAAATCAGCCACGCCGCCCCGTTTTGCTGCTGCGGCGCCTGCCCTGCGCCAAACCCAGACGTAGACGGCGACCCATACGCCCCATCAGTCGCGCCCCCGCCAAACGAACCTTGCTGCGGCATTGCACCCGTCGGCATCGCGCCTAACGCCATCGAAGCGCGGAACGGATTCGCAGCACCGCCCGTCATTTGCGGCCGCAATCCCGCTCCCAGGCCACCACCGCCGCCGCCGAACCCGCCCGTCGCACCTCCAAATCCGCCTGTCGCCGACGACGCACCAAATCCGCCTGTCGGCGATGGTGACCCACCGAAGCCACCCGCCGTCCCGGCCGCAAAGAACCCTGTCTGCGTCTGCGTCTGAGGCTGCATCGCGGGCGTCCCGGGCGCCGAGCCCGGTATTGGAGGCAACGCCTCGAGTAGGCTCGCGCCAAACGACGACGACGGCTTGAACGCCTTCATGCCACCTGTTGGCTGCGAAGACAGCGGACTGGGGGTCCCGCTCGAGCTGAACGCAGAAGAAGACGCGGCGGACCCAAACCCGCTACCCGTGGGGCTGAATGAGCCAGAGGGCGCGCCGCGGGAGAAAGATAGCGTGGGCGAGCCTGTGCCCGTGGGAGAGAACGAGCCGCCCCCTGGGTTCGAGAACGAGAGCGAGGGCGCGGTCGTGACCGGTGATGACGCGGCCGTCGTGCCAGTAAACGACGAAGAGAACAACGATCCCGAGCCTGCGTCCGACATCCCTGTCGTACTCCCGTTAATGCTGCTCCCTCCGTTGAGACTTGAGTTGGTGTTGCTGTTGTTCGTGCTTGTATTCGCCCCACCGCTGGACGCAAACGAGCTCGCGACGCTCGAGATGTCCGTCGCCCCCGGCCCAGCGCGCTCGAGCTGTAATCGAATGCCTTCGTCGTACTCCCAGCAAAGCCCGTGGCCTGCGGCTTCACCTGCTGCTGTGCCTGTTGTTGCGCCTGCTGCTGCTGCTGCTGCTGCTGCATCTGCTGCTGTTGCTGCGCACCCATCGCCAGCTCCATCAGCGTCGGCAGCCGCGTCGGTAGTGCAGGCACTTCCTCCCTCGGCGCCGGCTGGCCAAACGGATTATTGCGCGACCCCGTCTGGTGCGTCTTCACGGCCATCAGCCCCGCCGAGTTATTCCCGCCTGGCAGCGCGCCGAGCGGCGCCGACGCCGGGCGCGCGATCCCCGCCCCCACGCCTATTCCGCCTGTGTTGCCGCCAGCGAACCCAGGTATCGACGGCACCGACGGCGCCGGCCCCGTCGCTTGCCCGAACATCATGCTCGCGCGGAACGGGTTCGCCGCCCCGCCCGTCATCTGCGGGCGCAGCCCCACGCCGAGCCCACCTCCGGCGATGCCTCCATTTATCCCCGCACCCCCGCCCATCGCCGGCCCCGCGGACGTGGAGCCCTGCACGGGAGCGGGAAGTACTGGCTCGCACGGAACGGGTTCGGCGAACCCGTCGTCTGTGGACGGAGGAACGACGGCTGCGCTGGCTGTTGCTGGAAGGCGCCATTGGGTTGTGGTTGCTGGAAGGCGCCCGTGGGCTGCGCGCCGAACGCGCCTGTGGGCTGCGTGCCGAATGCGCCCAAGTTTTGAGCCCCAAACGCGCCTGTTGGCTGTGCTCCGAATGCACCCGTTGGCTGTGCTCCGAACGCGCCTGTGGGCTGCGCCGCGAACGCACCAGCTCCAAGCGGCCCCGCCAGCGAACGCGCCCATGCCTGTCGCTTGCGCAGGCACGAAGCTCGACACGGGCCGCGCGCCGCCGCCGTACGCGCCAAACGGGTTGGGAGCCTGGAGCGCGCCGGTGGGCTGGCCAGGGAACCCTGTCTGCTGTACCTGCAGCTGCGGGACGCCTGTTTGTTGCATGCGCTGGAAGGGGTTGGGGTTCGAGGCCTGCTGCTGGAAGTACGCGGTGTTAGGGCTGCGTGGGTGGGATCAGTGGATGAGCGATACAATATAATTAGAGACCCCACCTATTCGTCTGCGGGTTGAACATCGTCGGCTGCGTGTCCTCGATGGCGGCGAAGAAATCGACAAGCGCGTCCGCCTTGTCTGCGCTCGCCTTGGTGTCGTTCGTGGTACTGCTCGTCGCGGCGCCGTTCGTCTTGGCGGACGCGGACGCGGTGGAGGTGGGAAGAGGGGGTACGGGCGATGATTTGCCTGTAGGACTTGGTTAGCGGCGAGAAGATGAGATGAGGAGTAGACGCACCCTTTCCGCCACGCCGGGCTGCCTCCTTGTTCGTGCGGTACTCTATTCTGTTCTGCTCAAAACGCAGGGTCGTCGAGGTACTCCTGGAGAGCACCGGCGAGGGAAACGGGGGCCTGCTTGGGGTCAATATTCAAGGATTTGAGGAGTACGTGAGCCACTCGCATGCTTCAGATTCGGCACGGGAACATTGACCAGGTTCTGCAGCTTGCGCGCGATGCCCAGATACTCAACAACGCTCTCCGCTGGGTGCAAAAGTGCCGGTAGATGGCGAGCGCCTCGTCGCATCGGTGTGAGACATTTCGAAGTAGTTCTCGAGGACGTTGATGACACCCTCATTGCCAGCCTGGAAGAGGATGAGGAGGTCCTTGACGAGCATGCGGAGCGCGGTGAGCGTCAGCGGATCCTCCAGGTCGTCGAGGTAGAAGCGGCATGCGACCAGGGCGTCAAGCATGCGGTGGACCGCGCGTGTCTCCCGTAGCAGACCCTTCTCGACGGTCATGGAGCGCAGCTTGCGGCCGGCCAAGGTCTTGCTCCGCTGAATCGCCGGGGCAGGCGTTGGCGCGGCGGTCGTGATGCGGGCGTCGCGGTTCGAGTCGGACTGGACGCGGACGGCGTCGTGCTTCAGGTCGCGGTAGGCGTGGATGCGGGCGTCGAGGTACGCAGCATAATGTTGCAGTTCTCCGGCGCAGAATAGCCTGCCAAAACATGTGTTAGCTTGGGCCGCGCATTGCGTATTTCAATCATTCCCCCACCCTCCCAATTCCCGGTCGACACGTTGCTCAGTCTCAACACCTGCGATCCAGAGAGATATCCGAGCACATTGTCCGTCGACCCGTTCCGAATCATAGTATGCAGCACAATGAGAGCTTTGAAGACAACGATAGCATTTGGCTCCCGAAATCGAGGGAAAGAGCCTTGCAGACATCGTGGACCGCTCCTCCTTCGTCCCAGGTCGCAGCTATTATAGGGTTCCAGATACTTGGCCTTTGGGGGGGCCGCCTTGGGCTTGCAAGCCCAGCTTCACCACTTGTCGTAGGAACTCATCGTCGGAATCAGCCAAGAATCGGAGGAATAGCCGACGGCGTGATGGTAACGACGTGACCACATTCCTCCTCTGAATCCTCAAGCTCTATAGGATCAGCTCTATGGGTCGACCCATTCTACGAGTCGACCCGATTATTCTGTCCTAGTCTCAAGACTGGGTCCAAACTGGGTAACGGCCTGTAATTTTATCTACCCCATTAATACCATTCCCAGAGGCGCTCGATCTCTGGATCACGGAATAATTCCCACGACCCTCCCTCCCCCAAAAAAGGCAGGTATGTGTCAGCGGCATCAATTCGGCCATCACCACTGACAAGCACTTCCAGTTAACTGCCGCATTTTTGAGCACTCATTGGGTGTACAATGTGGATGCTAGCACATATATTTTGGGCAACACACTGCTCAACAAGGTACTGGCAAAATGAGAGGGAAGTCGCTTCATCAGTGGCTGTGCAGCGCCGCGTCGCGTGGCCACATCAAATTCCGCGATCCAGAGATCACTCACCTCTTGACCATTCCAGCTTCAACTGGCGTACTAGTTACGACTCACACTCGAACTTTGGAGCCTCTGCTCAGGCCTTTGACTTTCTTCTCCGGTCTTCCACTTGTCTTCTCCGAGTAGTACTGCTAGTTGCTAAGGCAGAAAATTGCCAATAAACAAGGACAAATTCCCGCTATCTTTACGTACTGCAGGTTTTTTATGCAAAGGGCGGGCTGATTGACGGAATGAACATTTGGCAAGAAGGTGACGCTGTCGTTGGGTTTTGAACACCGAACCCAGTGAACATTTGAGGTGACGGATGACATGGTGTGAACATTCGGTCGAAATGGTACAGTACTTGCCTATCCTGTCTTCTACCTGGCGCTTGGTCAAAAACTGTGTCTACACCGCTCATCACAGGAATGAATCTGGGGCTCATCTGTGTCGAATTTTGTGTGTTATCGATTGCATCTTCGCGCAATCCGTCTGCCTGCTTCTTCCTACGTTTTCCAATTGCACAAGACAGCGTAAGGAACGCCGCCGGATTGAAGTGAAGAAATGTCTTTGGTGTCATCTCAGCTGATGCTCCGGATCCCACTCATGCCGTTGCCAACACGACACGTCTCTGGTTTTCCACATAAATCACCGCATTGAATGCTAAAGAATACCAGATGTCCTCCTCCCCTCCCACCGTCCCGCGGTTAAATATGGTGAATCCTGCTGTAGCCGTTTTCTGACATGTTCCTCTAAATATCCCCTCCTCAGTGCGCCTGGGATCGTCAGTCTCAAGATCTCTCAATAGTCCTGGCTGCATGTCGTACGGCCTCTCGAATGGCGACCGTGGACACTCGACAAAGAAGAGGCAATCAAGCACATTAAATTTGTGTATGTTCTAAAACCTTCATTCTGCATCTCCTTCCAGCATGCACCCCTCTCAAAGGTACGATGTGGGCATCCAGACATTTGACACCGCCAACGTAGGATTGCTCACCACTCAAACTGGTCGTCATTGGCTGAAGATTCAGGCTAGGCGTACTCAAATGGCATGAGCGAAATCGTCCTCGGAAACACTATCCGAAAACTGCAGCTCCCACGCGAGGAGATTGTCATCATGACCAAGGTAGGTGGTTCATTCCATAACGGATCCTATTCAACCAAAACAGGTTTTATGGTTCCGGGGAAAAACGGTGAACGTAAATGCGATGGAGTTGTTCCTCGCTGGACCTGACAACCTTGGCTACGTCAATCAGCATGGGCTGTCGCAGAAGCACATCATGGCATCAGTGCAGAACAGCCTGAAACACCTTCAACTTGACTACATTGATCTCCTTCAATGTCAGTGGGACTTTATTTATATATCCTGCATGCTGCTGGAAATAAAATTCTTTGCCAGGTCACCGATTCGACTACAACACACCGATTGCGGAAACAGTAATTCCTAGTTTTCTCAAAGTCAGCCACTCATCTACGGGAACCAGATGCAAGCATTGCATGACATAGTCAAAGCCAGATATGTTCACTACATTGGCATGAGCTCTTGCCATGCTTGGCAATGTAAGCCACAAACTCAACCCATCTAAGTTCAAGTGCACATCTCCTGATTTTCTTCTCCATCGTCAGTTCACGTCATGCAAAGTACACACAATAATCTCTGTATCGCGTCCATGGGCTACCTATTGACAACTTCCCAGACTACACGATCACTCACAAACTGACTCCATTCATCTCGATGCAGAACCAATACAGTCTCCTCTACCATGAGGAAGAGCGCGAAATGATGCCCTCGCTGAAAGTTTGCCCGCCTCCCTCCCTCTCATTTAAGGAGGCTCATTCACAACAGCACTTTGGTGTCGGCTCAATCCCTTGGTCTACCCTCGCACGTGGTGCACTTGCCCGCCCATCAACGTCCGCCACTGCAGCGACGCAGACTCTCCGACAAGATTTCCGCCGAGATGTACTTCCTCCTCAGGGTTGGGAACAAGGCTGTCATAGATCGGTATGTACTTAGGGCCATATTTAAATACTGGTGGACTCTGATTGACTTATTTGGGGTGTGCAGCGTCGAGGAGGTGGCTAAGAAGCACAGCGCAACAATGTCACAAGTTTCGTTAGCGTGGCTCATGGCAAAGGAGGGTGAGCATCATTTTTTCCCCCATTGCGCTCAATGGTGCGGCTTGGTAATGAATTTCTGAATTGCTAGGCGTGACAGCCCCAATCGTTGGAACCACTTCACTCGAGAAGCTGGAGGATCTGCTAGGTGAGACGAGTCAATTCCAAATCCACCTCCTATAGTTGACCCGCCGTCTTGACATATTAGGTGCCGTGGATGTCAAACTTACGCCAGAAGACATGACCTACTTGGAAGAGCTGTATCAGCCCATGAACATTTTCTTGTATAACTAATTATCCGTTGTTTTTATCCCGCACTTCCTTTCGGGCCATCAATATTGGGACGCACGAATAAGGTCAACCTCTTGTGGACACGTCGATGCAGTTTGAGGTCCTCTAGCAAGGGAGTTACGTCGCGTGCCTTTCTTGTGCTTTGTATCGTCGGCTTGCATTTGTTTGGCAAATAAAGGTTATTTCTTTGGAGATTAATGTTGCATTCAATTTCTCCTGTCACGTCACTGCTTACAGCTCTTTGCGGAACATAGGGCGGCCATTTTTTTTTTTCCATTTTGAGACATTTTTGATCATTTGACCAGATTGGCCGTTGTGGGCTCAATTCAGGGTGTGGACATCTGGAAACTATATGGACAGAATCCCAATGTGAATCCAGAGGGCATGATGTCCTCAGTTTTTTTCTACCAACCTTATAATGAATATAATACAATATTATACCATTTCCACGGAGATCTCCTGCCACACGAGGAGGTAAGACTCTAAGAGCCTGTAGTATCATCAGAATAGACATATGACTATTCCAGAGGGCGCATAGAAGCCAGAATTTATTTATCACCCCTCCAGCGTGTGAACAATGAGATTGAATTATTTCTCGGAATTCCTGCGCATCATGTCACTCCCAATGCTAGAAGATGCCATCTTTCAGAACGTGGCCAGAGAATGGACACCCTTTTCTCACTTCTGACCCTTGTTTGCTGCGACAAGCTTCCTTTGTTTCCATTTCCCTCCTCTACACTGCCCTTGGTGACCCCCACCTCATCTCCATCCTGGAGGAAAACCCAACTGTCAACACCCTCTGCATCCACATTTGCTGTGGTGACAACCACCCCGTCAACGAGCTCATCATGTGGTTGACCCTCAGCCCCAACCATCCCACATGCTTCACGCCCAACCTCACGACATTGGAGTTTGGTGGTCATGGGACCTTCGACGAGGCGTGTTTCCTGACATGGTGCAGTCACGAGTCCCTGCGTACCGAGTGCAAGTGCCAATCCATCAACCCCATTGCACTCTGGATGCAAAAGGCGAGTCTGTTGCCACACACTGTGCAGCATCTCTGCATGATGGCGCAGGGAGTGCTGGATTTGTCCATAAGAATGTTCTTGTTTTTCTCGAACAAGTTGCCAGATCTGTAGGAGTGGGTTATGAGCAATATCTTGGCTACAGTTCCTCTCAACTTACACCTTCTATCTTGTCCCATGAATGGTCCTGCTACATGCAGTTGTATCATACTAAAATCAGTAGCCAGAAGCTGATAGTAGTTGAAACGACTCCTTTCCCTTGAAAACAGGGTGCAGAAAATATCTGACACATTTCAATGCATAAATTCACCAAGCTTGGAGGAATTGTGGCATTAGCTAGATCCCGCGATTCATCAGCAGTTGTTGGAATCATCATTTCGGAAGCGGTACAACACCTGGTCAAGCCTATCCATTTCCTTCCACTGCTGACTCCCCACATGTACCCTGGGTTCCAGTTTGAAGCCTTCCACATGCTTGGAGTGATCTTTCCAGTAATAAAAAGGGATGCTCACCTTTCTGTTATATGCAGAAATTCAGGCAGACATTGCAGCACTCGCTATTAGCTGACACAGTGGCTGCATGAGGACCTGGGACCTTATGTAAATAACCAGTGAGCGATGTGGATTATACCCAAGAAGCAGGAAATCACTGACCATGGTGGAGTAGAAACCAGGACTAAGTGCAAAAAAACACCATCTTGCAAAGCACAAAAAGCCTTGCTTTATGGTGTCTCTGCAGCCCAGAGTCAAACCGCCGCCTGCCCAGTGCAACTACTAACATGCTACAAATTTTCGTGGGGTGATCTGCCAGTAATCAATAAGGACTTCCCAGCTGGTAACTGAATGTACATATGTATCACCGTTGTGGAGGGACAGATAAGCTGGGGATTTGCAGCCAGTAAGTACTAGTGTCCTAGAGATTGAGAGGTGCTGCACCTGGAGCATAGCTGAAGGACATGCATGAGAGTTCCTGGCAACCATCTCCCATGATGTGTTCCACAAAATGCCTGGCTAGTAAGTAGTTTAAATTTGGGACCCACATCCATGCCATCTTTCACACCATCTGCCCAGAGGACGCTCCACGAACAGCACGGGTTCACACTGTTGCTCGCTGCGAACCAGAACTAGCAGCACGGGCAGAAAGGGGCATCGACCCACCACTAGTGTGCAAATCAGCGTGGACAGGTGTATTTCCTGCAGATTAGCCTGCATGCTGAGATCCCTGGCTCAGCAGTCCACGATCCAATGTCGTGGGTGCAGATTTGCTGACAAGTGGGCAGATCATAGAGTCAGATGGGCCAAGGCACGCATTAGGGAAGGGATGTGTCCGTGGTTGTGGTAAAGCACCATGTAGAATTGGGAGAACCACGAGTTGACGACATCGGTTTCACTGAGGAGTATCTTGCATTGGACATAAGTGCCATACATTCATCCTGCCGGCCAAATGCCATAGTATGGGCCCAGTAAAAATAATGGGGCTGCCATGCATTAACACGGCAGTGACACGCTGGGTTGCAGTGTGACACACATTAACACAGCACTTGACGTGGCACCTTCCCACACTTCCTCAACACTTATTAGCCTCTGAATTCACTTGTGGAATTCTATTAACACATTTTGGAAACGATTGAGGCAGGCAAACTTCCTTATAATCCTTCTAGCTGATAATTTAAGCCTCAGGGAAAATGATGTGGCACCCAACAAACCATGTATTGCTGCCTTGCTGACTCTGGGTTCAACTCCCCAAAGGATCATATTGTATATTAGACACTGCTGGAATCAACTCCAGGCAAAAATCACTCAGGAAAGCATGAATATAGGGTGAGATTCACAAGTTGCACTGTGACACAAGCATTAATGTATCCCTTGATTCGGAGCCTCCCCAGCTTCACAACACTTTTGTCCTTGACACAGAGAACCAATCTCAACCTTATAGAAGTGGTTGGGGTGGAAAATATATTACAAAAATTTGGAAGATATTGAATGAGGCCATGTCCACCCAAAAGTAAGTCTGCTTGAATTTCATCCACTGTTTAGTTTCCCCACCAACCCTTCAATCTAGCTTGTTGAAAGTGCTCAATATATATATAGATATGATGTAATTTGACTACAATCGAGGTTAGGTAGGACGTTGTTTGGTACCCTTTCATCTTACTGCCTTAATTTTGTTCTGACTGCAAATATTGACTGACCTTGGCAGGATTTTGTGCAGATCCTCTTATTCCCTGATTATAGCACTAACAAAGCTTGAAATAGGGTTCATTGAGCAGAATCTAGTGTCCCTATAGTCCCCAGAACATCGATTGACTTGGATTCAAGGTCAAAGGTATGTCTGGTTCATTCCGATTTTTCATCATCTGGCTGACCAGGACTTCATATTACCCTCTGAAAGTGTTTCTATACAGATGAGTCATACTGTATTTACGGTCATTCATAGCTGCATTCAATGGGCTTTTAAATTACTGACCCAATTTTGTTCTCCCCATAGACTACTGCTGACATTTGGTAATTAGTTTGTTCAAACCCTGCTGTGATCCTCTTCTAATGCCAATATCCTTTCTATTGGCACTTTAGAAGTATACTATAACATTCCTACAAGGCTTTGTATGTGGATTGGCCAGCATCCTAGCTGAAAGGTAAGTCTGATGGAATTTCGACTTTTTTTGTTGACTGACTTACCAGAACTCAGTCCTTGCCTCAAAGGCATCCAATTACCATGGATTTCAGATAATATATCGCTGTAAATGTGTATAACACCCTCGGTCCACACCCGAAAGCTGGGTGAACAAGTTAAGAAAATAGGTTGAAATGTACTTAGTACCTCTGGCCTTGAAGGGATTGGTCGCAGGGGTCTGAGACACCACAACGGTAGTCAGATACACGAATGGAGATCCAATTATGTTGAAGTCATGTTCAATGCACATCACTGGTTGAACATTTCAAAATTTTCTCCTTCTTTTTCAGTGAAAAATGTCGTTTATTTTTCACACATTTTTCACTGAAAAAGCAGGTGAAATTTTCAAAACATTTTCATCACTTTCTTATTTTATTTCAAATTTTTCACCTTGAATTGAGAAAGTGCTGAAAAAGCTTTAAATTTTCACCTTCTTTTTCAGTGAAAATGTCTGAAAAATAAACAACATTTTTCACTGAAAAAGAAGGTGAAAAAATTGAAATGCTCAACCAGTGCATTGAATGGAAGATACAGAGGTTCAAACGGTCAATGACACAATGCCTAAGTCAGATACCTAAAAAAATGGTTTCGGGTTTTTTGTCACAAAAGCATGCCTCATATGTATTGTGAGACTCTACCAGTGAAATTGAAGTTTCTGGGCTTTGTGGCAGTAGTTAGAGGCAACACACCACTCGCCGCATCGATTATGTAAGCAGTGCGGCAGTGTGCAACTTGAGCACATAAGGTGAAATTACACTAGAAACAATTGACTACAAAGAAAAGATATGGAGCCTGACATCCTTAGAAATGGATAGTGCTAAATGGCTGGGACTCTGTGTAAGGTAAATAGTGGTGGCATGCATTAACACAACGTAATGCGGCAGTGACATGCATTAACGCAGCACTGACACACATTTACGCGTACATGATGTGGCATTGACATGGCAACAGATAATTCAAAGGACTGTTGAAATGACCCAGAATAGTGTTTAAACTATTCATTTTCACTCCCCAAATGATTTGAAAAAGAATGGGTTGAAAACCAGTATAATTTCACCACAAGTCCTTCAGATTCCATGTATTTATAGTGTAATTTATAGATATATCAAGAACTAAACACCTGTAAAGGGCTCCAGATATGCAATAGAACCTTCTCAAGGACGTTAATCATGATTGGGAAGGCTTCAGCCAAGTGCAGGATTGCTGCATCAATGCCATGTTAATGCCGTGTCAGCGTGTGGCAGCCACGTCAAAATCTCTTGGCCCCTATAGTATCTATCTCGAAACATTAGTGTAAATCAAATGTCATGTACTCAATCTGGATGACTGCTGTTTACCTAGCCTGTCTATCCTACTATTCTTCCATACAACTCCATTTCACACACCACAGCAGAGAGAAATTTGGAAGGCAGCAAGAGAGCACATCTGAGTCTGACTCGACATGGAAAGAGATGATCTGGATCAATCCGAAGCCACCCCGATTGGATCATTCTTTCTTGACTCTTTCTTTCACTCCAGTTTTCACTCTCAGCACAAGGCAGCTACCACTCAGCCTGGATTCGGATCTCACATGATTCTAGCTAGATTATTCCCTTCTACATGTGGAACCTCTCCTGATGGAAGGGCGGTGTAAACCAAGTGAAACAATATAGTATCCTCCCCTCAAAATTCCAGACTGTCAGCTTAATCTGTAGCAGTACTAGTCGGCATAAGACGGAAGTCGAGGCGAGCTAGCATCATGATCCGCATCCTTTCTCCAGAACTCATCCACCACCCACTCTGGCATGAAGTATTAGGAGAAATTTTTGATGCACTCACGCTAGTGGGATGCTCTGCAATCGTCAACTCGCTGCAGCTCATGGGTCCTGGTGCACAGAGCTTTATTTCCTTGATGACAGATAATCCTACAACAATGCAGTCATTCTGCCATCTATTCCAGAAAAAAACACTTCTGGATCCTCACCTTTGCTTGCTTCCTCCACAGCCTAAATACCATGGTTGGTGAGACATGTTCCTGCCCTTGGATCAAGGGCATCGTCATGAAGGCAAATCAGGTGTTACATCTTTTAATGGCTCCCATTATTAGGGAGGACAGCTGAAGACCAAGGCCAAACAACTTCAAATCACCTGCAGACTAAAGAAGAATTGT
Organism: Mycena sp. CBHHK59/15; assembly: GCA_029204085.1. Lineage (NCBI taxonomy): Eukaryota > Fungi > Basidiomycota > Agaricomycetes > Agaricales > Mycenaceae > Mycena > Mycena sp. CBHHK59/15. Next base: position 371,437 of record JARGXW010000056.1, read on the forward strand.
GAATTGCATCAGTATGTGCTCATTCTTCTGTCTCAGTGTTGCCACCCATTGTCAATCACTGTCAATTATCTGTCTTCATCCAGATGTGCAGAAAAAAACCCAAGGCCTTTCTCCAGTTGCTCTGGATGTTATAACCATCATCCTGAATACTCCTGCCTTCTGGCCACTACTTGACCAATTGACACGCATTACAAAACCCATTGTCGACGCAATTGGGAATTGTGAATCTGTCACGATCCGTTCCATCGGACCCCAATCACTTCTGTCGAACATCTGTCAACCCCTCAGACTCCATCAGACTTACTATTCGTCAATCCCAATTTTGCCATTAGCTCTTATTGTCGTGAACGCTCTTATTGTTCCACCATATGCTCTTTAACAATTATGCACACACATGATTCTTCGCATCACCACGGAGGCTTTGGACTGCCGACCTGTTAACAATTACTTTATTGACTAGCTAAATTCTCCATCCACATATGTACTACACACTGGTTGAACATTTCAAGTTTTTTGGTGAAAAAACTAGTGAAAAATGTTTTGAATTTTACAGCAATTTTTCAGTGAAAAACCAAGTGAAAAATTGTAACTTCTTCATGAATTTTTTGAACTTCAAAACTTTTTCAGCACTTTTTCAGATTTTTTCACAACACTGGTTGAAGATTTCAAGTTTTGCGCTGAAAATTTTGGTGAAAAATGTTTTGAATTTTACAGTAATTTTTCGCCAAAAAAGTAGGTGAAAAACTTGAAACATTTTGGTGACCTTTTTGAACCTTGTGAAAAATTTTCTGAAAAAGTGCTGAAAAAGTTTTGAAGTTCAAAAAATTCATGAGGAAGTTACAAGTTTTTCACTTGGTTTTTCACTGAAAAATTGCTGTAAAATTCAAAACATTTTTTCACTAGTTTTTTCACCAAAAAACTTGAAATCTTCAACCAGTGCAAGGTTCAAAAAGGTCACCAAAATGTTTCGAGTTTTTCACCTACTTTTTTGCAAAAAATTACTGTAAAATTCAAAACATTTTTCACCAAAATTTTCAGTGCAAAACTTGAAATGTTCAACCAGTGACAATTAGTTTATTGTTTTAATTGTCTCAAGCGGAAATATCTCGGACCCTGAAATTAGTATATATATATCACCATGTACTTACACTTAGCTCAGTTTGAATATCGACTAAGATTGTGCCCTACTTTTGTCTCGTTCTCAATCTGTCACTTCTCAAAATCGGGCCTTGGGCATAGGGAAAGGTGCAGTGCATGAGCTGAAGCCAAGCCTGCTCCATTTGTTGGCACCCGTCTCAGACCTCTGTTTGGACTCTGTCCAGACTTCACATCTATCTACAAAGTTTATCACAAGAAAGTCCCCAGCCGTATTGCTCACTTCACAACTTCATCTTGATAGGATGTCCCAGACTTCCATTGGCCTCTGAGAGTAACCGACTCTTGACAGAATCCCATCAAACAACTCTTGTGGATTGCATGCTAGAGCTCATTTCCAATCTTGGTAGTGCTCAGACTCCACGTCACAGTTTCTTGATAGTTGGCAATATGGAGAAAAAAGGAAAGATCCAAAGTTGCCTGTCATACAAGCTCTATCAGCAGAAAAAACTATCAAGGAAATCCGTGTACCGAAAGCACAATCACATGCACACTCAGTCAACATCTGGGATCGACAGCAAGCTTGCGAAAGACCTTGAGAATTCAATCACATGGATCCTGCCACTTGTGTATGAGAAGGAGAAGACACTGTGGAACAGGCCTATCAGGATTTACAGAAGACTTTGGAAGACAAAGAACCCGCACAAACATTGCAGGCTCAATTATTGATGGTGAACTAATTGGTTTCCGTGAATTGGATCAGGTTGAGCATGGCGAGATTGGCATAGTGGAAGAAGACAAGATTGATATTGTTGGGGATGATGTTACGGCTGCTTAGAGCATTGCAGGCATCATGCGCAGGTAGGAAAACATGATTTTAGCAGCTAAAATGCGAAAAATGATATGCCAACCACTGGTTGAGCATTTCAATTTTTTCACCTTCTTTTTCAGTGAAAAATGTTGTTTATTTTTCAGACATTTTTCACTGAAAAAGAAGGTGAAAATTTTAAAACTTTTTCAGCACTTTCTCAATTCAAGGTGAAAAATTTGAAATAAAATAAGAAAGTGATGAAAATGTTTTGAAATTTTCACCTGCTTTTTCAGTGAAAAATGTGTGAAAAATAAACGACATTTTTCACTGAAAAAGAAGGCGAAATTTTTGAAATGTTCAACCAGTGAACTCTGCCAAATTCTACTGGCATTCTGCCCTGCTGTTCTGCTATTTATGCCTGGCTCAATCACCTCAAAATAATTCTGGCCCCTGCACTACCTGCACATGTTCTGTACGGCTTTTTCCACCACATTCACGGCTTCTTCTTTGAGTTTAAATGGGGTTTACACAAGGGTAATCATTGAGTAAGCAAGACTACTCCAATTCCTTTACACTCCTCTCACCCTCTCTACCTCTAAGGTTGTAAAGAGTGTGTGCTCCTCTCTACCCCATGGGTCAAAGCAAGAGTCTGAGCTGGTGAGTTAACTCCCATCTCTCACACATCCTCCTATCCTCTTTACCTCTATGGTTGCAAAGAGAGTGACTGCTCCTCTCCACCCCATGGGTCTAAGTGAGAGTTCGAGCTTGAGGGCAAACTCCTGCTTTCCACTGTCTTCCTATGTTTTCTTTTCCTGGGCGCTTACTGACATAACATATTCCCAGGAAACCTGATGCCTTCACAAATACCTGGCAAGCAGTGGACACTCTTCGTCTCCTATCCCACTGCCTTGCTAGGTATATTGCTCTCATCTTCTTTTACTGCAGGCTTTCTTTCGAGTTTTATCTCACTGCCTTGTACACAGACGTAGCACTTCATTTTATTGTATTCCCACCCTACTCACATGCTCAATGTTCTTTTTTCTCTCTTATGCACCATCACATGCCTTCATGTATTTTCGCGTCCCTAGTTTGCATAACTACTGCCATCCAGAAACAGCATATAGACACTGGGCCTCTCCTCCGTATGGGGAGGGGTTGATTTTGGCTAAAGCTCATCTCAAAAGAGGTTTGCAGCTCGAGACAATTGGATACTCCTATGGGCTTCGCTATCACCGTTTCAATTGTGCTCCTTTCTAGGGCCTCCTGTCTTTCCGCTCCTTTCCTTTCCTTGTTCATACAGTTTCCCCCTCCCCCTCCCCTCTTCCCCCCAGGTCTCTGTCATGTTGCTTCTCATAGACAGTATCGAACCTCGCACTGTGGTTCGTTCACCATCTGGTCACACTGTGCTGTCAGTTGCCTTTGTGCACTGGCACTTTCCAGGGCAGGTTTTAGGTTCTTATTTACTCTCAGTGGATGTTGGCATGTATGGTAATTTTTCCTGCACTGTCGACTGGTACGTGGCTCTGCATGTCCCAAATAATGTTGCACTGGGTCTAGACTGTGCTGTCTTTGTCTGTTAATGGCTCTTGACTCAGGGTCGCTGCATCACATCATCATTCAATGCATACAATCTTTTTTCTAACTCTTTGCACCCCTTGTGTTGTCAGTTTGTTTCTCTCTCTCACACACACACACACATAATCAAGGTGAATAGTAGTGTAAAATATTTGGTAGCTATATTTCTTGTACACACACTGGTTGAACATTTCAAGTTTTGCACTGAAAATTTTGGTGAAAAATGTTTTGAATTTTACAGTAATTTTTCGCCAAAAAAGTAGGTGAAAAACTTGAAACATTTTGGTGACCTTTTTGAACCTTGTGAAAAATTTCTGAAAAAGTGCTGAAAAAGTTTTGAAGTTCAAAAAATTCATGAAGAAGTTACAAGTTTTTCACTTGGTTTTTCACTGAAAAATTGCTGTAAAATTCAAAACATTTTTCACCAGTTTTTTCACTCAAAAACTTGAAACCTTCAACCAGTGACATGGGTTCAAACTTGCACCGCCATGTTTAGTGCAAAAATTAACTGACTCATACCGGAACATGACTCTGTACATCCGGGATCATGAAAACAGGGCCACCTTGAAGAGGCAACAACCATACCTTGCCCTTGCCCCATGCAGCATTGGATTGATGTATGCATCTCATAATCTTTACCGACTAGAATGTCATGGTGAAACCGAATTGCATGAGGCGCATCAACCTGCAATTTTGTTGCTCAACAAAAAGACAAGAACATGTGACACTGCTTACAGTGACTAAACAAGGTTCTCTATTGACTTGCAGTCTATCTATAAGGACAGGGCCACTGAAGGGCTACTTGCACCATGAGAAGGGTGCATATTAAACAGCTCCAGGATGTGAACCTGGTCAATTTGGTCCACAGTGATGGACCACACCATGGTGTCTGATTCATTCTCTAATATCACTTGAGCTCTTGTCAGTTCCTCAAACTTGGGTGCCCAAGGAAGAATCTTGTATGTTGATACAGCTTTCATCAGATATTAATTTTTGCCTAGGATTAGGGTGTGATGAACTCACATATTCTGTGGTCTGTGTAATGTTTCCCACTATAGTGCCCAATGTGATGCCTACCCACAGACCTGATCTGTACATGGAGGAGTCCTTGATGAAGTACCCGAGATCATGTAACCGTATACACTCCGACCATCATAATACATGGTCAATACACCCGACTCCACATTGATCGCAGCTGGAAGGGAGATTTCATGTTCACCAATTAGAGTATGGATTTGTATAGTATCCCAGTGGGCAGTGGGGGTCAATGTGTGTGTATTTATATGCATGGGGCTCCAGATGGTGTAAGACATTTGTGTCTGACTAGGAAACTCCTCACATCCATTTCTATGTTGGATGGGTCACAGCTTCTGGGGGGGAAAAAGCAGACCACACTGGGATTGAAAACAATGGCCAGCTATTTCAGGCAGATTTTGGATGGATCGGATGTCGGATGTGGGGGCTAATTGAGAATCTCTCAGAGCTCAGGCCACATGTCAATTTGTTTGGCATTGAGAAGGGCATGGTAGTGCCTGTGGATGATGCTACAGAGCTGCAGTGTTGTGGAGGAGCTTGTGTCTGCCTCTAAATGATTGGTGTCACTGAAAATGACCAGCCATTGTGAGGTGCAGGGCAAGATGTGGAAGACCAACAGTTGAAAATTGTGCCAGCATTGACACACAACTGATACCTAAAAAAACTAGCAGAAGATAGATAGTGGGCCCTGCCATGCCAGCAGGCTACATATTTTATACCTCAAATAATCTTGTGCCTTATCATTAGGTGCACTCAGAGTAGAGCTCCTGTGTGCAGCTGCAGGTGACATAAATAACAGCTCCAATGATATCTGATAATGTCCAAAAGTCGACCTCCCTACTCAACACCATTGGGAAGTATGTTGGGATCCTGCTCGATGTTGTCAGCGACATGGTTTGGACTACAAATGAATATTTAAAAGTAGTATCAAACATCACAGATTAATACTTGAATTTTTTTATGAGCTTTGCAGCTTCACTTAGCCCTAGAATGTATCAAGAATGTATAGATGATTTTCAGTGAGTTGTGGAACAGAATTATTTGGTCCATGATGTGACCTTTGGAGAGCTCCAATCACCTTGCACATGACCTCCTGTGCCTGCAGCTGCATGCAGGAGCTCTACAGTCAGAAATATAAAATTTTAGGTGTGGATGAAAATAATTGTATTTAGACGTTACCCTGAAACGAGAACTTAACTGATAATTTTATGCTATGCTGAAATTTCAAATTAAATAATGCTGGAATAAGTAGTTTATTACGTATTTTCGTGGCGGCTCAAGCCATTGAATTCAATTGGGATCCCAGCATGGCTGAAACTAGTAACGAAATAATTGGTTTCAGTGTCAGTTTAGGACCACCTTATATCTGAAGACTCAATTGTGTTAAATTCTTTAGTTTAAATTTTAGTTTCATCTACTGTACCATTTCACTGCTCCAGAAACAATAAATTTTGGCATCAATTTGGGCCGGCCCGAAATGGGCCGCGAAACAATTAGTTCAGGGGACAATTAAATCCCAAACAATCAGTTTCATTTGTGCTGAAACTGATTGTTCAGGATTTAATTGTCACTGAAAATAATTGTTTCAGGACCCATTTCAAACCAGCCAAAATTGATGCTGAAGTTTATTGTGTCTGTGGCAGTGAAAAGGAAGATGAATTCTTTAGTTCAAATTCTAGTTTCAAGACAATTGGATCTTCAGATATAAAGTGGTACTAAACTAACACTGAAACCAATTGTTTCGTTAATACTTTCAGATCCCAATTGAATTCAATGATTTCAGCCACCTTGAAAATAGCTAATAAACTACTCATTCCAGCACTAATTTCAGCATAGCATAAAATTGTCAGTTAAATTCTCGTTTCAGGGTAACATCTATACGGATATAATTATTTTCATCCACACCTAACATTTTCTATCTCCGGTGTGACTTCATGCCGAGATCACGTGAGCTATCAACTGTTTCGTCTGTGCAGCGAGCACCCCGGCGCGCGCCGGCCGCGGATCGCTGATAATCATAGAGCATACTGTACTATTTCGACCAAAGGTTCAGGTGACGGGTGACGGGGTGTCGTGAACCAATTTGGTACCGGTGACGGTGACGGCGAAATTTTGGGGCCCAAATAGGCTCAAAAACGCGAAATTTCGGGGACGACATCCGCCGGACTACCATTTATGGTAATTTTGGCGTGATTGCCGAGGAATGAACACCGAACCCGTGAACCATGGAGGTGACGGGTGACATGGTGTGAACCTTTGGTCGAAATAGTACAGTAGCCCATTGGCTTCACTGCGTTCAGGGCCCATGTCGGCATAGCAATTATAAGCGGTGCGGACATATGTAGATCAGTTGCGGATCACTGTGGATCGTGGTCGGCACACTGTGTATCCCACGATCCACAGTGATCCGCATCTGATCCACACATGTCTGCACCGCTATGCCGACATGGGCCCTGAACGCAGTGCTTGCTTTCCGTCTCAGAATCGGTCAAACTTTGGCCAACTCCAGGTTTAGTACCCACGGTCTTCTTTTTTATTCAAAACAGGGTTTTCAGTATGTAGCGCCGCGATTAGCGCGAAGCCCTTCTTTTCTCGTTTGCGGACTCCGAATCTTATTGCAAAAAATCCCAAAGCCGTGTGCCGCACGGTGTGGGTGTGCCACTCCGTGGAAACAATATCTCTCATGCCTGGTCCCTCGATACCTGTACCACATCACATCTCCAGCATCCTATATGGCCCTAGTAGTACTCGCGGTCCGTGTGTTGCTAACGACTGACTCTCACTGGAAGCGACGCTCGGAACTCAACTTGGTGGCGGTGTCTGCGTCCATCTTGTTCATCAATAGCGCGCTGAACTGGCCAACGCCATGTACGTTATTGCCCGCCTTTCTCTGGTACACCGGCGCTGGTGGGGTGCAGAATACTTACAGCTTCGTGCATCCACCAGACTGGTAGAATACGGTTCGGCCGCATCCGTGCCGGTCCGCGTGTGCCATTGAACTATAGACGCAAGATAGACGCCTTTGAGAAGGCTGTCAAGTTGCCTCTTTGCCAGCCCACATCATCAATCTATTGCTGTGCTTCATAATATCTCTCGCCACCGCCCACCGCCCATCGACATCTCTTTCCCCACTCGCCATGAATCCCTCATTACTGACCCTCGAACTGTGCACCGTGTTCATTGCGAGCACGATGTACGGCGTGTACTTGGTCACCCTTGGCATGGCCGTACGCACGCTGCTGATTACTGAATCCCGGTGGCGACGGCGCTCTGAGATCAACTGGATAACCGTTAGCGTATCCGCAGCTTTGTTCATAAATGCGACGTTAGATCTCGCTCTCGCCATGCACACCGTCGTTCACGCCTTTGTTCTGTACACGGGTCCGGGTGGGCCTGAGTATATCTTTCTAAATGCCTCAAGCTGGGAGAATTACCTCAAGGTACGTGATACACCGGCTCGACACTTTTAATACGTCATGGATTTAATAAGAGCCTCGATCAGACCTCCTCCGTCGGCCTACAGTCACTTACTGGCGACGCGATCCTTGTAATTTTCGGAATCTCGTTCAAATTTCTCACCTTGAATCAGCCTCACAGATTTACCGTTGCTGGTTGGTTTACTCTCGATCACGGCGGATTATCGCTTTCCCTGTGCTTCTGTGGCTGGTCAACGGCGTATGCCACGCACGAATGATATACCTCCAAACCACACTCCCGAGCGCACTCGTCACAGCCGGGGAACTATGGCCCTGGGGTGTCGCATTCTGGGCCCTCACGATATGCATCAACATGTCTACTACGCGCAAGTGTTCTCCATCGTCCTATCGTCATCAAAACTTATGTCTTAATTTCTTCAGCTCTAATCGTATGGCGTATCTGGTCCATCGACAAGGAGAACGAGAGGCTCCGCATCCCACTAAGTTCGTCCAGCGATGTCACCCCGAGCCCACTCGCCTCTGCGATGCGACGGATAATCGAATCCGGCCTGTTGTACACCACCGCCGCCTTCCTGACGTTCGTTGCGTACACCACCAAAAGTCATTTAGCCTATCCTGCAAGTGCCATTGTGCGTCCATCTCACACTGTATTCCATCGTCGAATCTTACTCTGCTCAGGAAATGCACAGCGTCGGGATCGCATTCAACTTGATTATCATACGGCGGAGCAAACACTCGCGAAAGGATGCGGCGCCTGGGACACTGCAGACCTCGATACGGTTCACGCCACCTACTCAAACGGATAGCATTGGCAATCTCCACATTGAGAAGGGCGAGGAGTAGGTGTTTGTTGGAACCTTGTATCATTTCAAACTGATGTGTGTATGTATCCAACAAAATAATATTGCTCGTTATAGAGAAGAGCACCCTTATACATCCTCGCCTCGCTAGAACTACGTTGTGATTTCTTTTCAACCACATAAGATCCCTCACCCAATTCTCACATAGCACCCGGAACATCAGACAATAATCTTGGCATAGATTTCTTAGAGCTTTTCTGCGTGATCGTCTTCTACCGCTTTGCGTCTAACCATAAATTCAATGGCGGAGAATATTTTTAAAAAGGCTGAACAAACCTAGTGTTTCCTTTCTCCTGCGAGACAATTATTCAACTTTGAGTCAAGAAGATACGAAACACTGACTGATGTCCTCGGTAAACTACCAGAAGGAACCGAGACAATCTGAGAAGGTTCACCAACTTGCTCGTGGTCAAAGAGCCTCTCGGTGAAGGCACGAGTGCGTTCCAGGATACTGTAGCGTTTCGACCAAAGGTTCACGGGGTGTCACCCGTCACCTCAATTGTTCACTGGGTGAGTTGTTCATTCATCGGCAATCACGAGAAATTACCATAAAAGGCAGTCCGGCAGCTGCCGGACTGAAAATTTTCGCGTTTTTAGGCCTATTTGGGTCCAAAATTGCGCCGTCACCCGTCACCTGGGCCAAAATTGTTCATTCACAGGCCTGTGTCACCCGTCACCTGAACCTTTGGTCGAAACCCTACAGTAATCGTTTTTAAAACAACGTCGTCCTCTGAATTAGTAATCGGTTGGATTGGCTCCACAAAGAGCACGACAGCGGGCCTATAATGTCCCACGACAACGCAGTTCTGAACAAGATCGACGCAGGTAGTCAGGACGTTATCTTCGATTGACCTGCAACAAAATGTATAAATGATATAGTCCAATCATAGGACTTATGGTAGAATACGCGCTTCGTGTCGCAGAAACAGAGATGTTTCCCTGTTCGTATCCAGTCATCGTTACGGCCACCTGTGACAGAGGATATTCAGCAAATGGACCTTACACTGATATCAAGTTTGCACCGCACGGAAACAATAAAATCCTGGTTCGACTTCCTCGAACAGGTCACCAGTGATATGGCCATCTGGTCGATTTCGTCTGGAGGGGTGAGGGCAGTTGTCTGCTTCTGCAGGAAGAAAGAGGTCAAATAATTGCCCGCATTGAGCGCGTTGCTCGGCGTCCCCGTCTAGGTACGATTGATCCAATCCCCTAGTAGGGATGAATTCACATTGTACGCCCTCGATGACACGCATGGCAGGAAGTATTCCCTTTACGGACAAGGGCGAGACCAGGCATCCGGCTGAGCAACAGCCAGGTGGCCTTGTGAGTTGTAGGAGCACATGGCAGAAATGGGGAAATATGCTGACCGGTCTCCGTCGTGGCATACATCACCTATTTCAATATTGAGCAACACACAGAGAGGAAGTTCAAATGACCCACAGTAACAGGAATTCCCTGCTCCGTGGCCCACACCTAAGGGCTGCTCCTGTGTAGTTGATTTGGCCCATTCCCTTAAGGGCAGCGAGAACGACGGGATCGCTCCGCGCAATGTTCAAAAGCTTCGAAAACCAGGGAGCATACAAGATCAAGCAATTTAGTCCTTCATCGTTCACCATAGCCAGAAACTCGTCTGCATCGATATCTTAAAAGTCGGATCAGACAATGGCCTGACCACGACAAATAGCTGATCGCTGTACTTTCGGAACTCAGCAAGATACAAGCGAAACAGAGGAAATATCAAGTTACGTACTCGTTGCCGACCCGACATTTGCAAGGAGCCTATATTGTTGACCACCAGTGGCTGACCATCTGGATAGCAGTGCCACAGGTCAGGCCATTGTACCTGTGCCTGAGACTTGGTCCATCTATGCGTCTCGGGAACAGGCTTTGGCATTCCCGACGTCGTCCCACTAGTATGAACATTAGGGCGATATCGCTTGGTGTCACGTCGGGCAGGGGAGGTAAGGAGGAGGAAGGCGCCGGGATTGAATTGAGATCTGGAACAGGCAGAGATGGTAGAGGAAAATCCATGACAGCGCCCTCAAAGGATGGGTCATATATGAGTGCTTTCCAGCCCGTTTTGGCTAGCAGATCGCGAACAATTGCGATTGTCATCTTGGCATTCAGAACTTCAGGCACAAAACCTGCGCGTGCAAGACCGTAAATGTGCACCAAGTCAGAATAAAGACCAACGGTCATCCTAGGAAAATCAGATTGACTGTTAGGATAATTCGCAAGTCAACAGTTGGACTGAGTAGCTTACCAGAGACCGATGACATCTTTTTGCTGGAAGCCTTTTTCCCCAAGGCTCTGCGCCCAGTAAGCCGCAGAGCGTTCAAGATCGTTTATAAAGGACTAGTAAGTAATCGATGCCCACGAGGGCGAGGTCGCAGAGCCAATAAATTGTTTGAAGAGAGGTCTCGGGGCATGTTTCGCCAGTGCTTGTAGCACCCATTGCATGAAATGGGCCATAGGGACAATGGAGATGGTCAGGTACGTCGACGTTGAGTCTGGGAGACAAATTAACCGGTAACAGATGGAAGCTATGCATGGCGTTCAAGTTGTGGCCGGATGTCCCATTCCAATCTGTGGGTTCCTCGAGTTGGGTAACATACCGAGGAGTCCGAGTTGTTCGGCATGTTCTAGTCTGCCAATATTGCTCTCGCACTGACAGTCCATTGAAGGTGGCCCACCAAGTTTCACGGCAGTCAGATGGCAGCACCTGCTTTTTGAATTGAGGGACCAACAGAGCGAGCATCTATGGTTCGAAAGGGCCTACGAACAAGCTTCCCTCCGATATGACCATGAAGTATCATGCAGAAGGTGATGCATGGGATTCCTCCATCGAGAAAGCGAGATGAAGGGAAAGGTGTCCAAGTGTTTATTTGCAAGAACAAATCTTTTGTCAGATTTTAGGTCTGGTTAGCATCCGATGATTATTCGGATTATCATACACCATGCATGCATATGCCTTCCCTGTGCACTGCGTTGCTGAGAGGGCATAGACCAGAAGAGAAACGCCGATCATCCAATGTCAGTCTGATTCTAAGTTACAGTGGTGAGGACACGAGGACGGATGGTAAGATTTTGGGTAACCGGGCCGGTTTGGAGGTGGCAACGTAATAACGCATCCCACCGTTCGGCCCCATGTTATTCGTAGTTCGTAAATCAGACTTGACTTTCAGCGCTTGAGCAGTCGTTCTTAAGGAATTCTATTCGATGGATGGATCACGATGCAGCACCGAATCAAACGAGACTTTAGACTTCAAGCTTCAATTTGTACCGATGAATGTAGGTAGCACAGCGCCGTGAACGCTTCATTACACCAAGCGCCTGCAGTCTCAAGCGCTGCAACGCAGCCGCCAGAACGCTATGCGCGGTGGGAATACAAGGAGGTACTACGCACGTAAAGATCGGTCAAGATAGCTTTTCCAAGGGCTCGATGACCATCCCCATCTACCACACATGTCAATTGAATTCGATGGCTGAGACAAGAGGACGCCAACCTTTTTGACCACCCGCGGCAAAGTCCCCTTCTGGAACCCAACGCGTGTATTCCACTCGACGCCCAGTGGCGCCTCCATCCTCCGCTCGAATTGTGCACGACTAGTGTAAGGAAACGGCAGGTCTTTGACTTGATATTTGGCCGCTTTCTTATCCCGCTTCTCCGAGATGATGACGTGAGCTTTGCCGTGGTCTGCGCGTGCCGTTGGAGCAATGCCCGGGATTTTTTTGATGAACTGGGGTTTGGGCTTGGTCTGGCGCACAGAGGGACCTCCCCACGATCCCTGGTATGATAATACGATAAGTACCTTGAAAAACATCAGCTAGGAAGACTTGCCCATCCGGGTAATGTGGTGTCTACTTCCCGAGGAGCATCCGAGGCGATTTCACGTCGCTTGGCGTCTTCGAATTCCTGAAATCAAACCGTCAGAAAAGCAGACAGAGGAAGGACGGATGACATACCCGGACAACGTTGTCCCCTGCAAACGCAAGAGCGACGAGGTCCCGCTGCTCGAAAGCCTTAACACCTTTCACCGCTTTCCCTTTGCCTTTCTTTCCCTTGTGCAGAAGGGCCTGCTCTTGGGCGTCCACTTCGCTATTCGAATCGTCGTCGTCACCCTCGTTGTCGCCGCCTTTCTTCGACGACTTCTGTGGCCGCTGTTCCCCACTGCCGAGAATGTTCCCCATCTCAATCTCCACGATCTCGTCATCCCGAGCCACTGCAACGGCGGTACCGTCCAGTTTCTTCTCGTTCTTAGCAAGCTTATGCCGTGCCTTGTCAAGAGTCTTGCTGTCCTTACTCACGATTACATCGTTCTTCGTGCGGGGAGCTTTGGGCCCGGAAGATGTTGATGCAACGAGCCAGGGATTTTCGGCTTCTGCGAGGGCAGCAGAAGAAAGGAGAGGTCGTGGTCGGGCAGGTTCTGCTGGAGCGGGAGCCGGGGAGGACAGCCGCGCAGGAACGACTAGCGATCCCTCTCCGGTATTGGGAGTCTGGACAAAAAAAAATGAGAAGATTTATATGTGGAGTATGGAGAATATTTACGGGTACCACCCTTGAAGGGACTTCAGCGCCAGGGCGGTATGTGACCCGACCACCCGTCCGCTGGGCGATTACTCCGCTGCTGTTCTGGTTGTCGCCACCTTCATCGTCGCTGCCCTGTCCTTCAGGATCCAGGCCCATCTCCTGGACGAAATCATCCGCTGCCCGCTTCGCCTGCATATTCCGTCGTTGCATGGCATCCTGCATAAACTTCATCCCAAAGACGCCACCTTGCTTCGTCGCGTCGTCTCCGTCTACGCCTTGGTCTCCTAAGGACTTGATCTCATCAAACGCCGCCCGTTTGACCGACTCCTCCCCGCCCTCGTCCCCGGAATCAGCATCCTCGCTGCCACTCGAGCCGCCGTCTCGCTCCCCTCGAATAAGACGCGCAAGACGCTCCCCACGTTCCAGCTCAATCTCCATCTCCCTCCTATCACCCAGTCCCTCCAACTCCCCATCCTCTTCCTCCCCTTCCACCCTCGCGCGATTCCACTTTGCATTCCGCTTTATCCGCATCCCTGCGCGCTCCCTTGCGCGGTCGACTTCGCGCTGCATCTGCGCCTCGGGGTCCTCCTCTTCGTCCTCGCCTGTCCGTGTCGCCCGTTCCTTCTTCCCGCGCGCGATCTTGCGGTACACCTTGCTCTTGATCTTGCTCACGCGCCGCGCCTTCACCTCCCCGCGAAACGCGAGCTCCCGCATCTGGCGCAGCTCGTTCCGCCGGCGCGCGACCTCCTCCGGGGACAGCGTCGCGGCGAGCAGCTGGTTCTCCGTGCGCTGGATGTCCGCGTCCTGTGTGAGCTGCGCGGACGCGAGCAGGCGCGACACGGCCGTCTCGAGCTCCGTGCTTGGCTGCGTGACATACGTCAGTTCACTCGAAGCTCCTCAAGAGGCGTTAGCTATACCTTGAACTTGGCCGCGAGCTCCGCGTTGGAGACGCGTCCCATCTGCTGCTTCGGTGCCTGCAGCGGGAAGCTCAGGTGCTCTGCCTGTGTCCGTCATTCAGTGTGCGTGTAACAGGGAAAGACATAGACGGTGGACGGACCTCGCGAATGCGCTTCATGCTCGGGTCCCACTTGTCCACTTCCTCCTTCGTCACATCGTACGCCGCCTCGCGGTCCACGCGCGCCTGCGTGCGCAGGGGAAGCGGCGCCGCCAGGGCACCCACACCCGGCTTCACCTTTTTCCCCGTCGACTTCGATTTCGCCTTCGCCTTCGACTTGTCCTCGACGGGCCCGGGCGCGAGGCTCTTCTGCACCGCGCGTAGCGCATCAGGCGCGGTCGCCGCGAGCGGCGCGAGGAGATCCGTGAGGGAGAGTTTCTGCGTGCCGGTGCTGCTCCCGACCTGAAACTCGCCCTCGACGCCCGCTTGGGTGCGCTCTTTGAGCGCAGGGAGGGCGCGCTTTTTGCGGGGGCCGTCTGCGTTTACGTCTGTCGCCGCTTTTCGTTTTGCGGAGGAGGACGTAGGCGCGTCAGAGGGGAGCCCCGAGATGAATTTGTGCAGGGCCGTGAGGGCTTCGGGTGAGGTGTCGATGTCTTCGATATCTTCGCCATCCTCGAGTGGTGACTCCGAACCGGATTCCTCTGCAGAGTCAATTTCTTGGTCGTCTGAGTTAGATTCTTCAGCCGAGTTGTCGCCAGAGGTAGAGTGGGGAGCAGCTGGTGGATCTCGCAGTGGTATTGGGGTTTTTTTGGGAGGAGGGTCATGTTCCGTGTCCGAGTCCTCGTTGTATACCTCGCCCTTGCCGTCTAATACATCCAATATGTCGATGTATGTGTCCGAATCGAGGTCTTCCTCCTCATCGGAGCCCCTTTGATCCATGTCCACGTCTTCGTCGTCATCCTCGTTGAGGTCGACGTCCACAAACCTGACAGCAGGTTTCTTTTTCTTCGACGGCGTTTTTTTCTACGATGAATGTTTTAGGTAGTTGAGCACACAAGAATCGAATAAATGCGTACCCGTCCGAACACGCCAGCAAAGCCGTCGGCATCTCCATCAATGTCTTCGAACGCAGCGTCGCTGTCAATCTCCTCGTCGTCCTCGCTGTCGATCGTCTCCCCCTCGCCAATTAGCCGCGGCTCTCTCCTCCCCTCGTCTTGGTCTTCATCTCCGTCGTCGTCCATACGTCCATCTTCGCCCCAGTCATACTCGAGGTCAACCGTCTCCCGCCGGGATTTCTTTCCCTTCTCCTTGCCCCGACGACCACCTTGGCTTTCTACAAGCTCATAAACGTCCTCGACACGCGTAGATGCGGGCTTTGATTTCTGGCGTTTCAGATACCCTGCGGCGTTGGCCTTTGCTTTCGTCTCTGTATTCCTCTTGGGTTTTATGGTCGAAGGACGGCTGGACCGAGCCATTTGTGAAGATACGAAGGACGCAAAATTTGGAGAGAGTTTCCGCTTTGGGGCGAAAAGCCAACACAACCAAACACCCCTCTTTACGTAAACAGGAGCTGTTCTGATGCCCCGCCCACTATCGCCTCTGCAATAGCGTTACTGCAACCGCGGGTAAACCCCTTTGGACCGGGTAAGCATCTTATTTCCAATGAAAAAGATAGGGACAGCGGTGGGCAACTTTGAAAGAGTGGCACTCGAGCATGGGCCATTCAAGATGTGATTGAGAAGCTTTTCACTTTCTGTTGAAGTCTGGGAAGATCGTCTAGGTTGTAAACCGTTCTTGAAATTAAACTGCTGGAGGCTCTTCAGGAATCGCGAGTCTAACTCAGAATCGTTGGTCTCCTGCCCCAATTCAATCCATTTCCTCAGTGCGTATCTCCTTCTACTTGCATCACTGCACAAATTTACAATTGTGTGCAGGACACGCGCGCTGCAGCGTCCGTCTATGTTGATCGTACGCCACCACACACCCAATATAATCACAGTATAAACGTCTGAATTGACCACCGTAAGCTCGCTATTCAAACGCTTGACGAAAAACCCACTGGTCCACTCCCCGAAGCGTTTCCCTGTTCCAGAAGGTCACCCGCCTCCGCCCTCCAGTCGTGCTCTAGTATCTGGCCCAGTCTGTACTCAACCGCGGACATTTTCATGCGCTCGAGAATATAGCTGTCATCACCCCAAGTCAGCACTTTGAACAACGGCCTGATCTCGCGGACCTCTGTATGGGGTTCGCTATGGCGTCCTTGATCGCC
This sequence comes from Mycena sp. CBHHK59/15, assembly GCA_029204085.1. Taxonomy (NCBI): domain Eukaryota; kingdom Fungi; phylum Basidiomycota; class Agaricomycetes; order Agaricales; family Mycenaceae; genus Mycena; species Mycena sp. CBHHK59/15. Next base: position 387,945 of record JARGXW010000056.1, read on the forward strand.
TGCACGAAACCCTCGCGGTCGTTCTTGAATACGTGATACACGTAGGGCGGGGAGAGGTTCTTCAAGTAACCGTGCTGGACGTCCCACTTAGACCGATCGTCCGGGCTATTGCGATCCCACTGTATAGCGGGTGTGCGTGAGTACGATTCAATCACGATTCATTTTTTTTGCTGCGTTGCGCACCCCCATTACCGGATTTATGAACGGAACACCCAGGCACAGCGCATCATACGGTGTGGGCGATCTACACAAATAATAAGTCAGGGGGCGTGACAGCACGCAAACAACACGGGGACGGACACGCGTGGATTCCCTATCCCGACAAGCGCCAGGGAGTGCGACAGCACGTCGTAGAACTCGTCCTGTTTCATGATGCCCACATTCGTGATGCTCGCTGCGATGTCCGCTGTTTCCGGCGCGTCCGCGGGCGACGGGGGCTTCGTGCCGGCCAGGAATGGCACACCCGTCGCGTTTGCCGCGCTGTCGAACAGCTCGGGCGCCCACGCGCGGTCCTCCGGCCGGAACATGTGCAGGAACTTGGCGAGGACGTACACTTGCGAGCGGCGCTCCGCGTGCGGGATGAACGGGCGCAGCGCGCACTGCGCCTCGATGCTGTACCCCAGGTACGTGTTCAATGATAGTCCCTCCGATTTGTACTGACCCACGCTCAGTCGGCCTTGGAAGGAAAGGAAAGAAACAGAAAACGAAAGGAGAGACTCACGTCTTCGGGACTCAGCGTCCACTTCGGGCCCAGGGGATTGTCCGCGTTCGCCCAGAAATAGAACGAGAAGATTTTCCACGCGGGGATGCCGACTGGATAGCTTTCCGTGCGCAAGCACTCGGCGCCCGGGTCGAACCAGCAATTCCTCGCCTGGTCGCCATGGGTGAGAACCATCTTGACGCGGTCGTGGAATATCTGGTACAGCTGGGCGGCGCGCTGGATATTCGACGCAAAAAGCACGCTGTATCCCATGTTTTGAAGTGCACTCAGCTGTTCGGAGATCAGTGGAATGGTGGGTTGGCAGTGGCCCGCGCACGGTGGACATTGCATATATAGCCTCCCCGCCGATCCACCCGCCTTCCAGTGGCAATCTGAATTGATAGCTTTCGATAATGATCACTGGAATGATACGTCAGTGCTTAAGGAGCCGCCGCGATCGAGACCCACCCACCTTTGGTTTGATTTTGGCGGCAGTCGCCCTGCTCGATGCACTGGAACAGCGCATGTATGGTCTCCTGGTTTCTGGTTATCCAGGTGCGATTCAGCGACGGATATAAAGTGGGCGCTAGGATATCGAAATTCGTCGGCGATGACTGGGTTCCGGGGGATCGGCACAAGATACTGGTGGTTGATAATATGTCTGTGAAGGCCGCGCTAGTCCACCAGAAAACCAGTGAAGTGACGGCTAGCGATGCGATACATACTCGGACGCCGGTTCTACTCATGTTTGCGCTATGGAATATTAGCTCGAATTGCTTGAACCTTGCTAGAACTCACAGTGGGGTCATAGCTGGAGAACGGGACGAGGAGTGTGGCAGCAACATGAACATCTTTATACTTATCATATATCGTCGATCGATGGTCTCAGGTCCAGTGATGAATTCAGTTGCAGGATTGACTCAATAGGTCTAGGGGGTGCGGCGCCGGGAACAGACGTCCAATCCGAGAATGAAAGATCAGTCGCGGACAACATGCAGGCACCGTGTCGGCTTCGAGTCCCCCCAGGCTGCCTCTCCCAGCTTCTGAACAAGATGCCCAGTATCTGAGAAAAGAACGCCCGTAATTGCCAGAGCGCAGACGCGCGGAAACAACCGTGCAATCCCGACAACACGAATAAGCACTGCGGCATGCACGATATATATACGACATTTCTTTCTAGGCCAGCATCTAGTGACCGAAGGGTCCCATAGGGGGCCCGGTGTCCGAACGCGAACGGTTGGTATTGAAGCACAGGATATCCAAGTGCGCGATTGTCGGCGACGTCGAGTTGGTTCGACCCATCAGCATTACACTTGTGATCTGATAAGGTAGGGGACAGACATGTGCGGTTACCCCACGTGTTGTGACGGTAACACTTCCTTTTTGGGATGGACTACGCTGCGACCACAATTTACACCACTTTTCAGTAGGTTGTCGAAAATCCGTCTTCATAGATTTGTGTGTATATAACTTGAGTACATCCCTGATTTTTCGCGAGTATTTTAGGGCAAGTTTGAAGGAGGAGTTCCAATTTTTCTAAAATTAGCAGCCAGTTTGCATTGATGCGCGAGTTCTGGCGCACCCGTTGCAAAGTTTCTTTGACTGGTGTGCCTCGAAAAATTTCCAATGCCAGTGTCCTTTGTCTCTTGCTCATGCCCCCCCCAAGAAGCTGGTACGGGAGCGGCTCAGCCATTTCAACGGGAAGTTGTCCCCAAAGAAGGCCATCAAACGCGTCGCCGCAATCGCTTTGCCGACGCATATCGCCATGGACTTGATGGCGCACAGGCTGCCTGGGCAGCGAGAAAGTACAAGGGGCATCGAGTTCTGCCCCCTGATTTTTTAAAAGACCTGGAAGCAGCTGGAATTGGGCGGGGAGGGAATGTAAATGCTGGTTTGTAGTTTGTAAAAAGAAAAATTGGAACTCGTCCTTCAAATTTGCACTAAAATACTCGCGAAAAATCAGGGATGTACTCAAGTTATATACACACAAATCTATGAAGACGGATTTTCGACAACCTACTGAAAAGTGGTGTGAATTGTGGTCGCGGTGTAGTCCATCCCAAAAAGGAAGTGTTACCGTCACAACACGTGGGGTAACCGCACATGTCTGTCCCCTACCTTACATCTTTTTTTGACTTTTTTGTCCTGCATGAAAAAATTATATCGTGGAAATGATGCCTAGAAGCCAATGGAGTAGGTCATTTTTTTTTGGAGGTCTTGCGGTGTTTTCGACGTGGCCTGCGGTCTGGCGTCCTTTTGAGGCTTACTCAAGCTTGTGCAAGCTTGTAAAAGCACTGGCAAGTAAACTGTTACATAAAACCTTGGTGGACCAGGACAATTTTCCTCAGATCTTCGGTCCTTGCCAGTGAGCACTAGTGAGCCTTGTTGTAGCAGTCCGTCTCAGCTCATTCGCCGGAGCATTCCGTCCTCAGTGAGAGGGCAGTAGCGTTTGAATTGGGTGGACTTGACGGGAGCAGATCGAATAGTGAGCTTGTCCCACGACTGACTTGGGGTTTCGACTGGTCGGACTCAGAGTTTTGGTTGGAGCCGTGCTGCAAGGCGGCGATCAACTCGATATCTCCATAACATCATCTTTGACGCCCCTGTCGTCACCGTCCAAGCGCCGTTTAACGCCGCTTCAGGATATATAAAAGGAAGGAGTGCACCGCAAACTTGGTCACTCCCACAACAACCTCGTGTAAAATGTCCATAAAACCACGCGTAATCCACTTTGGGGCGGGCAAGCATCGGGAACTTCCAGCACGCTGGTCGCTGACATCGACGCAGGGAACATCGGGCGAGGTTTCATCGCACCACTCTTGTCAAAATCCGGGTACCACATCGTGTTCGCGGACGTCGACAAAAACCTCATCGACACCATCAACCAGGAGAAGGCCTACGACGTCCACATCCTCGACACCAACGCGTCCGAGGATGGCCAGCAGATCGAGGAGATAATACACGTCAAAGGTGTCCTGTCCACCACCGACGACATCATCCGCGAGATCAAGCACCCCAAGCTCAAGCTCATCACCACCGCCGTGGGCCTACCGGTCCTCGACAAGATCGCTCCGACGCTCGCAATGGGCATCAAGGCCCGCCGCGCCGAGGGCGGCGGCACGATCAACATCATTGCGTGCGAGAACGCCATCGGCGCGACCGCCCAGCTCGCGGAGAAGGTGTACGCGCATCTCGACGCGGACGACGCCGCGTACGCCGCGCAGCACGTCGGCTTCCCCAACTGCTCCATCGACCGCATCGTCCCGTCGTTCGACCCCGAGGCGCACGGCGCCGACTCGGTGCTCGACGTCGGTGTCGAGGAGTTCTTCGAGTGGATCGTCGAGCGCCTCCCGCTCAAGGGTGCCCAGCCCGGCGCGCTCGACGTGCCCGTGCAGGGCATGATGCTCGCGGACGCGCTCGCGCCGTACAACGAGCGCAAGCTCTTCACGCTCAACGCGGGGCACGCGATCACCGCGTACCTCGGGCACCTGCGCGGTCACCGCACCGTCGCCGCGGCGATCGGCGACGCTGCCGTGCGCGATGTGGTGTGCGGCGCGCTGCACGCCGAGGCGGGCGCCGCGCTGTGCCGCAAGCACCCTGGGCGGTTCAACGAGGAGGAGCACGCGGCGTACGTCGAGCGCGTGATCGGCCGCTTCGAGAACGCCGCGATCGAGGACGACGTCGTGCGCGTCGGCCGCCAGCCGTTGCGCAAGCTCGCGCGCGGCGACCGTCTCGTCGGCCCCACGCGCATGTGCACCGAGTTTGGCGTCGAGGTGCACCACCTCGCGACGGGCATCGCTGCCGCGCTGTGGTACGAGAACGACGAGGACGAGCAGAGCAGGGAGATGCGCCGCGCGATCGAGGAGAAGGGGGTGGCCGTGTATGTTGTCGAGTTGACTGGGTTCGAGGACGGTAGTGACGTGCACGAGAAGATTGTGAAGTCGTACAAAGATCTAGGGCGCTGGAAGAAGGCCTCATCGGTATAAGAAATGTATGATTCGTGTAATATCCTAGATGTAGGTCTGTAAAACCAATCCATCAGCCACGAAGTGGAACCCATGTTGATCGTAATTATCCTCACAAGCTGGGTGCTTGCCTAAGGTCTTTCAATGGTGCCATTCGGATGGTCTTCAAGTCGGCCCTTCAGACCTACGTCAAGGAAGGGTGCTCGAAAAAAACCGGGCTCAGAGAAGGGGTCGCTTGGTATGTTGTCGAGTTGACTGGGCTCGAGGATTGCAGAGACGTGTATGAGAAGATTGTGAAGTCGTACAAAGATCTAGAGGGCCGCGTCAATATAAGAAATTCATAATTCATGTAATAACTTAGATGCGGATCTATAAAACCAATCGCTTAGCCACAGAGCGAAAGGGGCGCTGGCCATACTCATCCACGTCAAGTTCGGTGCTGGCAAGTCTTTGAAAGGTCTTTGGAAGTCGTACAAAGATCTAGAGGGCTGAGTATAAGAAATGTATAATTGGTATAATACCTTAGATGTAGTTGTGAAAACCCAATCGCTTAGACAAAAAGCGGAACTTGAAGCGCTGGCCGTGCTCATCCGCACAGTCTTTTTTTTGAAAGGCCGACACTTGCAGACTCCAGATCCGCTGGTGAAATCCTGTGCCAAGAAGGGTGCTCATAAAAAGCCCGGGAGTCCCAGCAAGAACAGTTCAGCGTCGTAGTTTTAGTTTCAGCGACTCGGAGCTGGTGTTGAGCACAGATGATTTGGTCACTTGGTACGGTGGAGCGGGTCAGGAACCAGGGGCAAACGCTATATAAATCCACAGAGAATCCTCCTGGAAAACCTCCAATTCATGGTGCAATGAAGCTCTCGAGACACTTATACAAAAAGCATATAGCCCGGTTCAGGAGGAAGCCTTGGAAGAGATGAAGGAGAAAGGCTTGGAGAAAGGTGAAGAGGAGATCAGGCCGTTATCTAATCTTATCTCTTTTGTGCGGAACAGCCACGGAAAGGTTCTCGAAAACATATTTGAAGCCCAACGGTGGACCTCTATTTACCCTAGTGTGAATGTCTAGCGCCGAAGAAATCGCAAAAGTAGCCAAAGCCGCGTTCGAGGACTCGCAGCTGATCGAGTCTGCAGAACGCGTCAATGCACTGCACGAGATCCGCAAAGCGCTCGCGGCGAACAAGACAGAGATCCTCGCTGCGAACCGGGAAGACCTGAAGGTGAGGTGATACGTTTACCTGGTTCTGCTATGCGTGGTGCTCATGATCACCGCTCTGCAGGCTGCGCAGGCCGAGGTCGATGCGGGGCGCATGTCCGAGTCGCTGCTGAAGCGGCTGGACCTAGACAAGGGCGACAAGTGGGACGAGATGCTGCAGGGCGTGTCTGACGTCGCGGCCCTGCCGGACCCCACCGGGATCGTCTCGTATGCCAAGGAGCTGGACGACGGGCTGGAACTCTACCGCGTGTCGTGTCCGATCGGCGTGCTGCTCGTCATATTCGAGGCGCGGCCGGAGGTTGTCGTGAATATTGCTGCGCTGGCCATAAAATCAGGTGCGGCGTCCGCTCTTCGGTTTTTTATTTATTCAATGTTGTTGCACTGGCAGGCAATTCCGCGATCCTAAAAGGCGGGAAAGAGTCGAACAGAACGACCCAGCTCCTGGCTCAGGCTATATCAAAAGGACTGTTGCAGTCGTCGCTGCCGGACACTTATGTCCAGACAATCCAAACGCGGGCTGAAGTGTCCGCTCTGCTGGCGTTAGACCACCTCATCGACCTGGTTATTCCCCGCGGAAGCAACAGTCTTGTGCAGAACATCCAAAACAATACGCGGATCCCGGTCATGGGCCACGCCGACGGACTGTGCAGCGTCTATCTAGACGAATCTGCGGACGTCGAAAAAGCCATTCGGGTGGTTTTAGATTCGAAGGTAAGCTAAAGATGGCCGTGCTCTTGAATCGTCTGTCATACTTTCACAGACGGACTACCCCTCGGCATGCAACTCGACCGAAACGCTCCTCGTGCACGAGTCACTGCTGGACTCGGTGTGGCCCGCCGTCGCGCAGGCGCTGCTCGCCGCCAACGTCCGCCTGCTCTGCGACCCCCCGACGCTCCGCGCACTCTCCCCGCCGCCCACCAACGCCGCGCCCGCCGGCCCCACGGCCTACACGACCGAGCACCTCGCCCTCACGCTCTCCGTGCGCGCACTGCCCTCGCTGCAGGCCGCCGTGCAGCACATCAACGCGCACTCGTCGCACCACACGGACTGCATCGTCACCGAGTCCGAGCGCGCCGCGGCTGCGTTCTGCCGCGGCGTCGCGTCCGCGGGCACGTTCGTCAACGCGAGCACGCGCTTCGCGGACGGGTTCCGCTATGGGTTCGGCACGGAGGTCGGCATCAGCACGGGGCGCATCCACGCGCGCGGGCCCGTCGGGCTCGAGGGGCTGGTGATATACAAGTATATGCTGCGCAGCACGGACGCAAGGGGCCATGTCGTGAGCGAGTTCGGCGCGGGGAAGAAGCAGTATAAGCATACGAACATTGCTGCGACGTCTGTGCCCTTTTGAGGCACGCTTGTAGTACCAAAATGAAAATGCTGTATATTAAATAATGTCGTGTTTAATTAGTGCAGTAGATCTATGGAATACCGAAGCGCTCCTTCTCCGCCTGCGTCCACTCGAACACGGGAAGAGGATGCGCCTCCGTGTTGAACACCCAGGCGTTTAATGGGAACGGATCATCGTCAATGAACATCAGGTACAGGTATTTCAGTCTGCGAAGGGAGCGTGAGTGGGCATCATGTACGAGTGAGTGTAGTGCATACGTTTCGGCGAGGAAGTAGCTGACACGCAACGGCCCCAGTCAGCACTTCGCTGAGATAGAAAAGATGGGACGCCTACCTGGGCATGTCGTCTTGTTTGATTCCAGGTCTAGTCTCCACAGTCAGGAGGCAGGCATACCCCACAGGCGTCCGCGTTTCCCGCTCGATCGCCTCGAAGATCCGCCATCCCATCTCGCGCCACTTCGACTCGCCCGTGACGCGCCACAGGATATATAGCGATTCGACCGTCTGTGAAGACATGAGTTCAGAGGAGCACACGAAGAGATTCGCAGCAGACCTCAGGGCGAAGCAGATATCCTGCCTTCTTCACTGAATAGTCACGGCCGCGCCCCGAGCCGCGCAGTCTCTCCTGCTCTGTGTACACCACCGGCGGCGTGTCCTCCCCCACACCCGGCGGCAGCCGTCGGCCCTTCCACGTCCCCGAGCCCATTGACGCTGAGCGCCACGCCGCCACCTCGTCGATCCACCGCCGCCCGCCGCCCTCCATCCACACACCGTCCTTGCCCATGCCCCAACGTGCGCCGCCCTCGAGCTTCACGATCACCTCGTCCGGCGCGAGCCCCGTCGGCTGGTCCGCGTACAGCAGGTAGCACGTCTCCGCGAGCCCCGCCGCCGCCCAGAGGTGCGTCTCGCGCAGGGAGTGCTGCGCGAGCGCCGCGTACCCGCGCTCTGCCCACCCGAGCCCCGCGCCGAGCGCGCGGAGGTCGTGCCCGACGTCGTCGAGCGGGAGCGTGTGCGCGCCGAGCGCGAGGAGCCCCGGGAGGAAGCACGAGAGGTGCTCCATCGTGTGCGACGGGCGGCCCGAGTGCTCAGACGTCGCGGTGGCCGTGTCGGTCACGTACAGCAGCCGCCGCGTGGGCGAGACGTAGAGCAGGTTCGCGATCGTGTGTGTCGAGGCGCGAATATCTGGCCGCCGTCAGGTGCGATCTGGCGAGGGACAGAGGTGGACGTACACATCTCGAGACTCGTCTTATCCGTTTTCGCAGTGAGTAGGTACTGCTTAAGCAGATACTCGTGCGCGCTGTCCGCCTGTGCGCCTATAGATAAATGCGCTGGACCAAAAATGAGCTCGAGAAACGCGAAAGATGGAGCGACTGACAGTCGTAAGGCTCCCCCGAAGTCAGGTTCCACTTTATGGGCATCATTCCACCGGTTCTGTGCAGATCCGCCTTGGCCAATGCTTTCATCACAGTGTTCGCCTAAATACTTGATGAGCTGAGAATGGGTCGCAAAAAACTTCACCCACACGATCGAAGTAAAGCTTTTTCCCTGTCGCCTTGGCCAGATACAGATATTCGACCTGCAGACTGGCCATCTCCGCTAAGATCCCGATCTCGGGCCCAACGACGTCCCCGCTGTAGCAAGTAAGTGTGGCAGATTGGGAGACCGCGACAAGATACGTACAAATACGTGTTGACACCGAACACAGGAAATCCCGACTGGTATTTTGCGAATATAGGATCAAGCTTGGTGGCGAGCTCTTCTGCGAGCGCAAGCAGCACAGGGTCTTTGGATATCGCATAACCGGAGAGGAATCCGCCGAGGTAGCGAATCGTCGTTTCAAAGAATGGGGCGAATTTATGCTGTAGAGGTGGGTTAGTACGGAGAGAGGTCGAGCACAGAAGAAGCACACTTGGGCGAGGAGGAAGTGTCCTTTGGACAACTGGGCTAAGGCGCGGCTGTACTCTCCGTCCAGGTGCATCAGAAGCATTGTGTCGAGGGAGTCGGCTGCGGTGACGCCCCAGCCATTAAACCTGCCCACACCAGTGAATCGCATGTCAAGCAAGATCTGTCAGAGCTCACGGATCGCTGAATCCACTCGAAATTGGAGTGAGCTCATCATGCGGCGCCGCGTACTGTTCATAGCCTCGGTACGCGTGGATGAAAGCGCGCTTTACTTGTTCCGCGCGTTGGTCCCAAACCTTCTTGGGCGTGTTCGTGGGCAAGATGTGCTTTCCGGTCAACGAAAGAGAGTCTGGTCGGCGAGCACTGTGGAAGAGCACAAAGACTGCAAGAATAAGTATCCCAGCGTAAAGAAAAGGCCTGTGACGGAGTATTTGCACTGTCCGGGAAACCTGGGGGTATCGGTGCTGAAGCCTGAGGTACGGAGAAGCCAGCCTTTCGTACATTCTACTGGTAGAACCTAAAAGTCAGTGCAGCAAGATTCTCCTAGCATAAATCCGATGAATTTTGAAGGGTCGACGTCTGCCAGAAAGCAATGCGAAGCCCACAGCATGTAAGTACTTGAAAGTAGAAGGTGACGTCAGAAAAGGGTTCAATTAATTAATTAATTATATTATAGGTCACATAACTAAGAATAAATAAAGAGATAAAATAATTAGGGGTACGTTAACGATTGGAGAATGTCAGTATCCGACAGGCCTGAACTGAGCCCATCTCCCACCCATTCCGCTTGATCTTCACATCGTGGCAATCCTTCTTTCTGTGCTCTTCGTTGATGTACGATCTCAGCTGCTGATAGCCTGATACGGTCAACTCGGCAGGTCCATAATCACCACTGCCACTCCCCAGTCTGATTTTTATCTCTCATGCTTACTACGTCGTCCTACTAGTCCCCCACGGCTTGCCGCTACGCCTTGAAGTCATGTCTCACTCCTCCTCGTTCGTCACGGCCCAGGTTTGGGGGATGTTCCTGCAGAGCGTCTCCTATGGGATGTACTTGATCACTTGCGGTTTTTGCTTTCGGGTCTTCCTCGCTCCCCGCCCACGGCAGCGACGACAATCTGAGCCCAAATGGCCAATGCTCACGGTCTTCCTTCTTTTCTTGGCACAGAACACGTCCTCTGTGATCATTCACCTTCATCTCACCCTGCACATCATGGTTACTTCAAGCGGCCTTGACGAAGCTGCCGCTGCGTTCAGTGATGTTTCCAGTAGCGCAATAAATATGACGAAGGTGTGTGTGTTGCTTAGTGTTTCTCGATTTGCTTTCGAAATTAACGCTCTCCTTTGTTAGCTGACCACCACCCTCATCCAAACCGTGATCGGCAGCGGTGTATTGGTGCGCTGATATTTGCTTTCTCTTTCATTTTTTCATTATACCCCATCAGACATACCGCTGCTGGCTTGTATACAACCATTCTTGGCTCTTTATATGCCTTCCCCTTGCTTTGTGGATAGGTGCAGTGAGCGTCATGGGTGTCCTCATACATTTCCAGACAGTCTTCAAGATCCAAGAATTTCTTAACACATTCCAATTCAGAACTTACGGTACCGCTTTCTGGGCCATCACAACTGCAGCCAACTGTGTTAACACAGGTAAACCCTGTCTCGGTTTGAGTCAGCAGCTGAACTCAACCCGTGTTTCTGAGGTTTAATCGTCCGCCGGGTCTGGAAAATAGACCATATAAGTAACGGACACAGCTTCCAAACGGATACGGACCAAAGCACGTCGTTGAGCGATGCAAAATGCGCAGGCATGCTCATTCAATCACGCATTGGACTGAGTAAGGCAATGCACGGTGCCATCGACTCGGGAATCCTGTTCACCGCAATGACAATAGTAATTTTCGTCTCATTCCTGACGAGAAGTAGTGTTATCTACGTTGCGACCGACTTGGTGCGTCTCACTTCTTCATTTAACTGTGCGCGACTTACGTTCCGAATTCCCCAGCTCGTTCAGATAATCGGAATCACATTCAACCTCATCATTATTCGCAGCCTGAGCCACCACTGCGGGGCAGAAGATGCCTTGTCACGGTCGAATTTGAATGCCGTTCCACTCCAATTCGTCTCCTCGACAATCTCGCAACCCGGCAGCGCGATTGAATTCGCATACCCCAAAAACTTCATGCCCCGCCGAAACAAACTCCCACCGTCTCCCTCCCCGCAGTTGGACCTGGGTGATCTGAGCGTCTCTAGGATGACCGAGAATGTTAATAACTCACAGCAGTCGATATGTTAAATTAGTCGATGTATTTTTTGTACCCTGTGCACAACAGCACTAGAATCGAGCCTAGTACATCTAGGGTGTGCGGGCCAATGGGCTTCCCACTTGCTCCTGTCACTGTCAGACCTCTACTGCGGTTGATCATCATGTCAGTGATATGTTGAAAATATCAATGCGTCTAAAATTTAAGTAGATCTACAGTAAAAACACACACATCATTTCTTCGCCGATTTCCCTCCAAAGAAATTACCAGGTCCAAAATCCGGCTGTCCTCCGAGTGATCCCAAGATGTCTCCCACATAATTCTCCGCCTTGATGCCCCGCTCAAATGTGCCCGCCCAACCGTCCACAATGCCCTGCACAACCTTGACACCCGCGATACGCAGGTTCAAAAGCGCGGGCGGGAAGCCCACCGCGGGCGCGAACAGATTGTCGGCTGCACTGGCGCCGGAAGGCGGCCGATCGAAGTCCGACGCGGAGCGCATCACGATGATGCGCGAGAAGTCCACGAGGTCAAACAGAGCGCCGCGCAGGAGCGCGCTGAGGATCGCGTTGTCCTCCTGCTGCGTCGAGCAGTACACGCCGCTGCCGTTAGTGAACAGCGCCATGGTGTTCTCAAACGCCTCGGCGAGGAGCGCGCCGCTCCAATACGTGTCGGAGGTCACGGTATCGCACATGACGATCGAGGGGGGCGCCGCGCCCGGGGCGAAAACCGAGGAGTTGTACGCGGACCGGAGCAGCTTGCACTCTTCGGTGTCGGTGAGCTTCGCCGTCTGCGCCAAGCCGACCGCAACCTGCCGCAGCGCGTCATTGACTTCGAAGACCTCCGTGCCGTCGATCCACACGGGGTACTCGCCGGGCGACGTGGTCCCCTGCGCGAAATACCCCGACGGGAAGTGCGCGGGTTTCTCGCGTGCATCAAATTCGTGCTGCAGGCCACCTTGCACGGCGTACCGCGCGAAGGTGACAGAGCCGACGGTGGCTAGTTTGGGGCTCACTCCCGCAATACCCGCCAGGACGAAGTACGTCGAGGTGAGGTCGAAACACGGCGAATTGAGGAGCGATGATATGGTCGAGGCAGCATTTATCTCAGCCTGCCCCGTAGTAAGTTGGCATATAGAACCGTCTTCGGTACAGTGTACATCGGGAAAGAGAGGCGAGAATCCAGGAACCGTGATATTTTGGGCGAGGAGGTTAAACTCGGGGATGTTGTGCCACTGAACGGCCTCAGAGTGAAACATGGTAATGACCATGACCTGTGGTTTTATTATACCATACTTGCTCCTCAAGCTGAGGAGCAAGCCCGAGAGCAGGGAGGGCAGCATCCAGGTCATATTTGCGAAGATTTCGCTCCCAGTCACTGACACGGACAGGTAAAGAATCGATTCTCGAAGGCCTAGCGAGCACGCACATTCGGTCCTGTGTCGCGTTGGTCCTTATATACCTAGCCGTTAGCGCGTTAGCGTCCACTTCGGCGCGCGAGTGCGAGAGTCAAAAGATCAGTTGGCACGTGCCGAAAAGTTCTTCAGAATCTCGCCGCTTTGATCGGGACTGCATTCCTCCACAGCCTCCCAAGCTAAGTACTGTATAGTTAGCTAGTCGGTCGTATCTTCGTATCTTCTTGTTATTTAGTCCAAACAGATAGCAAAATATTCAACAAAAAAGTAATTTAAACCCCCACTGCCTGCGAAGTTCAACCCTACACCCAAGTTCCAACTTTGTTCCAACACTGTCTACCCTCTACCAATCCTGAAGGCACAAAGGATCAGGAATCATGTCCAAAACTCGCCTCGGGCGATATCGATCCTGAGAAATGACGATGTTCAACCCCTGCACTCGAAGACGCTCCATCCGCTCTCGCGTCTGGGGCGAAAAACGCTGGCACGATATGCTGACACGCCGCAGCGCGCCCCCACGGCACCGTGACTCCACCATATCCGCAAAATCCCCGTGGTCGACATATTTATCGCGCTACACAAGGCATATCGCGAGGGACACCAACGAAGGCCTGATATGGTGGCATGGTTCCGGACCATCAGGAGGGAGAACAGTGCATCAGCGTCGGTGTGGAGGGGATGGAGAGCGATGCCTAGTTCCGCTATCGTCGGTACGACGTGCACGAAGCGCAGGATGTCACTGGGGTCGCGGCATTCGAGGACGAGCTTGCGAAGTCGGGAGCGCAACCGCCCGGAATCGCCGGCGCAGTACAGTTCCCGGAGCGCCGGGGCCTTGATGCAGCTGAGCAACATAGTGTTCGATACGGCAAGGCGACGGAGGCAGGGCATCACGATCGACTCTCCAAAACCCGTGGGGAAGCCAGTTACCTTCAATGCACTCGACGAGGTCGAGGCTGAGACATAGGGTGTCCAGATAATAGTCGAAGGTGTTGCCTCCGCCGTAAAGCAACAGTTGCGGGAACAGTGGCGTTATCTCGACAGGAAAATCCAATAGGTGCATGTTGACGAATACCTGTTGGTTTTTTCCCCAAGGAGATGTTGAATCTCAAGGTCAGGACCGACGAGTCTTGTCCAAAGGATGTCCACAGCCACTTCATTGCTGCTATCAGGACACAGCTCGCTAAGTATTTTAGGCAGGCCTAGACGTTCAACATCCTGATTGAGTCTTCAAGTTGTTCCGAGGTCGGGCACAGACATCATCTAAGTCAGATCAATAGAATTTATCGCCTGTATCGGCCAGATACAGTGCAATAGTATAGGCTGTATAGTTGAGCTTGCCTCGATTGAAGAGGGAGAGGTGAGCCGCCGAGCGTAATGCAAGTTGAAGTTCGAAACAAACGGTGTTTGCACCACAAGGCAAATTTGCATCACTGTGTCTTAATTTAATTCAATTACATGGCGGAGAAAACGAGCTCGAGAAACAACACGTTGAATGATACGACCGAAGCTTGATAGAAGTGGGATGCAATGACGCCAAGTCCCCGTTCTGTTCCAGCTGGAGGAAAGGCACAAATGATGATGGTTTCCCACAGGTGCGTATCCAAACTTCGTAAGCACCTTGCACAAATGAACATTAACATCGCTGAGGATTGCCTCACAACGGAATACCGCATACATGTAAAGGAACCCATTCTCCACATATCTGATCAATAGAACATTATAGGGGCGGAGACTATATTAACCACAATGTTTCCTACGGGAAATCCAGGTCGGATTCAAGACAAAGTTCAGGAGAAACCACCTGGAAATTGGTCGTGTGCTGAAGCGCGATTTTTAGGCCCCGGACTCGAAGCTGTTGTAGTCGTTGATATATATCGTCCGAGAACTTTGCATAGACTATCTCGGCAAAACGCAAAGTACCATTTATCCGTGATTCCAGCATGTCTGGGAAAGAACCCGTGTTGATGTATGGATCGGGTCCATCTGTGGACAACCAGATCGCCATGGCTTCCAGTGCGGGAGCAGTTCCACGGATTCCATTCCGCATTGTGAGAAGAGAAAAGATGTCGTCGACATCATTGGGGGCAATAGTTACGCTGATATGTGTGATTGTGGGAACTGCTGGTATTATATGAGCGATGTCGGCGGCAGATGTGATTCCACCTATTGCAAGTTTCTGGACTTGAGATGGCCGTTGGAAGAAATGGAATAGGTGGGCGGCGTCGTGACAATAGAGTTCTTGGAGCGCTGGGGTTTCAATGCAGTCCAGAAATGTGCTGTTTGATAAGGAAAGACGGAGGAGTTGGGGGAGTGATATTATCTTTCCTGACGGCGTGGATATGGTCCGTATTTCCAAGGCGCATTCTACAAGATTCGAGGCCGAACGAAGGGTAGCAAGATGACCCTCCCAGCTATTGCTTCCCCCATAACGTGACAGTTGCGAAAAAGGCAACATGGTTGCGACAGGAAATGACCAATACCCCATATTGATAAAAACTTGTCGCAAATTAGGAGCCGCTTGGAAGACATCCAGGGAAGGGATTTCTTCAAGGTCCCGGGAATATACTGTGTCTATGCGCAGTTCTCTCAACTGGGGAAGGTAACCTTCAATGCAAGTCATGCCAGCAAATAGCTCGTATGGACCTTCTAGCAATATTGTTCTCCACCGAGCACAATGCCTGGCAAGAATACAGAGCAGGCCTGACTCGTACTCCGTGAAATATTCATCATCATAACAGGAGAATATGACATCAATCGGTAGGTTTCCGGATCGCTGGAGCTGAGTTTCAAGCCTCAATTTCGACCACTTCGAGTGCGGCGTGAGATTAAGGATGCAGGAAACCCAAAAAGTAGGCTGTGATAAAACGATCTCCCGCCAGTAGCTGGAAACTTGACCCAGATTCCATGGAGCAGTTTCCCTGTTGTACCTTTCATGGGAGGCAAGCGTGAATGAAAATATAAGCGATAGGAGTTCGATTGGCATGCGTCGGAGGGGGGAAAGAACACTCTCGTGATTACGAATCTGCTCTTTCAAGTCATCGCGTTCCAGAACAAGTTCTTCTAGAGCAGAAGTAAGGAGGGCAATTCTCGCTTCCAAACGCGTCATTTTTGTGAGTCCAACGGCGATGAAGTCGGTGATGGAGGGGATCTCGAAGTCCAGAGGTGGTTTGTTCGTTTTTAGAAGGTCGCAGGATATCTTTTTGTGACTGAGTGGCGGGTCCGAGTCGGGTTTCATTGTGACCAGGCAATTTGGGCAAGCAGCGGCCAGCGGTGTCGTCATTATTGAAGAAAGACTAGAGAAGGTGATTGTCAAAGGAAGGGGAACACCGGCAGGATATACGCACAGTGATTTAAGAGGTGTGAGATGGTGTTGTGGCAAGGGTATCCCGGTGCTTGCAAATCAACTTCGGTTTTTGTACGAACGAGGACAAAGCCAGGGACAAAGCAAGGAAGAAAGGGAAAAGGAGGAGCAACTTGTTTGATTTAGACCTCATCAGCGTCGAAACCAAACACCCGTGTTTTTTCCCTTTACATTCTCACCTTAGTATGGCGGACTCGGGACTGGTGGACGCCAAAGCGACTTTTATTTCGTTTTCGCATATACTGGACACCCGAATTCTGCGTGCACTAGCAGACATGGGCTTTGCACGCCCGACCCTTGTGCAGGCAAAAGCAATTCCACTCGCGCTGGAAAACCGAGACATCCTTGCGCGCGCACGGACAGGCAGCGGAAAGACAGCGGCGTACTGTGTTCCGGTGGTACAGAAAATACTTAGTGCAAAAAGTGTAGGTGGGTCGGGACCGACATTGCAGGCACCAGCTAATTTTTGTTTTGCTCGCGATTCAGTCTGCAGACGCGCAACAAGCGACGCGTGCTCTGATACTGGTGCCCACGAGGGAACTTTCCGAACAGGTGTCGACGTGCCTCAAAGGACTTTTGAAATACTGCGAAGACGACATAGCGATCTCAAATGTTGCTGCCGGGACCACAACACATTTGCAGCGGTGAGTTTTATGTTTCAGGTCTAGCATGCGCACCTAAATTTTGTATTGTAGGACCCTGCTCTCCGATAAACCTGATATTGTTATAGCCACCCCTTCACGGGCTTTAGCGCTTTTGCAGTCCAAAGTGCGCGTTCACCGCCGTTTCCATCTCGTGAGATATTAATGGTCTGTCCAGGCACTCATCGTCTCCTCCCTGGATTCTCTTGTCATCGATGAAGCCGACCTGATACTTTCTTATGGCCATGATGAAGATGTACGACAAATATTCAGCGGCGCATTTCTCCCCAAAGTGCATCAGTCATTCCTCATGAGCGCCACGATGACCGAGGACGTCGAAATGCTCAAGGGACTCACTCTACGGAATCCTGTGAGTCCTGTTTTTCTCTCACCATTCACTAATCTGATTCCGCGACAGGCGATCCTCAAGCTGGAGGAAGATGAGGACGAGGCGGCAAATCTCAGCCAGTACGCTGTTAGGTGCGTCTGATATAATTCTCTTTATTCAATAGTTGACCTCTTGTTATCGCAGATGCACTGAAACCGATAAATTCTTGCTCACCTACGTTATACTGAAGCTGAAGCTCATCAAAGGCAAATGCATCTTATTCGTTAACGACGTCGACCGCTCCTACCGCCTGAAGCTCTTCCTGGAGCAATTTTCGATCAAGAGCTGTGTGCTCAACTCGGAGCTGCCTTTGAATTCTCGGTACCACACTGTACAGGAGTTTAATAAGGGCGTGTACGAGTACATCATTGCGACCGACGAGAGCGGTGCCAAAGGGGAACAGGACACGGACGACGAGGCCGATGAGGAAGAGGGGGATGCAGAAGCGGAACCCACTGAAGAATGTATGGCTTCGAATTGCTTCCCTTGGGTTTGCAGCTAACACTCCGTTGCGCAGTCACCTCGTCGCAGCGTGAACCCCCTTCCGGCGCAACTGTGCCCGCCGCTGCTCCAAAGAAAAAGCGGAAGCGCTCCGCGTCGCCCGCACCCGCTGCGCCGGCGAGCAAGAAGCACAAGTCGAAGGGCAAGTCGGCGGCGGCGGTGAAGGAGTACGGCGTGACGCGCGGCGTGGACTTCGTCGACGTCGCGTGCGTGCTCAACTTCGACCTGCCCGCGTCCGCGCGCGCGTACACGCACCGCGTCGGGCGCACTGCGCGCGCGGGGCGGACGGGGATGGCGCTCTCGTTCGTGTCGACGGGCGCGGGGCCCAACCCGCACGCGAAGGCCGACGTGCCGGCGGGGCGGGACGACGAGCGCGTGTTCAAGCGCGTCGAGCGCGAGCAGGGCGCGCGGGGGAGCAAGGTGCAGGAGTACAAGTTCGACATGAAGCAGGTGGAGGCGTTCCGTTACCGCATGGAGGACGCGCTGCGGAGCGTGACGCGCAGCGCGGTGCGGGAGGCGCGCGTGGGGCAGCTGAAGACGGAGATCTTAAACTCGGATAAGCTCAAGGTTGCTTTCATCCCTCTTGTTCCATTTCTTCGGGCCTCATGTGTGTTTGCTGTAGGCTCACTTCGAGGACAACCCGCTCGACCTGGAGTTCCTGAGGCACGACAAGCCGCTGCACCCGACGCGCGTGCAGCCGCACATGAAGCATGTGCCGAAGTACCTCCTGCCGCGGATTACGCCAGTCTCAGGCGGCGACGTCGAGCTTCCTGCGGGCGCGGGTGCTGGGGGCAAGAGTGGGAAACCTGGGTTCGTTCCGTTTAAGAAGGAGGGTGTGCGCGGAGGTACGCGCGGACGGGGGCGGGGGCGGGGACGAGGCGGTGCTGCGGGCCGCGGAGGGAGAAAGAAATCGGATCCGCTGAAGAAGTTTTCGCGGTAACAGTGTCGGCTGGGGCGGTCAACAATGTTCTAATTTGACGAGAGCCTAGTAGAGGAGTCGTTTCGCTTCAACAGACAACTAAGGACTGATTTCGGACAGCGGCCCGCCATCAACTCCTAGGATTTATGCGTTCCCAAAATTACCGAATTGGGACTGCTATCATCCCCGGGCCGGTCTTCCGGTGAAATTGGCTGTCACCTTTGTCCTTAGCAGTTTTGAGCTTGACGGTACAAGCCAAGGTCTTGGGCATGGTGACCCTGGAGCCGAACGGCTGATGCAATTGCAGACTACCTACTAGGTGCTGTGTTGAAGATCCGAAGGAATAAACCAACGCACACCCTACATTGTGAATCAATCACGGACCGACTTCATTGACGTTAATGGGAAAGCAGAATATCAAGCGAAGCAGTCCAGCCCGGCGGACAACTGCTTTTCCCCACGCGGGAGACCATGAGATCAGGATGAACATCGGGCTTCAACTTGAAAGCTTTCAAGGGCCGCGCCAGACACAGGGAGGAGTTACTTCCGAGTCCCAGCTGAGAAGTTAAATCACGGAAGCCACAAGCAGGACAGGAAGACTGCACGGCCATCGCATGGCGAAACGTGGCTCAACATCGTCCATATTGAGTCGTGCAAGATCGTGCAGCGTCCACGGTGATCACAAGTCCAGGAACCGTTGATTGGCACTTCTGGGCCACTGCGGGGCACTGCACACGGGGACGGGGTCGGCGCGATGGACCGGGGTATCTGGGTAGCGAAGTGAGGCGGATTGAGTTAAAACCGCTGTTGGCTGATTACTTTGCGATCATCTGATGAGGATTGGGGATGTAATGGGGGTTGAGTGGGGGTGGGGGATATCGAGGATGTGAGCTGGTGGTGTGCGCACGGAGCGGAAGAGCGAATTCGGGGCATCTTGGATTTCTGCGCGGACTCGACGTTGAAACGGACAAAGACATTACTAAGCCAAGAAGAATTACTTGGAGGCGCGGCCACGCGTCATCATTCTTCTGGCACCTCCCAACAAAAAAGAAAGCAGCTGACACGAAGGGAATTTGCATAGCTTGTGTGGAAGCGGAATTTGATAATAAGCATCTGGACTGAAAATGCGCGAATATTCTAGGCAGAGTGGGAAGCACCAGGCAGATAATGAGAGCTGGGGGTATCTGAGAGGAAGACGAGAAGATGGTGGCAAGAAGCAGGAATGCTGTAAAGACGATGCTTACCGTGGCACACGATGATGCAGTAATACAGATTACTTGCCAGCTGATCATTTAAGCCCCGGCCCGACCATGCTCCGGTGGATTTAATAGGGGCCCGCGCCGCTTTTACTTTAAAAGTTAAAACGCTCATCTTCTACCCGCCGCCGTACCACTCGCCCGCCCCATATCACACTATGTCAAAGCACGGAGAATTCGTCGGTTCTCTCGACTGCGGCACAACGTAAGTCGGGTTTCTACTAATGGAACGAGTGCAGTTAACCTTATCATCCTCAGCTCTGTCCGCTTCATCATCTTCAACCAGTATGCCGACATCATTGCCCAGTGTCAGCTCGAGTTCCCGCAATACTACCCCCACCCCGGGTGAGTGCTATCCTCGCTCTGTGGCCAACCGGGGTTGACAGCGAGATCGCACAGCTGGCACGACCATGATGCGACAGAGATCCAAGAGCACGCCGACAAGTCCATCGCTGAGGCCGTAAAGGAGATGGTCGCGGCTGGCTGGGCAGCAGACAGCATCAAGGTCATCGGTGCGAGACTCTCCGCGACATCGAAGACCATCTGATCTAATCATGTGTGATGTGTTCGTCTAGGCATCACCAACCAGCGGGAGACCGCCGTCGCCTGGAGCCGCAAGACGGGCAAGCCGTTATGCAAGGCAATCGTCTGGACCGACTCGCGCACCAAAAACACTGTCGCCCACTTCGAGCACAAGCTCCAAGAGACCGGTATTGAGGTCGCGCCGGGCCAGTGGAGGAAGGGCAAGGATGGTGTCGAGGCGCTGCGCGACATGTGAGCGCGCGTCGTCGTCATCAATGAGTGCAATCTGACCTTCGCCAGCACCGGCCTCCCACTCTCCACCTACTTCTCCGCGATCAAGCTGCGATGGATGATCGACAACTACCCTGACGTCGCCGCCGCCCATGAGGCGATGACCTCCTCTTCGGTACCGTCGAGTCCTGGGTGCTCTACAACCTCCTCGGCGGCGCCGAGAAGAACATCCATCTGAGCGAGGTTACCAACGCCTCGCGGACGCTGCTCCTCAACACCACCACGCTGCAGTGGGAACCTTCTCTGGTCGCCTTCTTCGGCTTCCGCCCATCATCCTGCCCAAGCTCGTCTCGACGTCCGAGGTGTACGGCAACATCGCCGCGGGGCCGCTCGCGGGCGTACCCGTCGGTGGGCTCGTGGGTGACCAGCAGGGCGCGCTCATCGGGAACAAGTGCCTTAAGCAGGGAGAGGCCAAGTGCACGTATGGCACCGGCGCGTTCCTACTCTTCTGCACGGCGGTGAGATCGTGAAGAGCAACCACGGTTTGCTGTCCACCGTGCGTGCCCTCCTCTCCCGTTTTCCTGCCACTCACCCCTCTCCAGATCGCCTACCAGGCCGGCCCCGACGCCAAGCCCGTGTACGCGCTGGAGGGCTCGATCGCCGTCGCGGGCAGCGCGATCAAGTGGCTGCGCGACTCGATGGCGTTGATCCAGTCCGCGGGGGACGTGAACGACCTCGCGGCGAAGGAGCCGACACGGGCGGCGTATACTTTGTCACGGCGTTCTCGGGCCTGCTCGCGCCGTACTGGGACCCCGGCGCAGCGGGGATTCTGATCGGGATCTCGCAGTACACGAACCCGTCGCACATCGCGCGCGCGACGCTCGAGGCGAACGCGTACCAGACGCGCGCGATCATCGAGAGCATGCTGCTCGACTCGGGCGCGGCGCTGAAGCACCTCAAGGTCGACGGCGGGATGACGAACGGGGACATCGCGATGACGATCCTCGCGGACGTCGGCGGGTTCACCGTGATACGGCCGGAGATGCGGGAGTGAGTCGTGCTTTTTTCGTTCGCGTTTTTTTCCCTGTGCTGACGGGCGCCTGCCTCCAGGTCGACCGCGCTGGGGAGCGCACTGTTGGCGGGGAGCGCGATCAAATGTTCGGGTGGGACCTGACGAAGCCGGAGACGCTCGCAGAGGTAAACACCAAGGGCAGCCGTGAGTTCGTGCCGCAGATGGAGGAGGGTGCGCGCAAGAAGGGCTGGGAGGGCTGGCAGCGCGCCGTCGAGCGCTCCAAGGGCTGGGAGGAAGGCGTCGACGAGTAGGGGAGAACAAAATAAATTAACTTGTATGCAGCGTGTCCCGCGAAGACCCAGGATTGTTGTAGTTTTATTTGTACCAATGGATACCTTTCCAGGTCAATTCCAGGTGGCTAGTAGCTGGGCTCGAATTCCAGGCAAACGGTCGCAACTTTTGGACAAGATAATTATGGTCTTGGGGCAGCGAGAACCGCCAATTCCGGTCAAGCCTCTGGTGGCGTCCACGGAGCGGTCGAATTCGCGTCCGTACAGGCCCCGGGAAGCTCCACCAAAGCCTTGTCCGGAACTTGAGGTTTTTGAGATCGAAAAATGGCAATTTCCTTGTCCGAAGTTGGGGTTTTTGGAAGGCCTAAAATCGCCAAACCTTGTCCGGAGTTAGGTTTTTGAGGGAATTTTCCTAAGAGTTCGACCAAACTTCTGGCGGAGGTGTTGATTGACAGATCTCATGAACCCTGCACTGCGGCCACACATTTTTCTCATTGGATTCCTATGGCATCCTGCCTGCCACCTGCAGAGAAAAGACGGTGATTTTGTGACATTTTCGGGCGAGAGGTGACCAATAGGTGAGCATAGCTCGCGCGACGAATTGGGGGTTTTGAGGTCCAAAACCAATACAAAACGCGCCAAAACGGGTATTTGAGCCAAAATCCAGGATTTTGCCCGATAACGGTTGTACTGCCTGGATTCTAAGCGGGATAAAAAGCATACGCCGGTCTTGTCGAGAGCAAACCAAGAGCAAACGAATGGCCCACGAAGGCCATGAAAGCAACGATGAAAACGGTTCGGCAACTACCGGCGTCACTTGACCGTGTACCTACCAGCTTTCTACCTCACCGAGTCTCAGTCTGCCACTACCACCAAGATCAACCTGCCTTTCTAGACCATTATTTCTCTTGGAACCTCCCCATTTTCGCCGTACGTGTTTATCTGTAATTTTTTTACTAGGTGGGTAATCCACACTTTGCGTCAGCAAATGATGGCCCCAGTTCTCGACCCTCACTACCCTACGCCGGTGAATTACCACTCAATCTGAAGGGGGACATTTCTCGACTCTGATCTAACAAACCAAAAATCCGCCTATCTTCCCTATTTCGGCATTTTATAACCTACGGACGGGCCAAACTGTCCATCTAGACGTGCAAATTGCTCAGCTCAAGTCTTCACGATGAAATTGATCGGGAACACCAAAATCTGGTTGAGAAACATGTTCGGGAGCACGAAATTCTGGTTGGAAAGCTTGTTCGAGAGTGCCGCAATCTAGTTGAGAAACTGGTTCGGGAGCGTGACGATCTGGTTCAGGAGCGCGACAATCTGGATCGACGGATCTGGAAGCACAAGGCTATTGGCTCTCCCCTTCGCGACATTCCGATAGAGGTTCTGTCTCTCATATTCTCCTTCGCAGCCCCATATTCCCATGGCGGTACCGCAAGACAGCCGTATGGACTATGAGCCAGGTTTGTAGTCGCTGGCGCGAAATCGTCTTATCTCAGCCCAAACTTTGGGCGTCCGTCATCGTCGACTTCAATTCGTTTGGCAGGAGGTTCCGGATTGAAACGCAACTCCAGCGATCCGGGTCGCCACCATTAAAAATCGCTTTCAAGGGATCTGGATATGCTCTAAAACATCTCATTAATATGCTCGATATCCTTGCCAAGCAATGCAAGCGATGGGAAACACTCAGTATTTATGGTCCGTGAACGTTATTTGCTCGCCTTCGATGCATTCAGGGCAAAATCCCTTGTTGCGGGAGTTGCACGTCGACATATGTCGCCCCGACCGTCCCGATTATGAAGGTCCGTCATTGGACATGTTCCAGTACGCTCCTAATCTACAGCACGCATGCGTCAATGGTGATTTGTGGCACTCTCCTGTGGTGGTGGTGAAACTCGCACTGTCGCGACTATCACAATATGAAGGAAACAGTGCATGGGATGGACATCTAACGTTCTTCGCTCTGCCCCTGACCTTGTGGAGTGCGCCTTGATAGTTCATGAGGCTTCCACACTCCAGCACACTCGCAGATCATTCTTTACCATGCCTCCTCTGCTTTCCTTAGCCCACAACAACTTCCTCCTGGAGCTCTACTGCTCCAACACAACCATATCCTGTTTTTCTTACACAGGCAGCCGTGCAGACTGCAGACACTTGTGGTAACTGCAATCACGCGTGCAGCTGCCTTTGACCTCATCCTTCCTACGATTCCGACCCTTACACATCTCAGTCTAGCCATCAATATAGTTGACATTGACCATATATCCGACCTGCTCACAATCCAGGAGGAATCCAAAAGCATGCCCTCCGCGCTGGAATCTATAGCGCTCTATCTACACATTTCCAACTCATAGTCCATCTCATACATTGACACAGGTCTGCTCGTTGATATGTTAGAATCGCGATGAAATTTCGGCCGGTTGCGCTCTGTCAAGCTCTCCGTATAGGATATTCATCCAATACACTGCAACGGATGAAATGGCTCCAAGACCAGGGCTTGAAAATCAACCAATGTACGGGCGCCCATTTTAGAATGGATGATGTTCCCCCATCTTCGGATTCAGGACCAACAAACATCTTTTTAAACTCGTTACATTTTGTTGTAGTAAATTCAATATCTTCCGATACAATACCTATCCGGATGCCTCTTCTCCATTATATGTACTCCAAGATTTACTTGAAACCACCTGTACTCAAGCTCATCGGCAGATCTGCTTTCCCAGTCCCCCAACACTATTTTTGCTCGATCCCATGACGAGCCTCAAAGTTCCTCCCTGCGTAAATAATGCGTGCGATATCCAGTTCTTAGTGTAGGCCCTTCCGTTCAAAGTCGCGGACTGAATATACTTATTTTCGGCGCTCAAGCCGACTGCTATGATGGTGGCCACGGCGCCATTGGCTTCATTGCGTATGGTGATCTTCGGGAAGTAGGGGCGGTTGAGAAGGTACGTGTCCTGGCCAGCCACTGGGAAGAATCCTAGAAACTCTTGTCCAGCTCGGAGTGCTTAGAATAGATATGCGTGTACGAACCGAGATGGCTCCAAACGACATAGGCGCCCATCGCACCAGAGTCGTCATTCCCGGGTAGACCATTCAAGCTTTATCTGAATCAGCGCAGCGTGTTATTTCAAAGAAACTTACTCACGAAGTGTTGTAATACTGAGTAAGAACCGCGTCAACTCTGTCGACGGTTTTCGACGGTTGCCCGACGTAGTTGTACAGATACGTAGGAACTGCGATTTGTTTGATAAACATCGAGCAAAGGTTTTTCGAAACTTACGGAAGCCAGGTTCGTCACCAATATCCTAGAATCAAAGCCAGTGAGCCAATTTTCGCGAACCTCGTTCATAAACGCACGTGGAAACCGTCTGCGAAGAAAGTGTCCAAGCGTGAGCTAAGAGGTGATCGTTAACAAGCAGAGCAAATACGCTCATCATGCTTTGATCACAAACCTGAATGTAGCCGGGCCACCCATAGCCTGCACAAGCCTAGCCATATCCTGCGGAACGAACCAACTATACTCCCAGGACGAGGCCTCATAGAACTCTCCACCGCTTGGATTCTACAGTCAAAATCATCAGCCCAACTGCATTCATGGAATAGCTGAACGCTTACCAAGAAGCAGTCATTGTGTCCGAAAACAGGGCTGCAATGATCTGGACGGAAAACATCGCCAATATCGTATCTGGGATCGTAATACCAAGTCCCGTTGGCGTTTCGCGGTTGTATGAAACCATTGAAACCACTATTCGAGGCGTTCGCGTTCCAGATGTTGAGCCAATCGCCTGATTTGCTGAAATAATGATTCATATCGGAAGTTTTCCCAAGGCCGTGCGCAACAAGGCCGATGCCAAAGTCATTACAGGCGTATTCTAAGAGACGAGACGCGCTCCTGCAAGCAATATGAACATCAGTAATATTTTGAAAGCACGACCGCACCTTGTATTTGGTCCTCCATTCGGTGGGTTATCCGACGTGTCGCCCACGGGGACGTAGCCGAGCTTGGCTCGGGCGGGGATTCCTCCCCTCCCTTGCACAGTGAAATCGCCTTCGACAGTAGCATCCTTCACCATTGCCTCATAACCCGTTTCCCAATCGATCCCGGCTTTGATTCCCTTGACAAACGAGTCGGAGAGTAACGAGTCGGCGTTAGAACCACCCTGCGTGAAACCTTTGTCCAACGACATCCGACAGTCGGGGAGCCAGCCCGTGTGGCGATAGATGTCGATGAGAGCCCGGATGACCTCTGCCTGGGCTGTGGGTGCCGTGATGGCATACAGAGGATGAACAACGCGGAAAGAATCCCTAAAGACAGGTCAGGTTTCGGCGAACCACACTTATATGACTGCAGGCTTTACCAAATACAATAAAAACTGTCCCAGTACGGCTCAGTTGATTGCCAGAGCGGGTTGTCCCCAGTTATGTTGGTGGGAGAAATGTATGTCCGATAAAGCGAGGTCCAAAATAGCTGCTGCGTGTCGTCGCTGACGCCAGTAGCATCGACTTCCACCGTGCCGAGTACCTCGTTCCACCTTGCCCTAGTGTCGCCGCACGTCAACAGAGAAGTACGGGACAGCTGACGGGTCATACCTAGCAGCAGCGTGCACCGGGTCGAACGCTGAGAGATCGGGAATTTCCTCTTCGGCGTATGCGCACGCCTTATCTTCGCTCGTCCACGAAATGCCCATCCTCACTTCAAGTGTCGCTGCCGTCCCTGGCGTAAAGCTCATCAGAACTCCAGCTGGGTTGTTGTTCCCAATATCGGCCTCGAAGCTGGCCGTACTGTTGAGATCCGTGTAAGTGGTGTTACCAACCGTCTTGTAATATTTGGCCTGGGCGAAGGTGCGTGGGGCGTCGAAGCAAAAGTACACTTTGTATGTGCCTTCGCCAAAGGAAGGGTTGAAGGTCCCGCTCCCGGCGATGCGCGTGCCATTCGTGGTTGGGTTCGGGGACACGCTCACTGTCCCTCCGCCCTGGTAGCTCCCCGACAAATCTGCGTGAATCTTAAATGGTGCTGCGGGAACGCTAGATCACTCAGACACCCACCGGTGGTCACGTCGAGCAAGAAAAGCAGCTGGTCTGTGCCACTTGGGTATGTAAATCGGTGCAACGCGGTGTGCTGGGTGACAGTGACTTCTGCTTGGACCCCATTGTCTAATGGGATACTGACTAGAAAGTCTGCTGAGACTATCATCCAGTTTTGGTGTCATAGAGAACTCACAGTATCCGGGCGAAGCCGTTGGATCGCCGTGATTTATCGCCCTCGAAGTACGTTGGACCGTGCATTTCGTCAAGTCGTTATTGGAGCATTCTTGTGCAGTGAGAGGCAGGAACGGAAAGTTCCCGAGTGACGCCCCGCCGCCCGTGCCATCATCATGCCTAGCTCCTTTAGCACTCACAACCCAGACACGGAGGAAATCTGACTTACAACTGAGATATACCAGTGATGGCAGACCCATCGCTCACATACCCCGCCTGGTTGTCCCCGGAATTGCTATCTGCAACAGCTTTGACGGATCCCCAAGGCAGAGTTGCACCCGGGAATACGTGGCCACCGTTCTTCGTGCCAATAAACGGGTTCACAAATTGAGCAGGGTCCTGGGTGGCCGCTGAAGCGAGAACCGCAGCCGCAAAGCTAACAAGCAGAGCCTTCATCCTCGAAAGAGAAGTGGGGATTCGAATGCCAGAAGAGGGGGGTACTTGTACCCGAATACTCGATGGATGGGATGGTATTCATGCTGAAGTGAATCCCGTGGCCATAGGGAGAGCCGTGAATGACAGGTAGAGACGAACGAAGGGAGCTGAGGAAGCCAAGAGACAAAAGGCTGGTTCTCGAAATACTTGTGCCTGCATGTAGGAGGACGTCCCGTGGTCCTCGAAGCGGGCTCCGAGTCGCCCCGCCGCAGGTTCGCGGAACGCGCCGATTTCCGTCCATGTGTTGCGGTCGCACGGGACTTGGTTTACAGTGCGCGAATCAAAGAACGGACGCGTCAAGCTTCAGAAGACCCACGGATACGGTAGGCGAGAGCTACGTGGTTCGATTTCAAAGTCAGCTGTGGTTCGTTGCACGGCACGCGCTTACGTATCTGGGAATGTCAGAAAAATATAAATAGCCTTATAAGATGGCGGCCTTTTAATGACATAATAAGTTCCTTATATTAAGGGGGCCCGGCACCTGATGTACTTTTCAGCCACCGCCGGACATTATTTGATCATGATAACCTGTGCTTTCACTGCAGAGCTCGCCAACCTGTACGAGCCGACTGATACCTTCACCGCAGCAAATACAACACTTCACCACTCCTACTCGCACCCCAGACACCTTCTCAAAATACAGTCGCCTGCCTAGGCCGATCTCCACTTGGCAGCTGTGTTCTTGAGCAGTACATTCCCACTGACACCGGTGACAGCTCTCTCTGTCTTGCGAAGTCTCTGACACCCCGCCACCGCTCAGTTGTCCTTCAAAAGGACTGAATAGATATCTGTGAGCTTGCTGGGTCTGCAATTCCTTGTGGGCAAGCTGTGCATGCGATGAGCGGATTGCCGAACATGTATCAGCCGTGATTCCACACTTTCCCGCTGCCCTCTGACCCATAGGATCCTACCCAACATTGTGGCCTACCCCCCTCATTCGCCATCTCGGCCCGTACCCGATGCTGCACTTGGAGGTACCATAACAGACATCCTCCCTCTTCCCTCCTCTGCCACCGCAAGCACCTAGTGTGGGCTACGTGGCTCCTGCTGTCGCTATCCAACATCTCACATCGCTCGAGGCCGCCTCTCATGTGGGCCTACCCCTGCCGCTGCAATGCTCACTGACAAGAGAGGCGTGCAGACACACACCCATGCCATCTTGGTGGCATGCTTGCTGCACGCATAACGCTCCTGCATGCCCAGCTCGCACATGCCCTGGGGCATCCATGCCATGAACGAACATGTTACCACATTGAAGGTCGCATGGCTGGTGGGGCTGTGCGCACGCCGCGGGGGGGTGTTGGGGGGGAAGGTGGCAGGGGAGGAGGAGGTGGCTGTGAGTAACACAGAGCTGGCATGCGTGGGGGTACGTGCAATGGGAGAGGTGATGGAGGGTGTGCTGACAGGGGGGGGGGGGGGGGGATCTTCAAGGTAAAGTGTGCTTTCTTGCTTGCCTGCTTTTTTGTGCCTGACGATGACACATGCACAGGCAGCACCTAAACAATGCTGACATATGTGACGGCGTGCCAGGTCAACCACCTGCACACTGACCCTCACGTTGATCATGGTGCACTATATGCACACAGCAGGAGCACAGGCACAGATGATGCTTGCTACATGCGAGCTGCTTGCAGCCAGGCTCAGCACACCGGCGAACCATGAGCACACAGAGCGGTGGGGAATGTGCTGCTGAGGCTGTGGGTTGACGAGCACTTCCTCAGTATGTCTCTTGATTCGTTCCTGCATTTTATTAGATTGACTGATATCGGGGGTGTATGCATGTAGAGCTGGATAAGCATGACGGGTGGGATGACCGGGTGCACAACGGCAGGAGGGGAACGCGCTGCTGTGGTGCTTGTGCAGTGTGGTCAGTAAGTAGCGCGGCACACCCCTGGACACTTCAAGGGGTCGATCACCCCACATTTGGCGATCGAGCTGCACAGACTTGCACATCTTTGTTGTTAATGCTCTTAATACACCACTTTCAGCTATTCTTGTTGTCTGTCACTCTGCACACCATAACCCTAGCACACTCAACCTGCTTTCCTTTCGCATTCTCTGTTCGTGCAGCGTGTCTGGTCCGTGTATCTTGGTGGCTGGAACACCTGCGCCACAGTGCATCTTGCCCTCCACACTCGGTCATGTATTGGATAAATGCTGACCCCTCTCATGTAGAACCGTGAATCTGAGCCCTGCCCCCTTCCTTGTTTGTGCTCACCCATCCCAAATGGTGCGCGCCTGCCCGCCCAGTACGTCCAATGCCCACTCGATAGTCTTGCAGTCGGCCTTGACCTGCCCCATGCTTGACCCGCACCCGCTCGAGCCAACGTGGCTCCCGTTCAGGAGCAACCACATCAACGAGGGCTCGAGCTGCAGCAGCTCGCCTGCGCCCGCCAGGAGCACCCTCTCACTGCAGATCAATTGCCTCTCGCGCAATTTCACTGGGCCTGGTGCCGACGTGTGGCAGCATTGCAGCAGTGTGAAGGGCAGGGATGCAGGTGTGCCGAGGCATGGCAGCGGCGCCGATGTGTTCTGCATGGGTGAGGTGTGCATGCCCACACTGCACGACATGAGCTACAACAATGTCAACGTGGGTGTGCATGCAGGGTGTGCATGCGGGGTGTGCATGCAGGGTGCACGAAGTGGGACTGGTTCAAGTAGGTGTTGGGGCCCCTGTGCATGTAAGGTGCTGCAGGTACTTCTGCCTGTACATCGAGGCGACAATGAGTGCAGCATTCTATGTGCGCAACATCCTTCCCAGGTGTGGCAAGAGAATGTACTGCAACTTTGAAAGGTGTGTGCTACGGTGTTGGTTCAGAGTGACATTTGGGCTAGTGCAAGTGCAAGTCGGTGTGATCCGCGTGGGATTTACCATATCATTACTTGGAGTCAGTGCTTTTCAGGCATCGTCAACCTTGCATATATTGACCAACTGGCTGATTTTGCCTCAACCTAATAATCTCATTCTAGTTTGACTCCGAGTCCATTACTACTTGACTTTGCAAGGACAGCTGCCTGAGTTGCAAGGACAGCTGCCTGAGTTGCAAGCCAGCAAAGCTTGCTTGTATACCCCAAGGTAATCAACATGTTTTCTGGTGATAGCACAGCCCCTCAAGCCCTGACTACGTTATTGAATGAGAGACTTCGGAGGGGATTTCGTAGCAGAAAGAACTAAGTAAATTCAGTGAAGTACTACTGTTTAAATACAAAAGGAATGCATAGCTATAGTGTCATAGAGATAGAAGCTAAGTAACTGTAAGTAAGTGCATAGGTAGCTAACTAAGAAACTGTGGCGCGTTCATAGGAACGAACGCCCCTAAGTCCTAAGTCCGAAAGCGGTTGCCGAGCCACCGGATCGGGAACTCCCGGCGGCTACTTCGGTTTGCTATTCCAACACTCCCCCTCAAACCGAACGAAGTCCGAGGGCGGCAGCGAAGTGTTTGGCCTTCACGCTGGGAAGGGCTTTGGTAAGGGTGTCCGCCACCATATCTTGAGTCGGGCAATAGATAAGGCGGATGGAGTTATTTTCGATCACATAGCGAATAAAGTGATAACGGATGTCGATGTGTTTAGTGCGTGCGTGGAATTGGCCTATGTCGGAATAGGCGAGAGCGATGGCGGATTGGTTGTCGCCATGCAGTGTGATGGGGTGCTCGAGCGGGCGGAATAATTCCCCGATCAATTGGCGGAGCCAAACGGCCTCCTTCGCGGCGTGGGTCATCGCGACGTATTCGGCTTCCGTCGTCGAGAGCGAAACGAGTTCTTGTTTCTTGGAACTCCAAGATACAGCACCACCGTCAATAATGAATGCATAGCCTGATATCGCTCGCCTGTGTTCCTGTGACATGCCATCGGCATCCGAGTATCCCTCCAAGCCTTTCTTGCCGGCACCGTAGGTGAGTCGCCAATCTTTCGTGCCTTGAAGGTACCGAAAGACGCGTTTGACGGCTTCCCAATGAGCTGGTCCGGGGTTATCAAGGAATTTTGATAGAATCCCAACGGGGAACGCGATGTCGGGGCGAGTTCCGACAGCAGCCCACATAAGCGAGCCAACGGCTTCGCGGTAAGGCACCTGCTTCATGGCGGCAATGTCCTTGACGCTGGCCGGGCAGTGGTCCGTCGACAATTGGACATTCGGGTCCATCGGCATCGCAAGTGGTTTGGTATCAGTAAAATTGAACCGTTGAAGGATTGACGTGATGTACAATTGTTGCGACAATGAAATGGTGCGGTCGTCCCGGTTCCGTTTGATCTCGATGCCGAGGAGCCATGAAACGGGCCCGAGGTCGGTCATCTTGAATAGAGATCCAATACGCATCTTGTATTCCTCGAGCAATTTCGGGGAACTGCCGGTGATGGTACAGTCGTCGACGTGAATTGCCATAATAATTATGTGGCCATCGACGCGTGTGTAAAAGACCGCGTGATCTGACTCGCACTGTGCGAATCCAATTTCAGCGAGGGAGCGGCTGAGCGTCTCGTACCATTTGCGGCCGCCTTGTTTCAATCCGTACAAGGCTTTGTTGAGTTGCAAAACATACTTGTTGCGGTCCGCAATTTCATTGTCGGGTGGTTGCTCCATGTAAATGAGCTCGTCTGGGTCCAATTCTCCGTTGAGAAATGCGCTGTGAAAATCGAACATGTCGATGTCCCAGTTGTTGCGAGCGGCGATGGCGAGAATAGTGCGGATGGACGCAATTTTGGCCGTGGGAGCGAAGGTCTCGTAATAGTCGACTCCTTGGACTTGGGTGTATCCGAGAGCGACGAGTCGAGCCTTGTATTTGTCGATTTCCCCAGCGGCGTTCTTCTTGATACGGAGTACCCATTTGGAACCGACGACGTTGCCGTTCTCCGGCCTTTCAACAAGATGCCACGTGCCGGCGGCTTTGAGGGCCGAAATCTCCGCATCAATTGTGACCTTCCAATGTGCCCAATCCGGTCTCTTCTTCGCCTCCTCGAACGTCGGTTCAAGCGCCTCGGAGTCGGCCGTCGCAGCGGCCATACTGTGCTCCAAAATGTCGACCATTTCCCAGTCTTCTGACAACTCTGCTCGCGCGCTCATTTCCGCTGGATCTTCTTCGACTGTCTTGGGTACCTCCGGCACTCTCAAGCCTCAGGGCACCCCTGGATCGGACGGGCGATTGCTAGTACGCCCAGCACCACTCTGGAGTTCACGAACGTACGCAGAGGGCTTGCGGACACGTTGTCCACGTCCCGCGGGAGGTTCTTCCGGTTCCTCGAAGTCGGGACCAAGCGGATCCGTGCGCGCCAATTGCCGCATAAGTTTTTCGATAGATGGTGATTCGGGAAGCGGCGCCGATTTAGGTGGAGTACGAGGTGGTGTACGTGGTGGGCCTTGCTTCGCCGCAGTCGGAGGTGGGTTTACGACGGGCGGAACGGGTGATTGGTGCGTGTTTGGGTTTAAATTTGCAGACGAGGACTGATTGTCATCCTCCTGCTCCCCCTCAAACAGTAGATCGTCTGGAATCGGTACCAGAACGTCGTCCCTGTCGAGTTTAACACTCCGTTCAACAGCAATATTTCTCTTGCCTTCAAAATAAATCCGATGCCCGCTGCTGACTTCATCAAAACCAACCCAACGGCCGACTTTTGCGCGCCAATCCAGCTTGCTGCCATCCGGGTCGTGTACCCAGACCTTCGCGCCGAACTCGGGTAGCCGTGAGAGGTCCGGTTTTTTCTTGTAAACCATCTCAAACGGTGTTTTGTTCTCCAATGCGCGAGTTGATGTCCTGTTCTTCAAGTAGATTGCGTGATTAACCGCTTCTCCCCACAGAAATTTCGGCAGTCCGCTGGCGTGTAGCATGGCGCGAACACGCTCCAAGACTGTGCGATTGAGGCGTTCCGCAACGCCATTGTGTTCCGGGGTGTCATGCACGGTGAAACTGCGCTCGGTTCCATTTTTGGCAAGGTGCGCGTCAAATTCATCTCCCCAAAATTCCCCTCCGCGATCGGAGTGGAGTTTCTTGATCTTGACTTTAAACTGAGTCAAGAGCCACGCTTCGAAGGCCTGGTATGAGTCAAAAGTCTCGTCCTTCGTGCGCTGGATGTACAACCGGGACCAGCGCGTGTGATCGTCCGTGAAACTCGCGTAGTACTCGCGATGATTGATCGTGCGCGTCGATGCGGGTCCCCAGACGTCCGAGTGGATGATATCACCCATATTCTCCGCGTGCTTTTCCTTCCGAATTTTTGCAATAGGCTTTCGACTTGATTTCGCGTACTCACACGAATCACAGGATTTAATCTCTGTAGATCCGTCGAGCTTGATGCCGGTCACTAGGCCATCTTTGACAAGACGTTTGGCAGCCTCGGGTGCTATATGACCCATCCGGCGATGGAGCTCATCAAGTGAGATGGTTTCCACGGCGCTTGCAGCCGTAACCCCGATTTCCGCGCTCGAAGTATGCTGGACTCGGTAAGTCCCGTTCTGCTTATTGATAACACCCAATATCTTCTTTTTCTTGTCGAAGATCCTGCAGAAATCATCGCGGAATAGTGTCGCGAACCCTGCATCAGTGATTTTGCTGATGGACACAAGGGTAAGTCCAAGTTTCGGTGCGTAAAGCACTCCCTTCAGGAGTATGCTGGCCGTGCTATTTCCATTCAGAATGCTGATGCGAATATCTCCTTGTCCGATAGCTTGAAAGGTGCCATTGTCAGCTGCCGTGATGGATTTTGGGGGAATAGAGGTATAGTTGATGAATTTTTGCCGGTACGGGGACATGTGCCGCGATGCGCCCGAGTCGTAGAGCTCCGTCTCGACTCCAGGAGTGCCCGTTTCGTTGGCTAGCATCGCCATATCAAAGGACGAGGTAATATTTTTCTCTTTGTAGTCCTCTTGATTGCTGATCCACTCGTTGACAGAAATCTCGATCCAATCCGTGAAGTCGTTCATATAACATCGCGACGGGCGATCCAGGGCAGTGTTCTGACCGACACAGTCGCCGTGCTCGTTGTCAGAGTCCCCTTCGGAAGAGAGATTAGGTAAGGACTCGGTGTCACTTTCACCTGGATCGAAATAATCCTCCGAAGAATCTGATATTGTCTGCAGGTCCGGTATGGACTCGCAGTCGCTATCCATGTACGCGGGTTCGTACGCGACATCTGGTATGTCCTCCAACTCGGGGATCGAAGCCGCATTGCTGACGGCGCCATCTTCTTCGTCCGCGAAGAAGTCTTCATCGTCATAGTCTGATAGCCAATAACCAGCGCCAGTTTGCGCTGTGTCGCCAGTTCCGGGTGTCTCTAGCTCGTCCTTGAATAGCCGTAGGTTCGCTTCGACCTGTGCCATCCATACGCCGTCGTCGTTCTTCTCGGCGGCGGCATTTGCATCCTCTCGGGCCTTCCCCTTCCACCTCCCTTTTCCTTTCGGTCCTTGCCCCTCCTTTCCTCCACCTTTCGCCCAGCAATCGGCTTTAACGTGTCCCTTCTTGTGACAGTTATAGCACTCGACGTTGCTGGAATTCTTCGAACCCCCCTTATGGCCGCCTTTCCCGCGATCTCCTGCCGAGAACGCGATGTCGCGGTCGTCCTTCCTGGACTTTTGCTTGAGGGAACGACGGTCGGCCTCCTCATTGAGGCCACGGATGAGGTCGTCGGGTGACAGGGTTTTGGCGAGCAACGTTGATGTCGCCGTGATTGCAGAAAGGTACGGATCGTAGGACGGCGGAAGTGATCCGAGAATAATGGCAGTGAAGTTCTCATCGCCCGGGTCGGCGCTCATGCCGATAAGGTCCACGCGAAGGTTCTGCAGCTTCGCTAGGTGAGTTCTAACATCCCCAGTCTCCGTGCAACGCTCGTCTTGAAGCCTGCGGCGCAAATCCACAGTGACCATTTTTGACTTCTTCTCAAATTCTTCTGACACCTTTTTCCATAGGTCCGCAGCGCCCGCAGCTCCCTTGACGCGTAGGAACAGGGCGTCGGGGATCGTACTCGCAATGGCTTGCTTGATGATGGCCTGACCGGATTTCCACGCCTTCAGGTCCTTGTCAAATGCCTCCAGCGCGGCAGCTTCTGTTGCCGTTGGTGGGCTCGCAGTAGTTGGCGCAATTGGGATGGTATAGTTGTCCAGTAGGTGGTCGGATAGACCAGCAGCGTCGGCGGCGAAACTGAAGCGATTTTTGTAGATGCTCCAGTTGCTGCCATCCGCTTCGCATTTCGGACTGCGCAAGAAAAATTCGCCGAGCTTCGTGTTGGTGTTAGACATGGTAAAAGAGAAGATTTTGTCGAGTAGATGTGTATGGTTCCAATTAGATTAAGGCGGGGCCCATAACCTATTGAATGAGAGACTTCGGAGGGGATTTCGTAGCAGAAAGAACTAAGTAAATTCAGTGAAGTACTACTGTTTAAATACAAAAGGAATGCATAGCTATAGTGTCATAGAGATAGAAGCTAAGTAACTGTAAGTAAGTGCATAGGTAGCTAACTAAGAAACTGTGGCGCGTTCATAGGAACGAACGCCCCTAAGTCCTAAGTCCTAAGTCCGAAAGCGGTTGCCGAGCCACCGGATCGGGAACTCCCGGCGGCTACTTCGGTTTGCTATTCCAACATACGTTACTTGTATTCAAGCCAGAAGTACTTATGTCTGATGGTTCTTGGGTTTTCTCACTTCTGCTTACTTGAATCCGATGAATCTCAAGTATGATTTATACTGCACCATTCAAGGCAGAATAAACCTTTGTTTACAATTTAACAACATGATATTCATCTATGTACATAAAGTACTTAGGTACAGATACCTCGGTCGATGTGCCTTGCAGATTACTTGATTAAAAGGTAAGTAAATCTCATTTCAATCCAAAACTACAGCACTAACGCCCAGCCAGAACAAAGCTGCCGAGTCGCATGCAGTCAACACCTGACCATCATGTTCTGCTCTGTGGCCCACTGGGCATAAGAGTGCAGACTCAGTAAACAGAGCTGCAACATGCAGTCTGTGCGAACAAGACGAGGTTGGTACATGTGCACAGCACTGAGACAACCGATACCTGTGCACGATTGCACGTGGTAGTTTATGAATTTGTCTGCTGGGAAATTCATAACTGCAGATGGAAGCAAAGGAAAGACTATTGAGAAGCAATGTGTGGCTTGGGTGGCTACACTTGCAGTTCCGAAAGGGAGGACAAAGACAATGTGTGCAGCCCTGCAAGAACACGGATGCCCATGTGTGTCACCTCTGCATAGCAGCAAGAAGAACAGGCCGACACTCACCGGCAATGGCAAGGTTGCAGACAGCGGGGACATCCCGACGAGCATGAGCGGGGCTGCCCTTCTATATCCCGAGGATCTCCGTGTGGTTGCCCCTGGCAGCGCGTGCGGCAGCAGGCAAAGTCCTTGCCGAGATTGGAGCTGCCATAATCGTCAGACGAGCCAGAGTCACTAGTGCCAAAATACGTGGAGTGGTGTGTGTAGACAGAGTCAAGATTTCTGACGGCCATGGGCCTCACAGCAGGCAGACAAACCAACACTGGGGATGTATATGAGCGTGTCCACACTGTCGAACGCAAATGGTTCGGTGGAGGCAGGTGGCATGGCCAGAGCCGGGAATGAGGCGGGATGTGACCGAACACCAACACAGCAAGACTTAGTGTGTGCCGTTGACTCAGAAGGTAAGTTTTATTCCGCAGGTTTGCACATTAGATTTCGGGCAAGCAATGTTTGCAGGTGCGAGCGAAGCACAATCAGAGTCAAATGCGGACACAGCTGACAATGCACAGGCACGACCAGTGATGATGCCGAGCAGGTGGCGCGTGGCTAGTTCACCGGAGGCGCTTCAGGTAGGTGTTGCATGAACCAACCGGTGTCAGAAGCATTAATGGGCACAAGTGCCGCTGGTCAGGGTTGAGCACTGGGCAAGGCGGGCGTGGGGATGGTTCGGGGGTCGCCTTCACCGCCGCCGTCGTTGAGGACAATAGCTATTACTATGTTCATGGAAGAGGGATAGAGTGATTTGATCATTTGAGACTCGAGAGTGATCATGTTGGAAAAACCCAAATTTATTTTATAAGATTTAATAAGACCTTATAAGGACATAATGCACATGCTTAATTATTAGTTGCTTATCCTATGAAAGTCACCTTAAAACCCCAGGGCAAGCTTATAAGATAGGTAATCATAATAAGGAATATGAGTATTTTAAGACCTTATAAGACGACTTTCAGATTTTAATTCAGGTTATGTCAATCAGTTCCACTACTAGTACTTGTATTGAAGTCCTTTAGAGTCTATTGCATAATAGTCAGTAATTTTTTACTTACTTTATTACACCTTCCTTAGGTTTCTAGTGAATGCTAGTTAGTTTTTGTATTGAATGCTAGGTGGGTATTATGTACTTGGCTTTTTATATATGGCCTGACTCAGATTCGAACCAGCGACTGTATTATTAGATAGTATTTGAAAGTGAGTGCAGCAAAACCACCGCACTAAGGGGGCTTTATTATATTTGTTCCTTGGTTCAATTTATCGTGGATCTCTGTTGTGCACTTCAATCCCCAACTTGCTCTTGACCACGTCCTGGCGCTGCCAGCCAAATTCAAATGCACGCCCCTGCATGCCTGCACTTGTGCAGGCGTGCCCTGTCCACATGCTGGCTGCACAGCTTGTGTCGAGACATCACCTCCGTCTACCGAACACACGATGGCTACCCACAATATGTGGCATAACACTTAAATGTGTCCTGTATGTCGCTGCCATATCACACTATTTTGATATCTCATATTATGCTAGGTTAGTTACCTTCACTGTCTGAAACACCATGCTCTCAATAGGAATGCACTACTCACACATTTTTGCAACTCGTCTTATGAGGCGACATGGCATGCGAATTCAGTTGGTCTGGATTTTTTACGTGTGATGGCACGGTGCTTTGCTTGCCGCACACATGGTTTACAAGACAGATCTGATGAAGATGGACTTATACTATCCTACTTGCTGTGCATGGACTTATTTTACACATAGGCTGTATAAGTAGCATGACCCGCCAAATTTTGAGATAAAATAAAAAACACTTGAGAGATTGATACCCAGCAGAATTGGATATCGATGGGTGAAAGGACGAGTCAGGCCCTGTCCGCGCAAAATTTCCTGTAATTTTTCCACGTTCTGAGTTTCAAAAGCTTGTACCTCCCAGTTACACGTATCATTGAAGACGAGGAACAGACATTCATGCATGCATCATTTGGCAGGTAACACCTGGGTAACACTTCACATAAATGTAATTTGGCACCGCCGGGGCTCGAACTGCGGCGCTGCCTTGAAATCAAACCACATAGCTCTCACCTACCGTACACGGAACAGGACCACCAGGGTTTCTCAATTACATCCTATTGCATCTGTGCCAGCTTCTACCTTCTGCCTGCCGAGATGTTCAATTGTCGTCTCTTGATAATCCGGATGTGCCAATCATCTTGGGCGTCCTTGGGGAAATCGACCCCGATGATCCCACATCCAGCGATATTGCGAGGGAGATCTTGCCCGTCTGAGGATGGTTTGAGAAAGAAAGAAAAGCGGTCGCGTAGTTTACACGCAGGTTGCGCGCAGTGGTCGCGTTCTCCGGGTTCACGTGACCTATAGCACCAAAAGGTCCAAGTAGAAAATACATCTTTTGCACGAAAATCTATGTACTGTAAGGTGAACAAGGTTGGAATAAAAATATGAAAGCAGATGCAGGTTAAATGGAGGGATGTGTGACGCAGTCCAATATCGTACAGACAACTGGCAGCACGCCAGTTAGGCCTAAGCCCACTTCCCCAGGAGCGCCATGACCCCACACCCCAGGAGCATCGTCCCGAGCGCATACGTGAGCTTCGCGTTCGAGCTGTTCATCATCTCCTTGTTGAACAGGAACTCGTGTGCAAGGAGCTGCAGCAATCCGTCAGCAGGTGGTAGCGATTAAATTGGATGACAAAGAGACACACCTCAACTAGCCCCGTGTAGATGAGGATCCCCGCGCTCAACGAGTCGAGCACGCCGCTGACGATGGACGCGGTCGCGCCGCCGGGGTTGTACGTGCTGCGCAGCGCGAGCCCGATCGCGATCCCGACGGGCGTGCTGAGTCCGTACACTAGCGCGGCGACGACGGGCACGTAGTCATACTGCGGCGGCAGCTTGATGAACGCCAGTCGCGATCCGAGACCGAGGCCCTCGAATGTTTCTGCGAACGCGCCACGTCGATGTTTGTACATAAAGAGGGTGAAAGAAGGGGCGCACGATGGAAGACGATAACTACAAATAGGATCTTGAAGGCTTCGTCTACTGCGAGCGTCAGCCCTATCAGCACGCTGGTGGGATGGTTAGCCGTGACGAGGAGCTGGAGAAGGATAAGTACCTGTGCAGCAGGACGCCGAACTCTAGAATCGCGATCCCGACGATCTGTGCGCTGGCAGAATCATCCAGGTGGGATTGCTCATGATGATGATGATGGTGATCGTGTCGTTGTTCTTCGAGGTCAGATAGCTCCGTCGGAGGAGTCTGGGATCCCTCGGGCCCATGGGCGGCGTGTGAGCCGGTGTAATGCCCGTGTGGATCTGCAAGAAATTAATACGATGGATAACGGCGGAAGTAGTCCGCTCACCATGTCTGAGCCCGATCTTCTCTAGCTTCGATGTCCCCCATCGGAAGGCAAC
This sequence comes from Mycena sp. CBHHK59/15, assembly GCA_029204085.1. NCBI lineage: Eukaryota > Fungi > Basidiomycota > Agaricomycetes > Agaricales > Mycenaceae > Mycena > Mycena sp. CBHHK59/15. The sequence continues at coordinate 428,221 of JARGXW010000056.1, forward strand.
AAGCTCGAGGATGAATATCGAGAAGATGCTCAACAGGCAAAGGGCCAGTGCATATGGCTGATTCGTAGTCAGTTAGTGGTGCCGTTTTCGCGTGTGTTCAACGACGCACGTATTCTGACCATGCGGGAGACAGGCAAGGCGAGGACAGCTCGTCGAGACCTGGCGAAAGAAGATGTATAAACGCGGTCGCGATCTGCAAAAATGCCAATCAGCCATCGAGAAAATTACCCAGAAAAAAACATCTGCTTACGATTACGCCGGATCCGAAATATTTCGCGAAGCTACATCGATTGGCAGATCAGGATGAATCATATAAAATTAAATCGCAAGACACACTCGAAAACGGATCGGGGGACATGTAGCCACTTGGAGCGCTTGGCCAGCACGGGAAACAAGGTCCCCGTTGTCGCGCAGACGAGGACGATAAGACAGAGGCTATCCGGAGGCCTAGGTATGTGTCAAGGTTGTGTGTGGCGCCGCAAGCAGTAGAAGACATGACGGGGGGACAAGACGGCTGGCTGCTGACGGAGACCTCGATATTTTTTTTTTGGTGACTGCGAGGGTCCTCGCTTGCCAAGCAACCCCATCGGGATATAGATATCTCCGTTTTCCTATTGGACGCAGGTCACGTGACGTCACGATATCGCAGTCGTTGTAGCAATTTGCCTCGCTACTTTCTTTTGTCTTCTTCTTCAAGTTGTCGCAAAGAAAAATGTACGAAAAACATAACTAGGTATATGTCGGTCACTACCGATGAATGCCCGCCAGAATCAGTGATCTGGTAATCTTGACAGAAAGAACGACCTGGCATTGACGCGCCCAGGCTTGATAGTAACCGCCGAGTACTTACATCCCCATTGACTACCAAGACGGCGCCCAAAGCAAATACACTACTCAACCGGCTCCTCCTACTTTTAGATTTCATGCACTGGACGCATCGAAAGTAGCCTGTATTGGCAATTGAACAAAATCGGCGAAGACAGCATGATACCTTTGAATAGTGGTACACGTAAATGTTTCCGGGTGCTCTCGCAGCACAGTACTCCAGTGATACACCCAGCTCTCGATCTCGTCCACACGTCTGAGAAGGTGAGGTATTATTTCGAGAAGTTGTACGTAGACTCCAGTTATATCTCTGCTCATGATTGTGTGCTTGATCCTTGACATGTGTGGACTTCGCAATATAGATCCATCGTTCAAGAGAATATACCCGCTTGCACTGGCCTACTCCTTCCACAAAAACCAAAATTGCATCCAACGGACGCTCATACCTCGCTTCTGTTTAGTCCAGACTCGGTGGATTATTATCCAGACCAGAGGTGATGGCCAATTCTACAGGGGGTTGCTTGTCATCAACTGTATTCCACTTCTTGTCAGTGGTAGTTCCGAGTGGAATGTCCCGGACAAGAAGCAAGGTACTCATGCCAATCCCACATAGTACGGCCATTCCAATCCAGACCTGTCGCAAGCTCTGTAAGAACGCCTCTGTATCCTGGTCCTTCAAATGTTTGCGACATGGAGGGGATGAGCGGGATGATTGTGTACGCTATTTGTGTATTGCGCGGAAGATTGTTCTGGACTGAAGCCAGTATACGTTACTCGAGACTGTTTTGTAATATGGCGCCACCGATGGTTACCCCCAGCCTGGAGTTCCATGATGAGAAGAAGGATATCTATAATCAAATACCGGCCTGTGAAAAGATCCGTAGAAAGACAAGCAATGCAACCGCCGACGCATTGTCTGCCACATCTAAAGGAGCTAGAACCACAAACTAATAATGTCAACACGCGCAAGTGTCATCTCGTGATGCAGGACGTACAGTCGTTACATAAAGGATTCCCATCCCTACGCCCATGACCAGTTGGTATACGACAATGATGCCTATGGATGTGTGTTCTTCGACCGAGATGAGAAGGCCGACTCCGAGAGTCAATATACACCATCCACCGAGGTTCTATGAATAGGTTGTCAGGTATTTGCGGGCCAGTCAGTTGACTGGGCATACGACAAGACAGTGTTTTGCATTTTTGCTGACAAGGAGGCCTTGTACGATAGCTGACGGGGAGATTGCTGCAACAAGCGGAAGAAAGTAGAGTCTGAACGATAGGACTCGCTGAACGTACAGACTGAAACCATGTAGGTCTTTTTGAAATGAAACATCTCAACAGATTATATCGCAGCGGGAGAGTGAGAGCGTACAGATAAACTGGGGAGGATCAGTATCAAAATTTCATCGCAATTGTTGAAGTTTGCTCACATCCTATAACAATGATTAAATTCCTTGAATGAAGGTTGCAGTGTAGCTATTAGGAGTTTATTTTCGACACCAGCAGTTGATACGATTGAAACAACCCCGCAAAACTTGTCCAGTTGGATAATAATTTCATCGGTATCTGTGGGCATTTCGCAAGGTCTAGGACGAACTGCAAAAGACATCAACACTCACTGTCGGTTGAGCGGCCAACGAGACTCGTAAACTTGGGCGACCCCAAGTCCTACGAGACCGATGACCAATGGTAAAAGAGTATGGGCGATGACCACGCAAATTGGACACCTCCCCAGGTCAGCGCAAGCATACAGGAGCAAGCGGAGGCCATGATGAGGCCATTGCCACTTTGACCACATCGGTCAAACACCAGATGTCAATTACGTAGAACCAATCCACTCTTGCCAGTTTTTCTGAGACTCTCTGGGAAGTTGAAGACGCAGAAAGACGGCAACCACAAGAAAAGTAACGCCAGATAGAGGTAAATTGATATCTGAATGCCGGTTCAAACACGATTTGCGAATAGCATGCCTACGCACAGAACAACCAGCGCCAAGACACCCTTTCGGAAAGGCTTCCAGCTATAAGGGGTCCGAGCATTGTGCCACCAGACCAGACACTACATGAATCAATATCAGTTTCGGGTAGAGTCGTATGTGGTTGACCAGACCACGTACAGCCCGGTGATAGCGGTGAACAAGCCACGCTCCCGCAGTGCTACAAGATCCGCGGTGACAATGGACGTTAGTGATTGTATCGTCCCACCTCCAACTCCTTGAACAGCTGCGAGAATAAAGGACAGTCAAACGACCAGTAAAACTGGTCGGCGGCCAAATATTTCTACCAAGTTACCGCTGAGCGGAATGCACGCCGCCGAAGAGAGCGTGTACGCTGAAGAGATCTAGGTGAAATCTTCGCCATCCAGATCGTGCACGACGGTCGGGGCGGCCGTTGAAATTCCACCCTGTTAATTTTCTGTTGAACAAAGGAAGAAAAAAGACGAGAAATCACGGACAAGATCAAGCGCAGATATAGCAGAGTACAAAAACAGAGAGCCACAAAAATCAACCAGAACCTTGAACTTCTCTTCAAGCTCAAGTTATTGGGGACAGTTGTAACTGGGGTGCTCTCTTGAACTGCGTTAGATGCGTTTCCCTGGCCGGGGGAAGGGGAGTTTTCCATCGTGGGGGTTTTTGACGTACAACGCCAGGCAGGCCAGTCGGTCAACGTTTTCATGGGACGGTCTAATAGAGCATCACCTGGTCGATAAGCTATGGGTCAACTGTGGGTGGGCATCACCCCATAGCGGAGCTCCAAACGCGGTGTTATACAGGATACCTCGTGGAGAGTGTACACAACTTGAGCGGCGATGGGATGGAAGGGAACCTCAAAGAGCGGCGAGCCGCGGGCCGCGGACTCGGATTCGTGATGTATTAGCGATGGAAGCACTACACCGTCTACACGCCCACAGTTCCCTGGAAAAAGCAGGCATGTTTCGATCTGAATTCGATCTTCAAGCACCGGATGGTCGTAAGCTGGAATATATTACAATTCATCTTCTGTCCGACCAGAAGTCGCGTCGAACACACCCCATTCGCCCTCTCCTCCCCGACTTCTGTCGACAAATTCGGCCACAGCCCGATCGACTGGAAACACCGCATCTTGATCCGCATATCCTGTGCCATAATCTCGGGCAGCATCGGAAATCTGTCTCAGATGTACGTCCGAGCGCGCGGCAAGCCATTCCACGAACCGATTGTACTGCACGCTGGTGAACCCGCATTCAGCGTCATAGCCTGGGTGGGGGCCGGGCCGTACTATGAGCGTGAAGTTGATTGGAACGAGTCTGCCGCCATAATCAATCGCCGTGTCGGCCTACGTGCTAGAATACGAACGAGGGATCGAACACCGTCTGCCGAACCCACGCTGCGAGGCCCTCAACAAGTCCGATGCCAATTGACGGAGGCGACCGATCCAAAGCCGGGACCTCCCCCCTTCCCTGCGGACCAGACACGCGGAAGTGCGTGAGATTTGGGAGTTGCTGAAGAACGGATCCGAGACTGGGCGGCTGCCATTTATAAGAGAACTGATCCGCTGCACAGTGTAGGTGCGTGAGCGATCTCTGTTCGAGCAACACATCTGTGTACCGCCATATATCGGCGGCGCGCACAGTCAGTTCAGTGAGGTTGGGGAGCTGACGCTGGAGGGTGGAGGTCAGGGTGTCCGCAGGATCACATTCGTACGTCAGGTACGAGAGGGCGGAGAGTGAGCTGTGGGTGTGGTTCAGGATGTGGCCAGTCAGCTCAGCAATGGTCTCGCAGGATCGCTCTCGCGTTGCGATTTGCGGGAGAACCGCGTGTTGATCGACTTCGCTGTTAGTGGGAGGTAGCACATTAAGATCGACATCAGATAGGAGTAAGCGCGAAACATGCGCGTTGGGGGTGATGTCGAGAAAGTCAGCCAGATCGCGCAGGGCCACTTGGCCTATTGTGATGAATGTCCTGTCGGGAAGGCGAGGGCCGGGTGGGGCAGTAGAATCACCGAAGGATGTTATCGCATTCGTCGCACGACAGTAGAGTACACAGATGCAGAGGGACTTGGCCGTGATGAGGACCGAGGCAAACATGAATGCGGCACCGAGGATCTGTAGTAGATGGTGGACGAAGGAGAAAGACCGAGCAGCGTGTTCAAAGAAAGACCAGGCTGATCCTAGTTCATCTGCAAGGCAGTGAGTATTGCAACGTGTCTCCACGTCGGCATGGCTTCCAGATCCAGGATCAGGAGACAACATCGATCTGGAGTATGATGCACAGGGGAGCTTTATTAATAGTGTTCAACTTGAAACCTACTCCGACTCAGACTCTGAGGTCACCCGCATGTCTCTTGTAAGAAGGATTGTCCCTCTGTTTTTGGGTGGTAGAATTGAAAAGCAGTAAAACGTCCAAACCAGATTGAAGCCAGAGATATCGCCGCGACGCACGCGTTGGAAGAGGAAGAGCATTATGTACTTATATTTGGTCGCCACCTGCTTTGGACTCGTACCTCAACTGAGCGTCCCTCACCGTTTCATCGTGGATCTTCCGGATGCTTGACAACGCGTCTATTCATTGGAAAATGGACGTCCCGAAATATCCTATCTGCGGCAGCGAACCATGATTTGGCATATGCTAGCTGTGGAACATCTGATTCTGTTGACGCTTATGGGAAAATCCTCTGTTTCTCGAGGTGACCAGGCCGAGACTGAGCTTGTACTTACGCGCGTTCTGCTCCAGATATGCACATCCTCCTTCCATTCTTTTCCGACGTCGACGCACTAGTCATATCCTTCATTTTTCTCACCCAACTCACCTTTTCGACCGCTACCCTCTGGAACCGCACCATCGACGACACACAAGGGGACTCGGTCTCTGGTCTGCTTCCCGCCTATGACCCACTGGTCCAATTCTACCCCGTAAGTCAGATTTTGCCTGCCCAGAAAGCAGCATGTCCTGACCGTTCAGAACGAGTCTGGTTGCTCGTTTTGCGGCACCCATCCCGACCCTGCGGGTGCTTTCGGGGGTACGTGGCACGACGGCTCTCAACTACCTGGTACACCATCCATCTCGGTCACTCTATCTTTCAATGGTTGCCAGCAGTCCACTGTATTCCGCAAATGCTAACTTCCACTTGTTACCAGGCACTGCTATCTACGTGTTTTGCATCCTCGCCAATAATCTGACGAATGTGATGACAAATTCGTACTTCACCTTCACACTCGACGGCGTCCCGCAGGGAAACTTCATACATAATCCTCTCAGCACGCCGGATTATCAGTATATGGTCAATGTTTATAGAATAGACGGCCTGAAGCAGAAATCCCATGTGTTGGTCATGGCCACAGACAACGAGTCTACGGGCTCGTTAATCTTGTTTGACTACGCGATTTACACGTGAGCAATCTTACTCTTCATCCCACTTACGCTGTATTAATGGTGGTATTGGAAAAGGTTCGACGACGGATTAACGTCTCAGATTCCTAGCACTAGTGCCACGGCCACACCAGTGACGGAAACCATCACGTTGCAGTCCAGTACTAGCTCGAACACGGACCCTCTCCAAAGTAGTTCTACGCTCCCCCTCGGTCCATCGAAGTCACCGAGTCCTCCCGAAATCTCTGTTAGTGTCTCTGGCACGCCTTCTGTCATACCCGGTCATACAACCCCCGTAAATCGCACATCCAGTGCCAGCTTTGTCTCATCTTCCCTTGGAATTTCTGCGTCGTCCACAACGGCCCGTGCCCTCTCAGCGTCCAAAAGATCCAGATTTGTAGGAATCCTCGGAGGAGCTCTCGCATCTGCTATCCTCGTTGTTCTGGTCATCGGTACCATCATCTATAGACGCTGGCGCGCGCGAAAGCTCAAGGAATGGGAGGAGACCAGGGTCCATTTGCCCGTGGCCAGAGGCGAGTGGGTTCAGTTGACCAACATAGAAGCCAAAGGAAGTCGGAAGCCCACCGTGTCGGGGAACGGGCCGAGCGGCAGAGATGCTGTTGGGATTCTGGACTCCGAAACCGCGTCGATACGAAACCAGGCTGCCTCATCACGGCCACCCTCGTTGAGAACTGTTGAACTTTTGGACACCACTCCTCCTGGCTACGATGCGAGCTTCCAGCGGCATCGCCTGCTACAGGCCAACATTCCGAGCACCTCCCGACACAGTTCTTAGTCCATTTCTTGACTTGTTCGAGTTAGACTGTAGAGTTTGACATTGGGATGTATGGTCTCTTGCATCGGTCGTCTGGGCTGGCCCTGCAGATTCCACTTTATCTACTTTTTAAAAGTACGGCCTACCGCCCCAGCCAGAAAAAATTGCAGACAAACAACTAGGTCGTAGCATCGCTGAGGTTTATTGATTATTTATGGGAAAGTGGACGCCTACAATATAAGGATCGCCGCGAGAGAAAAGAAGGAATATGTGCTTCGAAACAGACAGCATGTGTTGCTAGATAGTGAGCGCGGAGCACAACCACAACTGTGGTTTGGCAGCGTTGAGCCAGCTCTTTTGGGACGCTTACAAATTTGTGATCTTTCCTCATTCGGCCCTCCAAGTGCTCCAGATCTAGATGCCTCTGCCTTCTTCGAACACCTTATACGGAGAAAAAGAATACTGGCGTGTCCTGCCCCTTTGCACTTCTGTTAATCCTAAACATTGCCACCTCTAGGAATCAGCGGTACACCCAGTAATGCTTCGACACGCTTAAAAACCTACGGTCTGCTTATGTCCTGCCAGGGAATCGGACAATGACACCACATTCGACTGGTTCAAATCGTACAAAGAGGTGGCCCCGCTTGTGCGGGAGCTTATTCCGCGGAAAGACGCACGTATCTTGATGCTGGGGTGCGGGAACTCTACTCTGTCTCAAGACGTGAGTAGCCAAATGATACTAAGCATGAAAAGATACTGGGTTCCCTAACAATCTGGACTACATTGCAGATGTACGGTGATGGATATAAGAACATAGTCAACACGGATGTGCGCAAATTTTCGCCGTTCGACGACAATCCACGGCTCAGGCCTTCTGTTTATCTCTAGTATTCCAGCGTTGTCATTGAGCAAATGCGTCGACGGCATCAAGGGCTACGACCCGCGATGGAATGTATGTCATCTGTCATCCCCGAATTTCCGCTAAAATAAGACAAGATTCCAGGGCATGAGATGGATGTACGGGACCTCAAATTTGAGGACCAGTCTTTTGATGTTGCCATCGATAAGGGCACCATGGACGCCATGATGACGGCGAAGGGAGATGTCTGGGTATGTACGATCCTTCTCCCCATGCACGAACGTCCTCACTCCATTATCCTCTCCAGGATCCTCCGCAGAAAGTTGTTGATGACTGCACCGCGGAAGTGAACGAAGTGATCAGGTCAGACCTATTTCCACAGCCCAATGCCGAGAAGCCATACTGAAATCGTAACCGCAGGACTCTCAAAAAAGACACGGGCCTGTTCATATACCTGACCTTCGGACAACCCCACTTCCGCCGTCGGTTCCTGACGCGGCCAGACACGAAACTGGAGGTCAAAGAGCTTGGCGAAGCCTTCCATTACTACCTATACATTCTCCACACCTGACGGCGTCGTCCATGCGCAACCTAGCAATTATTGCACCAACATATTATACTCCCCGATCCCGGCAGACTCAGAACAGAAATTTGACATTCTGATAGAACTCCAGCATAGGATTCTCCCCGCTCTTCAGCCGGGTCCGGTTCAGGTCCGCATAAGTGCTTAGGAATTGTGCATGCGTGAACACGCTCGACTTGCGCTCGCCCACGGGCAGCCCGCTCGCCGACGTCACGCCGTCGATGGGGCGGCGGCGGTTGCTCGGATGGTACGAGGAGAAATAGTCCGCGCCCAGCGCGAGCGCGCCGGCGTTTCCCGTCAGCGGCGTCATGCGGGCGCCGCCCGCCTCCGTCTCCGGCGGCTGCGCAAGGATGTGCTCGTACATGTCGCGCAGACGTGTGAAGTCTGTCGGGAAGAAGATGTCGAAGAAGCCGTGCGCTACGAGGAGCGTCGTGCAGGGCACGGTTATATTTTGGAAACGGGTCTGCACGACGGGGGCATTGCGCCCCGGGATGGTGTCGGGGATGGAGGAGAAGTCGGAGAGGAGGAGCCGATGGCGGGGGAAGTGGTTGCGGAGAGTGCGGAGCAGGCTGAGGAGGCGGGTGGGTATATATTCCGCGGTGGACAAGTTGGGGGCAAAGGGTAGGGTGGTGTAGGCTCGGAGAAGCGCTGGAGCCGCGCGGAGGAGCCTGGGGATGGCTGGAGGGTGCGCCAAGCGGGTGCGGAGTTTCAGAAAAGACGAGATGAGGGGGTCCGTCACTGGGGTGTATATCATGTCGAAATCACCGCGGTCATCGATGGTAACGAATGCTTGGAGAGGTTCGAGTGTCCGCAGGTCGTAACGAATCATGTCGTGCGCGAAATTGTCCTAGGTGGTTGTTAGTAGGAGGAAAGACGGTCTAATGGGTACTTACAATAACCTCCATGGCTACTATGAAGCATGGCGCGGGCTCCTTCGTTCTCCAGCGGAATATGCTCTTGTGGACGACTTTCACGCATGGATGGACAGAAGCCAGCTTTTTCCTCTGGAGCTCGACCAAGCTTTCGCTGATCTCGATGATGTGGTACCGCGTCCGGTCATATACCTCGGGATGGTTGGACCGCAGGTAGTCCAGGATGTTCATGGCCAGAGTTCCGTTCCCGGCACCAATTTCATAGATGATAAAGTCCTCGTACGGAAAATATTTAAGCAAATATTCCGATACGAGACATTTGGCCATGGCTATGCCATACCACGGCTAGGCAGTGTTAGCAGCAGATATATACGTGACCAAGAAGCACCACCTTGAAGAGCTCTGTCGGTGTATGCCAAATCTGCCTCCCGGGACCCTGATGCTGGTCGGCGCCGTACTCAGCATACCTGCTGCTGACCTCCTCCTGGAATTCGACCGAGTCCCGCAGAGATTCAAAGTCGAACGTCGTATGTTGGGTGTCGAAGATAACGGCCTGCTTCGGGAAGTAGCCGTAGTGTGGATTGTACAACGAATCTTCGATGAAGTCGCGCACGAGCATCTTGACCTCTCGTGGGGGCTTCGTGCATTTTTCCAGTTCGTTCGCATCGACTAGCATATAGGAAGCGAGTTCTTCATGCGTTTTGGCGTCCACCTCGAGTAGGGAACTGGAGTTATAGTTCCATTTATCTGGCGGAGTCTCAGGTTTTTCCGGCTGAGCCAGACGTGGCCGGGGTTTTTTGGAGTTGGAGGCTAGCACAGGGACCGAGCGCGAAATTTTGCGAGCCAAACGACAGTACGAGGAACGGGCGGCTGTCGCGGTCAGTGAAAGCATTGCAAAACACGCTCGCGTGGTCACGTGTCCTTCATGCTCCCAGCCTCGACGTCGCCGCCTTCCACCGGCTCGGCCGAACGACTCGTAACGACATGGATGGTCTCTGGGAGAGATGGGGAGCTTGAAGGAGCCGTTTCAGGCAGGCCTCGGACCTGCTGTGATACCTGGCTTTTTTAATCGTTCCGTAGAGATCTCTCAAGGTCGACTCCTGAGTGTTGTCAAGGCGCTTGGGACGTATCTCACTTCGGAGCAGTATGAACTGCGGACGAAGGGTACTGTCGTGGATTTGGCTCTGATCTACGGGTCTTGACCTCCAGATGCAGGGGTCGATTTTCTGGCTGCGGTTATTGGACGTTGCCAGGAAAACTCGCTAAATAGACAGTCGGGTAGCTTTATCTCTCGGCGAAATCGATCCTTTCTTATTCTTGGTCGCAGTGAAAGTTTTGACGGTGTTCTTCTGCGACAAACTCGACGACACTGAAACTATCGTGCCCGCCCTGAAAGGCCTTTCGTTTTTATCAAGACTCCCAACCTGCAGCTCCAATGATGCCTTGGTCATGTTGAATGGGCAGGTCTCTCTTTTATCTTGCCTCTCAATTTTCTGAGGACCTTTCCAGGGTCTTTACCCATGTAAAAATGCGGGCGCTCGTGCAATCCGTCCGATTTCACGTCTTCTCCATAATCGACGGCTTAATAGCGAATCACAGAGAAAGTGTGTGCTCTTCTTCCACGCCTACCCCGCTTATTCTGCGTAAGCTCTGAAGAGCATGAAGAGCGATTTCGTCGTCCCATACATCCGTCTCGCAGAAGGCGAGAAGGATCCCCGAAATTTGCTCCTAGCGTTTGCCATAGCGCGAGTTATCCTGATCGAGTTTGATCCTACTGAGCACATTGAGGTATGCAGATCCTTTGCCTGACTTTGCGTATCTTAATGCCTTCCATCAGGCTCTATCCAACATCATCTTCTGCTACTTCCCCATAACATTCCGTCCTCCGCCCAATGATCCCTACGGAATCACCGCAGACGATCTGCGCATCGCACTTCGGTTAGATTTTCTATCTACGCTTTGAACATCACTCATGGGACACTTTGTAGTGGCTGTTTGAGCGCCACCCCTGCATTTGGCACTTTTGCGATGCCGATTTTTCTAGAAAAACTCGGTGCAGGGTCTCCTGCGATCAAGGTACGATTTGAATAGCTTTCCATGTCAATTCATCAATGGTTCAACTATTGAATAGCGAGACACGCTTGAAGCCATGTCAGTTTGCTTCCCCGTGTACGGGCCTGCACTGGCGCGGGTGAATGCTCGGAAGTTATGGAACGCACTCAAATTAGAGGTAGGGCACTACTCTCACTTCCTTTGAAAGGCGAACTCCTAAAGTGCGTGTCCAGATCTTCCAGCCCACAGACACTGCGACCGAAGAAGAGGCGCTGAAAACGATACAAGCGCTCGTCAAGACAATATACGCGGACGAGGAGCAAGACGATGACGTGCAGGGTCTTGCGCGGGATGTATGCGAGGAGTGCATACAGATCCTCCGGGAGCCCGAAAAGAGCCAGGCAAAGCCGGCCATCAAGGTGCTCTGCGCGTTCATGGCGACTACCCGTCAGTGCTTCGTCTCTTTCATCGTCACACAAACTTAAATCTTCATTCCAGCGTCCGTGTCGCGATATACGCTCTCGCACGCTGTGCCACATCTCCTCAAGCTCTTTGCGGACCCGAACGAGGTGCCCAGTCGTCATCCGATCCTATTGCTCCTCTCCGACCTCATTGCGGCTGCGCGTGACTCGGCAGCGAAGTCCACCACACCCGAGGCCGACCCGCCGCTCGCGCCGTTCAAGGACGAGGTGCTCGGCGCACTCATCTCCGGCGTCACGACTCTCGTAACTACGCGCGCTGCGCTGGCAGGCCTGACGGGACTTGTGTCCACCAAAGACCTTCTCTCTGACACCGAGCTCGGGTTCGTCGTGCTGAAAGTGAATGACGTCTTGAAGATGTGCTACGACGAAGAACACTCTGATGACAGGTATATATTCTTGTCCACAGACTTCAGTCTTTTCTTGATACTGACCCATCTACAGCAACGCGATCCTCAAACTGCTGATGACCATATCCTCAATATCGCCTTCGCACGTCCGAGATCAGACCCTCCCTCTCCTTCTCGGCTCTCTCCCAGAGATTGTGCCCCCTCGAAATGCCGCGTCTGAGCGTGCACGGTACCAGCACGTTCTTAGCGCTCTAAGCACCCTCTGCGGCCCCGCCCCGTTATTCGAGACCCTCGTCACGCAGCTCTACCCGCGGCTGACCGCCCTCGCGTTCAGCACCGAACCCGACGTCGAGCTGCACGCGGCGTACCTGCACGCGCTCCTGATCGCGCTGAAGCGGACGCTCGCGGCAAAGGTCGACGAGGGACACGCAGACGTCGCGGGGTATGCGGACACCCTGGTGCCGCGGCTGTACGGCACGTGTGTGCGCGCTGCGTTGCATGGCGGGCCCGCCACGGAGCCTCGCGTAGTCAGTGTGGTGGGCGACATCATCGTGCTAATAACACAGAGCCTCGCGCCTCCGTGCGTCCGTATCTGTATCTGTATCTTCTCTTTACTCATGGGTCAAGCAGGCGGCAGCAAGTGTTTGCGACAGCGCTGTTTAGTGTGTTTCTCACCGGTAACATCGCTGCTATATGCGAGGGAGAACACGTCAAAGCCGACGACTTTTTTTCCCCTTCACTGTGAGTGATCTGCTCGGCTGTATCCGATAGAATTTGAGTTTTCGCCAGGCAGAAGCAACGGTCTCTCAGCGTAACCTCATCCTATTATTTGAAGCTGGTGTCGTTCCGCTGCACCCAACGGCCAGTCAATTTCTCGTCGGGATCCGTGCATCTGACCGGTAGCGTCGTTTCCAGGTCACCATCGACCAAGACATCAACGCCTGCACGGAGACGATTCTTGTTCAGGGTCTAGCACATGCAGACAATGAGCGACAGGCGGAGGCTGTTTTCCATGTCGTTGGGTCGCTGGTCAATAAGCATGTCGACGGTATGCTGCTCGCTTTCGGCACTTATCCTTCCATTCATCCGTGACCCTCAGAGTTGGAAACCTTCCTAGAGCACAAAAAGACCGTTTATTGGCCTGAGCAAGTTCTTGATCAGACAGCTGGGGCCGAGCGGCGGCGGCAGGCTATCAAAGTGTGGACCTGGGTAAGCTGCACCACATATATTCCATTTTTCTGCTTGACCTCGTCACAGATTTGTAAGGGCCTGCTAGTCCGAATCACACGTTGGCGCACGAGTTTATCAACCGGCTATTCGAGGTCTTTGGTGATGGACAGATCAGCACATATGTGGCCAAGGCATTCGGAGAAATCGCAGCGTCGGACAGTATCCTGACCAAGCGAAATTCGGCCGTCGTCAAAGTATGCTTCCACGAGCTCCCTTGACTTCAGACTAAACGCGCCACGCAGTTCCTCTGGGCGCAAAAGTTCGCCAACGGCATCCTCCCGCGTCTCATGAACGGGGCGAAGGTCGACAGCAGTGCGCACCTTCTTCCCGTCTTTCATCTATGCCTACGAATCTAACGCCCGCCCAGATGCCGTCCTGCAGCATGCCCACCTCATTGCGCTCACCGCGCTAATCAAGTCCATCCCCACCGCGTCTTACTCACACGAGATGCCACAGGCAAGCTGTCCTTCTTGTTCTTGCCTCGCCCGCAACGCTCACGCTCGCGCCGCGCAGCTCATGCCGCTCTTCCTGCGAGCGCTGCAGCTCCCCGACGCGCAGATCCGCGCGGGCGTACTCGAAACGCTTCTCGGGGCCGCGGCGCAGCTCTCGAGCACGCACGCCGTCCTCGCGGAGCACGCGCCCGCGCTTGTGCGCCTGGCGCTCGCCTACACCAGCGCGCAGATCGCGCCGACGTCCGCGGTGCGTAGTGCCCCCTTACTTTGCGAGCGTGGCTGATGCGTGCGGGTATATGATGCAGCGGATACGCATTGCCGCGCTACGATGCCTCGGGGTGCTGCCCGGCGTGGTGCGCTACGACGTGCTGCACCCCTCTAAGGCGACGGTCCTGCGCGAGCTCGCGGAGGCGCTGGACGACCCGAAGCGCAGCGTGCGGCGCGAGGCGGTCGATGCGCGGTCAGTTCCCTCACATTCTTGCCTTCCTGCCACTGACGATTTGCACGCCACAGGGAGATATGGTGAGCCCAACAACACGCTGCTAACACCTGCTGAATGATTTGACTATCCCAGGTTCAAATATAATGGATGATACAGTACTAACGCAAGTTGACCCGGGTATCGTATATGCATCTGAATCTCCCTCCTCTAAACTACCTACCTGTATAGATGTATATGCGACAGTGAATGATGAGTATATAGAGAGACCATGAGAACGTGCGTTACAGTAGAAAAAAGCGGATGGAGAGCACAGGAATGTAGAATGGCTGTATAATACGATAGGGACACGCTACGCAGCCATGATCGCCTTGGTCTTCACCGCGGCGTCAGCAAGCGCGAGCTCAAACGCATGCAGATGCTCCTGCACGACCGCGCGCCCGTCCACGCGTTTCGCGCCACCCGCACCTGCGCGCACAGGCGTCCCCGTCGCCGAGCTGTCGCCGCTCGTGTCCCACGCCTCGCCCGCCTCCCACCGCGCGATGCGTCCGCGGCTGCGCTCCGCGCCCTCCCACTCCGCGCGCCACCCGCCGAGGCGGTTGCGCAGCGCGCGCAGCTTGCGCCCCGCGTCGGCCGTCGCGGCGCCGTTCACCTGCGCACTCTCGGACACGCTCGTCAGCGACGCGACGAGCGACGTCGTGAGCACACGCAGGTCCGCGAGCTGCGGGACCGCGGATGCGGGCCCCGGCGCGGCGCGTAGCGATGCAGATGAGATGGACTGCGCGAGCGGCGTGGGCGACGCGAGCTCCGCGTCGTCGTCCTCGGCGTCGTGCTCGTGCCCGTACGCGGGGTCCGCGTCGCCGAGACGGTCGACGTCCGGGTCCGTCTCCCACTCAGAAGAATGCGAGAGCCCGCGTGCGTGCGGCCTTGAGCGGGTGGGCGACGATGGGGATACAACGTCCTCGGAGATACTGGCGAGTGCGTCTGCCGGGTCGTCCTCGGGCACGGGCAGCGCGTCGAGCAGGCCGAGCACGTCCTGCCCACCGACCTCGCCCGCGATGCGGCGGAACTCGCGCTCGTACCCGAGCAGCTCGCGCACCTGGCCCTCGCGGTCGCGCGCGGTCTCGTTCAGCCGCCGGATGACGTCCGCCGCGAGGCGCTCGAGCGCGGGCTGCGCGGGCGCGGGCGCGGGCGCGGAGGCGGTGGAGGTGGATGTAGAGGCGCTGGTAGATGGGTCGGCGTCGATGCGCCGCAGGTGTGCGAGGAAGTTGTCCGTCGACGCGAGGTCCTGCGCGAGCACGTCCATCGGGTCTTGCGCGGGGCGGGGCGCCTGCATCTTCTGCGGGGAGCCGAACGTCGGATCGCCACCAAAGTCCGGCGGCTCGGGCGGCCCGTCGTCGAACGACGAGTCGAGCATCGGGTCCGCGTCCGCGAAGGAGGGGTCGCCGCTCAGGGCGTCCTGCACGACGATCTGCGGGCCCGCGCCGGGCTCGTCGATGCCCTCGGCGCCCTCGTCATATTCAATGCCAAACTCCTCCGCGAGGAGCTTCGAGCCCGCGCTCGGCTCGGGCATGAGCGCGACCGCGAGCTCGTGCGCGAGCGAGAAGCGGCCGTTGGCGGCGTCGTCGTCGAGCACGGAGGCGCCACGCAGGGACGTGGCGGAGCGGCGGTGCGCGGGGGCCTTGCGCGGGGAGGCGAGGAACACGTCGTCTGGCATGTGGTGCCTGGGTTGTGTGGGTGGAAGAGGGAATTCTGGTAATGAAGGCGCGGGTGGCGTCCTGCGAGTCAAATTTGCGTGGTGGGTGGTGGGAAGTCGCGGGCCCGGGGCAACCGTGGGTGGCGTCTTCTTGTGTCGTTCAATTGGCAGAGATGTTGGGCCTCAGATTTGGCTAAAGCGCGGCACGAGTCAGCATTGGAGGGCAGAGCCTTGAGCGCGGCAGACGAACTGTGTAGATTAGACGCGATTTTCAGGCGTATATTCGTCGTCGTCGCGACGGCCGTGCGTACTGTGCAGCTGGCCACAGATTCGGCAAACTCTGGAATTCCGCCAGTCAGCACTCGTGCAGATCCCCGATATTCCGGAGACACGGACAATTTGCGGGGCTGAGAAACGACGCGCGTTGGCCACGGGACGGCGCGGGGGAGGACTCGGGTAGAGGCACGGGTAAAGAGATGGTGAAAGGAAGGTGGGCGTGGCGTCGGTTCCTAACAACCACAAAGACGGCCGCGCGCCTCCGAACATGCGGATTCGGAAGTTCCGAAAAATAAAAATAAAATACAGAAATATTCCTGGTGCTTGCCTACATACATTTCGAACGTTGGCCGCCACAAATCCTCACATCCAAAAATCCAAAAAGATCGATTCCACGCAAAATGACCGAATTGACGAGCGGATGTACAAAGCAAACCAAGTAGTATGTACACACACTCCTAGCTACAGCAGCTGCATGCCCTGAGTCTTATACCCCGCCGGCACTGTCGGCACCGGCGGCGGCGGCGGCGGCGTGTACCCCGCCGGCAGACGATCCCATCCATACCCCGTCGTCGCGAGGCCCGAGGGCGCGTCGATCGAGTTGGGCCGCGACTCGGCGAGCGCGGGCTCGTCCTGCCAGTGCAGCGGCGAGTCGCTCGTCGCGAACGGCGAGTCCGCGAGAATCGACTCGGTGGTGTCGTGCGTATAGTCCGAGCGCTCATGATCATGGGTGGCGTCGGAGCGCGCGTAGGCGAGCTCCGTGGTGCGCGCGAGCGTGAGCGTGGGGGCGGGCGTGCGCGGCGGGGGCACCGCGCCGCGGACCATGTGCGCGGGGTCGAACGCCTCGAGTCGGCTGCCGCGCGCGGCGGTGGGACGCGCGTCTTTGGCGGGGGTGGCGGCGGGACGCGCGACACGGGTGCGGGGCTCAAAGGTGGCGGGGGGACGCGTGTCACGGGCGGGCGGGCGGCGGGCGGGGGCGCGGCAGCCGGAGCAACAGCGGCGACGGGCACTGCAGTGGACACACTCTCACGCGTCCACGCAGGCGAGCCCATATCCCCGCGCGACGCCACATCCAGGCGGCTCCACGCGCCCGCCGCCAGCACCCCGCCCCCATCGCGCTCCTGCGTCTCCGGCGGCGCCTCCGCCTGCCTGCGCGCCTGGCGGCGGCGCCAGTACACCGCGCCGCCCGCGAGGAGGAGGAGCAGCAGCAGCAGCGGGACGATGATGGCGGCGACGGGCGTGTGGTGCGATACGGTTGCTGCGACGGACGCCGGAGACGCGGTGGAGGCCGCGGTGGTGCCAGCGGGCGCGGGAGACTCAGGCGATTGCGACGGAGCCGTGCTGGGGGCGGCGCTCGTGGAGGAGCTGCTGCTGCTGCTGGACGCGGAGTTCGTGTCCGTGGGCACCGCGACGATATCGTGTATCGTCGTCGTCTGCTGCGGCAGCTGCTTCGACCTACGGTTCGTCAGCCCCCGCCCACAACACAAGACACAAAAAGCCGTACGCACGTCGTGTAGTGAAGCTGTCCGTCGCCGTAGTCGTCGTCGTAGTCGTCGTCGGCTGCATCGCGGTGGTGTGGTTGTAGTGGTAGTAGTACTGGGGGGCCGGGCTGCACGGGCGTGGTGGTGGTGGTGGTGGGCCGCGTGGGGGTGGTGGTGGGGTGGTGGTGGTGGTGGTATGGCCATTCCCAAAGGTGAACGGGAAGCCGGGAAGGTGAACCCGAACCGCGGTTCGAGTTGCGGGGCGGGCGGGGTCACGAGCGGGGGCGCAGGTGTGTTCGCCCGCCCACAGGGTTGTGTGCAAACCGGATGAGCGCATTGTGGGTTGTGCGCGAGCCCGCCGCGAGGGCTTGTACGGGGCCGGGGCGCCCGCGCAGAGCGCCACGGGGGTCAGGAGGAGGAGGAGCAGGGCGAGCGCTGCGAGTCTTATGTTCAGGTTATAAAAGAGTGCAAGGTGGCCCATGGCCGTGGTGGTCCGGCGCGCTGCGCGGGGTCAGGTTAGCGTGCGAATGGATGAATGGATATTATAGGAGGAGGACCAAAGACAGGGACACTTACGACGCAGGT